>JBBBDQ010000775.1:2182500-2637500 GCA_037127315.1 Ascarosepion bandense
TCATTGACAATTTCCCAAGGATAATGTTCATCTCAGTGTTCACGACAGGCTCCGGAGGAGAATCTGTAATGTGATTAGTCCCGACCTGGCAGATCGACTCCAGCCACTTTCTCATCGTCGGAATGTGGCTTACATCTGTCTGTTCTATAAATATTTTCATGGTTTCTGCTCTGACGAACTTGGGTCATTGGTGTCCCCTCCGCAAGAATTTACAAGGGCAACCAGACTGGCAACACGGTGAGACCTTTTACAGTTCGATCAACCAAATGCAGGCGACAATTCTATTCCATCGGCTACTTTTCTCGCTCTTCTCGCTTGTGGAACTCCCTTTCATATAGTCGCTTTCCTGACGGCTATAACCTCCAAGAATTTAAATGCAAAGTCAATTCCCATCTTTTATCCATTTAACTCCAGCCCTTTCAATATCACCCCGTATATCTTGTTCTTTTCCTTTCTCTCCACCTTAGCAACTGTCTTCACTCCTGTGTTTACATCCTTAACTTGCCTTTTTTATTTCACCTCCTGTAGCTGGTTCATCTTTGTCTTCACTCTCCTCCTGCCTAATACTTCAACTCTCTTACGTAACCCCCTGCACATCAGTGGCGTTAACGCCTTGCTTGAGGTGAAATGATTTTAAAAAAATCACCTTTCCGTTCTTTGAGATAACGAGAGGCGGCGCTGCTTGATCAAGTTAGATACGCTAGCAATACAGCTGTGATCCTGTCATCATAGCAAATGGCATCATCTCCTGATTCTATTCTGCTTTCAATATTCATTACGACTACGTTTAAAAAGTTTACGGAAATTGAGAAGAAAATAACGTGTATAGGCGCTAACAAAATGTTAAATCTGAGACAACTCCAAAACCAAACAAACCAGATGGTCACAGAAATTCGGCTTGCAATTGAGACGGATCTTTTTACGAAATAAGACGTCGTTCTTCAAGAACCGAATTTGTGAAAACCACGTAATTCTTTCTAGCTTGGAAGTCAGCCTAAAAAACAAAACAAAAAAAAACATACGGCAAATATCTGAAATTTTATTCAACAGTTATCATTTGCCATTCCTAAGTTTTAACAGTCAACGTTGCATTATTTGATCTAAGTTGCACAAGGACTGGCAAGTGGTTGGTTTAAAAAGCACCTAATATATTTTATGTAGCAACGATCACTTGAAAAGAAAATGAGAGATAGATAGATAGATAGATAGATAGAGAGAGAGAGAGAGAGAGAGTGTGTGTGTGTGTGTGTGTGTGTGTGTGTCATAAAACCTGAGCATGTGAGAGTTACTTGATATTCTTGGAAATAAGATCCCCTTTGAATCTTGGCGGCCATACACGAACATGCAATAGATCTATAATTTTTGTTCACGAAGCCATAATATATATATATATATATATATATATATATATATATATATATATATTATTATTTACAATGATCGGACTTTTGTCCTAATCTTTATCACCATATTCACAACATTTCAGCCGTTGTACGCTCCGGACTTCATCAAAGTGATTGGAGTCATGTCCCTTCCAGATGTCTTATCTATCTTTGTTTAACTTAACTCTCTAAGTTATTTGTTCATCGCTACTCTAACTCACAACTGATTGGATCAGGTCATTGAATCTAACCAAAGGTTTTATCCACTGGGCCATGCGTCCTCAAGCTCATGGTACGAGAACATTATATCCCAGTAATCGGAATAAAGGGTTCGGTTTGAGATTCCAATCACCTGAAGAAGGCCGGAGCGTACAAAAAGCCGAAACGTCGTGAATAGGAATACAGCAAAAATGATGAGAAAAAACAGTTCGAACAATGTAAATAATGTAAATACTACCTGATCTCAGAACTATAGACAAATATTTATATGCGCGCGCGCGCGTGTGTGTGTGTGTGCATGTGATGGAAGAGTCATTTTCCACCGGTATAAAACTGAAGTCAATACCTGAAGCTAAATCAGAACGTAAAAAGGATCAATCACACACACACACACACACACACTACAAATAATGACAGCAGCGACAGCAGCAGTAGCAGCTGCAGCCAGAAATAACCATTCGTTGAAAGGCACGAACTCACTCGAACACAAGCTCTCCTACTATTCTGAAGATGAGATTTTGATCTCGAAATATTAATGCATAATAAATAGGTAATAACCAACAACTTTACCTTCCTTTATTTTACGAAACGCATTGTGACAGCCTTCAAGACCTAACCATACACAAAATCCCCTTAGTTTTTCAGACAGTGAATAAATGGCAAAAGCGAAATTATGAGCTGTCGAAGCAGGAATAACGTTAGCAGAGGACATTTGTATTGTTTTAAAGGATTGGGGAATGGAGGAACAATGCTTCAAATCTCCATGCAGATCTTTTGGCAAGACAGAAATGAAAATAACATAAGCAAAACTTAAGAAAAAAAAAAGAAAATAAGAAAGTTTGAATAAATGCAGATTTATAGATATGCCTTTGGGAAATTTCCATAAAAATATCGAAGGTTATAGGTGTGAAATTTCAGTGATAATCCCCCAAGAAAATTCTTTGTTTACAAACAAGAAAATACAAATGAATATCTATCTACCCATTCATATATTTGTATTTCTATATCTCTTAGTCTATTGATGGCTATTTTATCTGCACAGTCAATTCATCTCTCTCTCTCTCTCTCACTCTCTTTCTCTCTATATATATATGTATATGTATGTATGTATGTATGCATCTATGTATGTCTTTAAAATTTGTGTATCTAGGCAGTGAATTTTCTTTTAAACATGTCAAATGAAATAAATTGCAAACACTATGTTTGTTTTTATTAAAATCCGTTCATACTCACAGATAATCTTTCGGTTTTACAATCAAAAGATGTCAGAAATAAGCTGTAATGTTGAGAGATGTTATTTTCATTCATTTCTTAAGGTACCCAACTACTTTCAACCTCTTTCCGAGATCATCTTCAGGGGTATGAGTTACGGTAACAAAAGTAACCGGAAAACTGTGTTGCTAAAAATTCCTGTACATTTTTTTTGCTTCAAATATGACATTACAACATAAAAAAAAGTCCATTTTGGATAATTTTCGCGTTCTAATGAACGCTAAAAAATCTGTCAACCGTTATATTTGAAGCAGGAAAAATGTACAGGAATTTTTAGCAACACAGTTTCCGGTTACATTTGTTACCATAACTCACACCCCTGAAAATGATCCCGGAAAGAGGTTGAAGGTACTTCAGTACCTTAAGAAATTAATGAAAATAACATCTCTCACCATTACAGCTCATTTCTGACATATTTTGATTGTAATACGCGAAAGATTATCTGTGAGTACGAACGTATTTTATTAAAAATAAGCAAACATAATGTTTGCAATGTATTTAATCTGAAATGTCTGTATTTATCTCTCTATATATTCATATCTATGCATCTTACTCTCTCAGTCTATTAATACCTTTATATTTATCCTCTCTCTCTCTCTTACTTCGTTCAAATATATTTCTCTTGCTTAGTTTAGTCATAGCTATGGTTTTATTTCTCTCTCTCTCTCTCTCTCTCTCTCTCTCTCCCTGGCCAATCATATCTATATCCCTTTCAGTCTATTCATATCTGTGCGTGCATGTATATATATGTATAATTCATATCTATGCATTTTTTCTCTCTATATATATCTCACTGTCTCGGTCTCTCTCTCTCTCTCTCTATATATATATATATATATATATGCTTATCCCACTCTCTCTGTGCGTCTCTCTCTCTCTCTCTCTATATATATATATATATATATAAATCCGCTGCTATGCAAGTCGGTTTTCTGTGCAGGGCCCGGAGGTTTTTTCCGTCTGAATCTATCCTGCACATTTATAAATGTACCATCCGCCCGTGCATTGAATACTGTTGCCATATCTGGTCGGGTGCCCCTGCTATTCTTCTTCTTGGGCTTCTCGACAAGGTACAGCGGAGGGTCTGTAATGTGATCGATGCTGACTTGGCAGACCGCCTGCAGTCTCTCTCTCTTACCGGCGCGACGTGGCTTCCCTGTGTCTCTTCTATAAATACTTCCATGGCTTCTGCTCCGATGAACTTAGATCACTGGTGCCCCCTAGGTTCGAATTTGCACGAGATACTAGATTAGCGACTTTTACAGTGAAACCGATAAAATGCAACCGCAACTTCTACTCCAACAGTTTCTTTTCTCGTACTTCCCGACTCTGGAATTCCCTTCCACATGACTGCTTCCCCGACGGCTACAATCTCCAGGAGTTTAAATGTAAGGTCAATAGACACCTCCTAACACAATAACTCGCTTTCATTCTTTCAAACACTTTTCCCATCCTCCCAACTACCTATCACCCACCTTCTGACATTTCCTATATCTAACCACTCTTTCTACTTACCTTCCCCTATGTAGCTCCAAGCGCAATAGTGGCAGTGGAATGCCTTGCTTGGGGTGAAACGATTAAAATATATATATATATATATATATATATATGTTTGTGAGTGTGTATTTATCTCTCCGTATATTCATATTTATGTATGCACTTCACTCGCTCAGTCTCTACTTATCTATCCATCTCACTCGCTGAGTCTAATCATATTTGGTAACCTCAGCCTGTTGTAATGGATAACAAGCTTGTCTCGCTAGAACCTGTCACAAGTGAGTAGTGACTTCAATCCTCAATGGGTACCCCATACCTTTGGCTTTTGGTCACAACTGATCGGCGCTTAGAAAATCAACTTTTTCAGTTTATTCATGTTTGTATTTGTACTTTTCAATCTATGCATATTTTCTCTTACTCTAGAAGTTTATTCATATCTCTGTATATATATATATATATATATATATATATATATATCAGTCTATTCATATCTGTTTTTATCATTCTCTGCCTCTCTCAATCTTTATATATTATAAATTATACTTTAGAACATGTACAAACTACAATCTACTACAAAATTGTAGATTTTGTTTCCGCATTGAAAGAACAATTCCTCATCAGGAAATTAATAATGATGGTAATAAACATTATTTTTTAAAAGAAAATTTTTAAAAATTACTCACTCTCCTTTTATTTTTGGAAATCTTTTCGTACACGATAAGAGGATATTAAAAAAGAGGGGAACAAAGAAAGAGGGTAGAAAAGATGAGAATGAAAAAAGAGAAATAAAAAAAGTGGGTGGAAGAAAAAGAGGAAAGTGCCAATGGAAACGGCTAAGAGAGAGAAATTTAAATTTAGGCAGGAAATAAATTATAGACAGATACGGATATCGGTCACACGACGTTTGGGTTTAAAAACGAAAAAGTTAGAAAATGCACAGAGGGAAGAAAACAACAGAAACGGCAAAGAAATAGAAATTTCAAATTTTGGCCGGAAGTGAATTAAAGATAGATACTGACCTTTGTTACATTGTTTAAAACTAAAAAAAAATTCGTGGAAAAATATAGTGGCTCAAAAAAACAGAAACAGAAAAATTATATGGTATAGTTCTCCAATAATCAGTTATTTTATTCTGAACTAGGACATTTCTTAAATTAATTTATAAATATTTTCCCAAAAATAAACCTTTAAGCAAAATTCTCAATAGGAATACGATGAAACTCAGCTATAGTTGCTCTAACAATTTAGAAAAAATAATGAAATTACATAAGAATAAAATATTCAAATTATAGAACAATAACAATAGTAATTCTACTACTGATTTTAATTTGCCCCTTAGTAAAACTCTTTTATTGGGAGAAACCCCAACCAATACCCATTATTTAATAAGTGTTTAACTAAATCAATGGTCTACATGTGCTCTATCTCGTCTGTAGAAAATCCAAGGGTTACTAAAGTTTATATTGGTAACACAATCAACTTTATTAAAAATCATTTTTACAAACATCTCTCATCTTTTACTAATAAGGATAAACAAAATATGACATCATATTTTAAATATTTTGGAAGTTAAAAAGAGAAATTAAAAAATTCTCAAACAAGCTAGAATATCTAGATCGGTAAATAAACCAGGGTTCTTTTGTCTACAAGAAAAAAATGGAAATTATTAAGTACATAAAGAGTGATAAATTACTGAATCGGAGGCATGAAACTACAGTAAATTGTAATCATATTAAAGAATTAACCTTACAATCCTGCTAGAGTATAAAATCGAAGATTTGAAACTCCAGAAATTATAACCTTTTTACAGTATTAATCTTACTATCTTAATAATTTACTTTAACTATACGTTCTATTTGCCTCACCGGAGATTTGGAAACGACATGTTGTACTTCTTAGCATTCTGGTAGGAAGATCCAATACGATAATTCCAGAGTGTCCTCGTGTCAATCTGGGGACAGTGTAGAAGATTCGGAAAGAACTGGATGGGTCAAATGGTGATTACGAATATACGGCAGCTTGAAAATTCTAACTTCCGAATTTGTTTGTGAAGGCCTCATGCTCAACACAGAGGCTACTGAAATACACTATGTTTGACAAGAGAATTTTGCGCTATTCCACAAAAGCAGAAGAACATAGTCATGACTGTCATACAAATTCTGCGACCACATCACCCTTACCTTGTAGCCACACAACTCCCCTTGGTTATTATGTATAGCGCGCATTTGATTAAGAGTAAAAAAAAAAATCGTAAGCACCAAAGATGAACTTGAAGCCCAGAATTGCAGCAACATTCACCAACTTAAACAAAAAGACCGTCCGGAAGAGATTCCAAAGTCGTCTAGAGGCCGTGGTGAAAGCCAAAGAAGATTTTATTGAATAAATTTTACACAAAATATCTGAAGACAGTATAGAGTAATTTTGGTGTATATATATATATATATATATATATATATATATATATATATGTGTGTGTGTGTGTGTATGTGCGTGTTAAAATAAGATGCCAGTGTCATTTTCAAGTTTGCGTAATTTAGACGACAATTTATTCATCGCACTGATATATATATATATATATATATATATATATCTCCAAGTGAATAAGGAACGAAGAAAATATTAACAACGTTCAAAACATTAATTTAAAACAGTGCTCAATATAAAAATAGAGAATATATATCTGAAAATCTTAGTAAGGAAGGTATAATTCCCATCATTAAGTGAATTGGAATTTCTCTTTCCCAGATTAAAAAGGAGAATTTCTAGGGACGATAGTTGTTGTCACCGTTGACAAATACAGGATATAATTTTATTTAAACATGTGTACCAATAAATATAGAGTTTATACGAGCGAAATGTCCCCATGTGTACGTACACGTACTTTACATTTGAATAAATTTTCTTTGTTTAAAACACCCGAGAACATTTACACCACGCGCACATATATATGTGTCTTTACTGTGTATATTTATCTATCGTTGCTAATATCTATCCGTATTTCATCCGCAAATTATTACTATTTAAACAGTCTCTTCCCATCAATAAATTTAAAAAAGTAAAGACCCCAGTTCTGATAACCGCTGGGGAACGATAGCTGTCGAATCTTTTCAGCGATAACCAACGCCACCCTATCAATGAGTGGATGCTTGAAAGATGATCTTGCATCTCCTTGTTCGTCCCCGGGGGCTGTCAAGGGAAAGATCAAGGCGTAGAAGAGCTGTCTTTATACATGTGCTTTAGGCATGGAATTGACATCTTAACAACAATCAACATTTTCCCAAGTTAATATTTTATATATATATATATATATATATATACATACATATACATACATACACACACACACATATATATATATATATATATAGAGAGAGAGAGAGAGAGAGCGATAGAGACCTAAGTAAACTCTAAATAAACAGATAAAAAGGCGAAAGATCATTCTGGGAGATAAAAGAATGAATAAGGAAAGAAATAAACCTGAGCATTTGTCTTCGAGAAAAATGAAAAGAAACGTGGAATCAGACGATAAAATAAAAAAAAAACACCATAAGAATAAAACTCACTGAAGAAAAAGACTACAAAACCAAATTGCCGAACCAAGGAAGTTGAAAATGTCAACAACCAGTTCTATAAATCAAACTTTTTTATTTCTGATTTCGCATCAAAATGAATAACATATCTTCGAGTAAGGATAAGATTTTAAAATATGACCTGCGGAGCTCGAAGTTTTTATTAGCATTTAACACAAAACTGCTATTTTAAGAACCGATAACGCAGAAATATATAATGTTTGTAATCGTGTTTTCGCAAAGTAACTTTGTAATATATTAAAAGTCCATCCGCTGTTTTATCCTTATTAGATGTCTTTTTTCGTAGAACCTTTTTCTTTTTTTTTTCTTTTTGTGTTTACCGATAACTTTTTGCAGTAGTGATAGAACCAAGCAAAAAAATATTGAAAGCCCAGGACGAATATGATGCCGGAGAAGATGGATGTTTATGATTTTCTTTATATTACAATATTTCTTCTTATCTTCGGTTGTGCATCATATATTGTAAATAGTCTGGTATAAACTATAAAAATAGAGCCAGTTTATACGCAATTTTACTCTCAGTATCACCTTTATATATACGCAATTTTACTGTTAATATCACCTTTATATATAAAGGTTCTTTTTCGAATGAGCGAGAAATTTTTACTCTCAATATCACCTTTATATATAAACGTTCTTTTTCGAATGAGCGAGAAATTTTCGTAAATAACCGTTACAAATGTCTATTCTAATATGGACATGTGAGCGTCTATGTAAAATTAAATAAAAGAAATGAATTTTTTGGGGGTGGATATTTGGAGGACCAACTCTTGTACCATTTGGATCTGACGAGCGGCGATAATAACACCAGGATGCGGTGAAATATGTATTACCCATTGTAATAATCTAAACTCTTTTATAATATATATATATATATATATATATATATATATATATATATATAGATAGATAGATAGATATAATTTTTTAAGTGGAACGGACACTTAATTCATCTCAGATCCACTCTGACACAGGGTGGTAGAACTTGTTATGATCCAAGCTATGAGCATATTAGTGAACAACGAAATTGGGTCAAAGTAAGAATATATGAAAATACATTAGAAAAAATTATAAGCAATATACTTTCATAGCTAAAAAAGTAAAATATACCAGCAAAGTTGTGGAGAAAATATTGCCCATCACCGGCGTAATGTGGCTTCCCTCTGTCTCTTTTCCAAACACTTTCACGGCTTCTTAGGTCACTGGTGCCCTCTGTCATGAATTTACTTGAGCTGCTAGACTAGCAACTAGGTCCCACCCTTTTACAGTGAAACCAATAAAATATAACCGCAACTTCTACTTCAGTTTATTTTCTCGCACTTCCCGCCTGTGAAATTCCCTTCCGTATACTTGCTTCCCCGACAGCTACAATCTCCAAGATTGTAAATGTAAGGTCAATAGTCATCTCATGTCTTTTTTAATTGCATCCTTTCCCTCGTGCCCTTTTCTTCGTCCACTCCAATCCACTCTTATTACACTAGTTTTTTCATCCTTCTCTTACCCACTTCCTGACATCCCATATAACCTGTCTCTCTTTCACATCACTTTTCTCCTATATAACTCCCTGCGCACTAGTGGCTGTGAGGCTGCCTTGCTTGGAGTAAAATGATTTTTAAAAAAAACTTTCAAGAAAATGAAATTTCGACATAAAATGACCCATAATATTCCATTAAACTCACCAAATGACCCATAATATTCCATTAAACTCACCAAATGACCCATAATATTCCATTAAACTCACCAAATGACCCATAATATTCCATTAAACTCACCAAATGACCCATAATATTCCATTAAACTCACCAAATGACCCATAATATTCCATTAAACTCACCAAACGTAGAATGATTTCTAATTTTTCTAATCATCAAAGTAGTAGTTACTGGTTGACCAGAATCGACAACCATTCAGGAATTAGACCAACTAATATATAATAGTAATAGTAATATATACTAATAGTATATCTAATTTATTAGACCAACTAATCCCCGAAAGAGAGATGAAATGTTCATGGGCTGATTATGAAAAAGTGATTTCAACTTTGATTATTAATAACGACATCGTTTATTTTCATGTAAACTTGTATATCACTGTTCAAAGAAGACTGTTCACCCCGTAGGCAAACAAAAGCAGATATGAGGTTATCTTCATTGAGGGACTTACACTCGGTCATGTGTGTTTTTTTATGTTACTCAAGACAAAAGAATAATGTAGAGTGATAAAACAGTTCAGCCTCGCTGAATAGCCATTGAAACCAATAACTTGTGTGTTGGAGCGTTGTCCCAATGTAACAACACCACTTTCGTCAGTTTTTTGAGCATTTATTCCTGATAGCTTGTCGTAACTGCCTGAGAAAGTCGAATATTCCCAACTCTCTCAAGGGATAAGTTAATAAATAACATTGGTTATTTGATTTATCGTCAATAGCCCGTCATCAGTCACCATGTGGTGAACACGATCAATATTTACCTTGGTGGGGGCAGTTCCATCATGTCCTAACCTTGAATCATCTTCAAGATTCCACCTTTCTCTTCTAAATTCACCTGCCCATTTTGCACTGTTGATGAAGCTGAAGTGTCATTCTCTGATGTAGCAACCTTGACAGCATGAATGCTCCGAGGGGGTGTCTAAACCGTGCTTTTACAGGTACTTAATAACAGTCAGTCAATTAAGTGCCATACCTGATACATGCTTGGGCGATCATGTCTCGAAAGAGACATGACTGACTAGGCAGAAGATTATCCCGCAGTAGGTTGCCATTGCGTTTTGCAATAGACTGGTTGCTAGCCAAGGCTATAGAACCCAATCTGTCTTGTTATTTAACCCATAAATGGAGGGAAGAGACGGATTAATACCTTTCCCAAGTGTATTTGTGCGTAACTGAATGCAAGGAATTCAACTGGAATTCGAATTCGGCACCTTGATAAAAACTCGATGCTAAATTGTCTCTGTTTTCAAGAGAATTTTCTTCTCGTTACATTTCAACTTTTCTATGAACACTCAAATGTCATTTTACCTGGAAATAAAAAATACAGTTGCAAACGAATATAAAATCCATCGGAAAACCAGCGTAATGAGCAATATAACAAAACTTGAATTCTGATGAATAGAGGCCTCATCAGATTTAAACCGGAAATAGGAAATAAAATAGTGACGGTAGACAGTGGAACAAAGAATGATACAAGAAACAGTAATACAGATGTAAGAAAATGTGTACCGGTGTTTTATAGATTATACAAGTTTGTTTAAACTTGGAACTGCTACGTAACCATTAAATATTTGGGAAAGATATTAGAACAATTTAGAATCTATATTGGAAGCGAACCGCACGTATACAGATGGAAAATCAATTTCGTACATATACAAATATAGATAAATGTGTAAGACAAGGATGATTTATTCAACCTATACAGTGACGTAATTCTGCGTACTGGTTGACTTTAGTTTTTCTTAAGATTTACACTATACTTTGTTTGGAGAAATCAGATCATTTTATGGTCGGAAGATATTGAATTTTGCGTTTCAGAAATACCGATTTCAAAAGGCGAATATTTGCTTCCAAATTTAAAAATATGGATAAGTCTTGAACTGAAAACTTTTCAACACCTTCCGGGTATATATATATATATATATATATATATATATATATATATATATAGTCATCCGCAGACAGATCTGTTTCGCTGAATCATAGCTCATCAGTACGGTTAGACAGCCGATTGCCTTTTACCCAAGATTGAAACCCGACCGAATTGCTGTCAGTCGGCGATTCTACCTCTGAGCTATGGGCGCTCAGTATAAGCAGACTTTTTAGCGTGTATATTATCATTATACACACCCAATAGCTGAGAGTGTTCTAATTCATTGCTGAATTAACGATGTGTAGATGCCAAAGTAGCTACTGTTTTTCAAAGTCTACCATTCTTCCAGAGTGCTCAATTAGGGTGTGAGAGTGTAAATAGTATATATATATATATATATATATATATATATTCGAAACTTCGTCACGAAACATTAACTTTGACATATTTTTAATTTGTTTGAAAATTTATTTTAAATTTATTTTAAATTAATTAGGAAAATATGCGTCCAGGCAGAGGACGCATATTTTTTAACACAAAGTATCCATTTAAAATAATGTTCAAACAAATAAATTAAATATATACTTGAATGTTTATTTATTTAACATTATTACTTTCTCATGGATACTCGTATTTGAGTGGAAAGTCTGTTTTTATTTCTAATATATATATATATATATATATATATATATATATATATATATATATATATATATCGTTAAACAGTACATTTTAATTTCCACTGGCCTTAATCGTTTGAGAAATTATTTGGAAAATATCTATCTTCCGGCAGGAATCGAACATGCAAACTCGCACCGGACAGATGCCGTCTTTAGACTAAAGACGCGACTTTACCAATCGACATACAGAAGATTTCATGGAAGACAAAGTTGAATTTCACACTTATATATATTTTTTCATGATTTTCATTGAACGATTAATATTTGCTCACATTGTATCCGAATATAAACAAACTTAACCAAAGGTAACATCACGGATTTTAACGGAAATCTACGAAATTTAAATCAGCCGACATATTTGAATTATTAAATATGTCGGCTAATGCCAATTTCGTGGATTTCCGTTAAGTTTTGTTATAAATATATATATCACTAAAAAAACAACAACAATAAAGCTGTGACTAGCAGACGACTTGCCAAAAACATAATTATTGTTGACCTCAACAAAAAGGAAAAAGGAAAAAAGGGACAAAGAACGAAAAGCAAAAGATTAAATTTTAAACACCTACCTACGCAGTAAATTAAAATGCTCAACGCCTAGTCTATGTAAGCAGCACAAAAAGACAAAAAAACAAAACAAAACACAACGCTTCACAATGTCAATAGCCAACGAAGAGTAACTCGAGTCGCTCTCACGATCTCCGAACAACTATATATGTAATATTTATGATAATGTGGAAAAAAGTTTCCGTGGTGTGACGCATTTCGTCCTTTAAGACATCATTGGACCAAAGTGATGTTTACGTTGACGCGATTAAGGAAAGTGATGTTTACGTTGACGCACGAAGGAGAGGGGACGTTGAAAATTATTATTATTTTTTAATACATGATTTGGGTATATATTTTTGGCCGATTTCATTTAGTTTGTTTTTACTACATTTTTTACTAAATATCAACATAAAAAAGAAACTATTGGAAATCGGCTAGGCTATGTACCAAAAACAACTATTTCAGAAAATATTAAATTCAAATTAGAAATTCTCATCGCCCCATCCCCTTCTTGCGCATATGCAGTCACATCAACGTAAATGCCATTTTGATCCGATTAAATGTGAAAGTATGAAACGCATCCCATGAAAACATTTTCCACCTTGTAATAAACATTCCTAAAACTCCTCTTGAGGTATTTAAATATATATATATATATATATATATATATATATATATATCACAGCACATATTACTTTATATAAAGGCTCAACGAAAAAGACGATATTGAACATGCTTGTATCCCAGGAATTCATCAATTGATTCGGACATGAAGGATCTCTTGGCAGAAATCCAATGATTTGGGGTCATAGTTGCATCAGTTGTTTGAAATCTAGCTTCGAACCCCTGAGGCTGTAAGTATGAATAAAAAGCGACATGGGAATGCAGGAAGCAACGTATCTTTCTGGTGTCATCTTACCTCTAGCAATGATATTTCAAGCAATATATTAGACTAAATAGATAGACATGTGTAAATACATAGATTTAGATGATAAGCTTATATTCTTGCGTACGATGAAACATTGTTATCAAATGTGAGTAAACGTTTGAAGAAATCTTGGAAAGATAATAACCCATCTCAACATTACAAAAATTTCAGCGCATCTATAAGATTCCTAATTTCATGGAAAATCGATAAAATCTAATATTATAACAAAAGAATAAACGCCATTGATCTTGTTGTTCACAATATTATTATTATGGTGATAATGATGATGATGTTTAACCGTAAATGCAGAGTCTGTGATAAATCTCCAGAAACAATTGAACATCTTGTGTCGGGCTGCACAGTCTTAGCAAACACTGAATATATAACTTGATAGAGTAGGATAGTATTTGCACTGGGGGAGGACAAGAGAGCAAACACGCGGCAAGAATTTTCATAACTGAGAGTAAAGAAAATGAACTGAGTGAGCCGACGCTGCCTCGCTACTGTCTAAGAGGGTCATATATATATATATATATATCCCTCCTGTCACACTCATTGAGAAAGAGACAATAGTAAGGCAGCGACGGTTCAGTTAATTCTAATTACCAGCAGATATTAAAGCTCTTGCTGCGCGTTTACTCTTTAATAGTGACTTATTTTATTTTTTGCAATAATTATGTTGTCGAGTAGTGAAGAGTATATATATCCTCTCTATTATAATAAATAAAGACCACTGTGTACTTATTCGGATATATATATATATATTCTGGTAGTAAGCCTACAACAGACAGGATATTTTTGAAACCCATGAGCACAAGCATCCTTGTCTCAATCTAAGCTGAGTATAATATCTGCTAGCAAGGGTAATAAGCAGAGCAATGGTGTTTATATATATAACTTATTTGTAAATGAAACTTTGTCTCTATGTGTCTCTGTGTGTGTGTGTGTCCGTTACCTATAGAATCCGAAACAGCTGAACCGATTTTCTTGAAAGTTTACACAGTTGTACTATAAGCGTCTGCGAGTGTTCTTAGCTAGGTTTTCTGTTGAGGTACCCCCCGATAAATATCGAAAATCGAGAATAAAAAAAATCGCGTGATAGGAGTGGTCCGATTTTAATCAAATTTGATACACTCATAGACGAAGACATAAGAAACGATATTCAGAAGTTTCAAGATTGCAGTTTTTACAATATTGCAGAAAATCGATAATATATATATATATATATATATATATATATATATATATATAAGGTAAGATGTTTGTGTGTGTGTCTGTTTATCTGCCTGTGTGTCTGTATTTGTTTCAGCCCTTTTAGTTTTTGTTTCGGGTTTGGCTCTAAGTAGGTAGAATTGTAGTTCTTAGTCTCAGCCATGATACCATTTCCTCAGAAGACTTATTTAGCTTTCAAAATTCGGTTTACGACGAAAAAACTTATTTGATATCGATACCAGGAAATTAAAATTTGACTTACAGTCATTTTTATTTCAGTCTACAGTTTCGCTTTAACTGGCAAGAACTATTGCTTTTTAGTCTTTCGTGCCAATGTCCAAAGAGTCTGAGCTCCAGGACTATGGATTAGTTTTAAAACTTTCATTATATCCGAGCAACGCCGGGCTATACTGCTAGTATATAACACATTCAAATATTTGCCTTCATTTTTGACGACAAGGGTACATTCGTTTTACATATTTCTCCAGTCAGCAAAACCTGCCAAAAATGCTTCCAATAAATAACTAAAATTCTAATATTCATCAAACATTTATGATCTTATGAACGTTTCAATGCGAAACTGTTACTCTGGCTAACAAGATAAGTTTATTTGATCTTTTCTCAGTTTATCAGATATGAAGAATACTTATCATATTTTGAAACAATGGAACTCGATGTTCGAACCCAAGCAAAATCAGCATTTTGTATAGCTGAGTTCATCAAATACGAAGAAAAAACTCAAAATATAGATTTAAAATTTAAATCATTATGGTGAATGAGGTGAATAATCTGAATGAAGTGGGAGTGTTAAGGGGTTACATAAAGAGAAATACAGAAAACGATTGACCTTTTACTTGTAGAGGTTAAGATTGTATTTTAATGAAAAGAATCCATGCGGGAGTCTGTTTCACAAAATAAATAGTTGTTGGAAAAAATCTGCCTGTATATAAATTTCTCTATACGTTTAGAATACGGAGCAAATGGACACGTATTTATGTGAGTACATTCTATTGGTTTTTATCCTACCGGAGTGAAAAAAATATATATTCAACTCGAGGTGGTCAGTCACAAAGAAAAGTGTACTAAACTGTTATGTAATAATAGTCCTCCAATATGGCAGTGGATGCTGAACAGTTTCCTCATAGATGAAGAAGATACTTCAAGTAGCAGTAATGTGGTTCTAAATAAGAATGCTAAATACATTCTCGATCGAACGTGAGCAACAACGAGGTTTTAAAGAAAATTAAAACAAAACGAATCATTATACTTATCAGAAATTGACAGATGAAATTTGTATCGCACATAAAAGAGAACGAGGACTTGGAAAATTTAATCCTTCGTAAGACGGATAAAATGCAAGATGAATACAGTAAAACCACAAATAATCTCTTCAGTGATCTTAAGTAAATGGATGGTGAAACTAAAAGACATCCTGAAAAGACAAATTATTAAGAGCTACAACAGACAGGGAATTTTTTGAGAGTCATGATCGCTAGCAACCTTTGTCTCAATCTAAGCTGAGTATAATATCTGTTAGCAAGGGTAATAAGCAGAGTAATTGTAAACAATATCCTCTTGAAGCCAGTTACGACTGGAAGAGATGGGATTCTCACGGGATTTAACCTAGGGTTTTACGCCAGATTAATCGAAGTTGATTACATATTAAAACTGTACGTTTTGGTCTGTTTGAGAGCTACGAATTTCTCACACATTTCTTCTTCTTCTTCTTCTTCTATGTGCCCTGTCCTTTCAAGACGTAGCCGATCATGACTTTCCACATCTGCTTATCCCTGGTGGCTCTTAGTAAGCTTTCTCCTGTTACACCCCGCAAACCCTCGTTCCGTCATCCACCTTATCAGTTTCTTTACCCGCTGCTTTCCCCTGTATCTGGCCTGTTCGCATCAGATTCTCCAAGCCCTTCTTCCTCATTGCATGTCCCAAAATCTTTTGCTGTCTCTTCCTGATGCTCAGTATTAATTTCCTTTTTGTACCAATCCTTTCCAAAACCTCAAGCCATGATATTCACAGCATCCTACTGTAGAACCACATTTCAGTTGCTTCAAGTTTTTCCTTCACCTTTGATTATATCAAAGTCAGTTTACGAAACAAAAAAATCATTATTTTTTTAAGAGTTGACCTAACACAAGGTTTGCCTGTGACGAAAATAGTCAGTCAGTTAAGTGCCATACGTGATACACGCTTGGGCGATCATGTCTCGAAAGAGACATGACTGACTGGGCAGAAAATTATCCCGCAGTAGGTTGCCATTAATTTCTGCGGTAGACTGGTTGCCGACCAAGGCTATAGAACCCAATCTGTCCTATTATTTACCCCATAACTGGAAGGAATAGATGGATTAATACCTTTCCCAAGGGTATTAGCGCGTAAGTGAATGCAATGAATTCAGCTGGAATTCGAACTCGGCTCCGCCGATTTCTCGTTCCGAGCCGATATCCAATGCACCACAATGCACATCCCTCACGACGATGGCTATTAAAATAACGAATGCGCTATTGGTGGGATTTGAATAATGAAGAGGTTTTAGGAAGTGAAGATTATGAGATTAACTAGAACAGGTAAAAATTTTAGTTTTTAAGAAAAAAAAAATCTACACGAGGATCTGTTTCCAAAAGAAGCAGTTTTGGAAAAAGCCAAACCAAAACTTAGTGGAACTATTGCCTTACATCTTGATTACAGAGAAGATGAGGGTGGTTTGATTTGAATATGGCATGATTAACTGCATCTGAAAAGCTCAGTTTTCGATGAAGACAAGACATCTCTAATTCAAAAACTGGCGCAACATGATCTTCATATTGCCTTTCTCTTTGAGTTGCATTATTAATGGTAACGCAATTATTAACCAAATAGCAGAAGTATCCAGAGTTAAAATATCGAAAAATGACAACAGAATTTTGTACTTGAATTTAATGTAAAATCTAATATCGAAAGAAGTATAAAAAATATGTTCTTTGCTTCTCCATCTAAAAGATGATTTAAAGGAATCTCTCTCCCACAAAAAAGAGAAAATTTCCATGTGATTAGTGCGATTCAATCGGAAAATTAGGAAAATAGAATGCGTCTCATATTCTAAAAGGTTCATTAAAATGATTTAAGAATCAGCTTTCACCACCGGCAAATTAGAAAAAATTATATGGAAATATAGAAAAATAGTTGAAGACAACTTCTGTTGGAAAAATTTCTCAAATACCCCATTTGTCTTTGTGTTTCTTTTTCTTCGCGTCGTGAAGCGTGTCTTTGTTGCTGCTCCGCCCCTGGCACCCACTTCATGTGTTTTTAGTGGTACTCAGCCCTCGAAACCGCTTCCTGCCTTTTTAGTCGGGCTCTCCCCTTGTGTCCGCATCAGGAGTCCTTGGTGCTGCTCTCTTCTCGCAGCCATTTCATGTCTTTTTAGTGGTACTCTCTCCTCGTGCCCGCCTCATGCCTTTTTAGTGCTGCCCTCCACTCGCGGAGGAATCATGGTGTTTTAACGGTGTTCTCCTCTTGTGCCCGCAAAATGTTGCTCTCGACAGCTTTATCTGCCTCTGGTGCTTCTTCCTCATTCAATACGTGGAAGATCATAGCTCTTCACAACTTCCTGTCATTTCCATTTCTTAGCATAATCTGTCTTTTTTCTACCATTTCTTATATCTATTCTTTCAGACTTTTTATAAGGGTTGTAAATAGGTTACTCTATGTTTTCATCAGTCTCTCTTGCCTTTATTATATCCCCTTAGTGTCAGGTTCTCTAAGCACTCTTTCCTCAGTAGGAACCGGAGAAATTGTAAAAAGTTGAGGTTTAAAATTAAGCGTTTTACTTCTAGATTAGCTGTCAGTTAATGCATGTGGGCCCCTGTTGACCATGTTATTTAACAGGAATCACCCTTTCAGGGAAGATGGTTCATGTCTTTTCGAAGAGCGTAAGTAGGAAGTGAACCAAACGAATTTGAATTCTGTTCACCAGTTCCTCTTTCCACACTAATAACTGTTGTCTTACCCAAACATACAGTGTATTTGTGTGCGTGTGTGTGTGTGTGTGTGTGTGTGTGTATGAAAAGGTTATAAACATGTGGTTTCCGGCTTTCTCTTTTCTAATCTTTTCACTCTTTTCTTTCTTTTTTTCCTCAATTGGAGTCAGTCAGTTTAGGTGCCATACGTGATACACGCTTGGGCGATCATGTCTCGAAAGAGACATGACTGACTGGACAGAAGATTATCCCGCAGTAGGTTGCCATTGCTTTCTGCGGTAGATTGGTTGCCAACCAAGGCTATAGAACCCAATCTGTCCTGCTATTTAAACCCATAACTGGAAGGAAGAGACGGATTAATACCTTTCCCAAGGGTATTTGCGCATAAGTGAATACAATGGATTCAGCTGTAATTCGAACTCGGCTCCCCGGTTTCTCGTTCCGAGCCGATATCCACTGTACCACAACGCACATAGATAGACTAAACTATCGCCCGGTTCACACTCCACCCACGTCTATTGAACAGGTGTAGAGGCTCATCCCTTGTTCCCTGTTTAGGATGTGGTTCTCGGCTTTCTCTTTTCCAATCTTTTCATTATTACGTAGCCCCCTGCGCTTCAGTGGCATTACCGCCTTGCTTGTGGTGATATGATTAAAAAAACAAAAACAACAAAAAAACAAAAACAAAAACAAAAAAACCCCAAAAAAAACAACCTCTAAGATGCAAGTATGCACCGTTATGTTACACAAAGAATTATATTAACCAACTGATATTGCTTGGATTTTCATTGAAGATTTAGATGATAAATCTACCATGCGAAATTCAGCATATAAAATCTATTTATATAATAAGCATTTACAGTAACTTTCTTGTTACAAGACTTTATAAACCTCAAGTTTTGTTTGTCATATTATAAATAAATATTTATAACTGTTTTTATGGAGAGTTAGAAATATAATTTTTACGAATCTGAATGCAAATGTGATGGCGGTGCTTGAGGAATAGTTAGTATATACATTCATTTTATTCATTATTCTTAGTTGTATTTTCTACGATTGATGCGTTCTGTTAACAGTAAGCGGTACAACCGCAAACACTGTTTTCTTTAAAAGAGTTATCTTCCAGAAATATCTTCGTCAATCTCTTTTTTTTTGGCGAATAACATTAATTTCTATGTAATTTCAGATATATGAAAATTGTCATGGATCGTAAAACAGATATAACCTCGAATGAGAAACACGATATTTCAAAGTTATTGAGAGATGGGAACAGAACATTGGGGACTGCAAGAAAAATTTTGAAGCGAGATCACTGAACAATGAAGAAAATAAATTGAAAAATACTGGCAAAACAAGAACAAGTAAAAAAAACAAACAAAAAAAAAACAAAACATGGTTTTAAGAAAATCACAAAAAGTAATTTAAGAAATGCTGAACATTTAACTAGAAAAGTGGATGAAAAGCAAGGGAATATTTGAAGATGTGATATTGTCGATCTAAATAGAAAAAAAATGGAGAATAATACGAATATTTGTTAAAGAAATATAAAATAACATCGTTTGAATAAAAATTAGAAAGCGAAACACATAAGTTGGGGGATAGATTTACATTAAAACCTATTTTTCGACAGAAATTTTAGTAATGAACGTAGATGGCTAGAGGATGAGCCCTTCAGAGAAATTGTCAACCAAAATTATTGAGAAGACAAAGTGAGTGCTTGGAGTAACGATTTTGGCTAGTATTGTAGGCAGCAAAATCGTACGCCCCCATTCAAAATTGATCATAGTATGAAGATAAATATAAAGAATTCTAAAAATTTCCCCAGAAAGTCCCCAAAAATTCAGTTTTTCTTGTCCTTAAGGACACATGGCCTAGTGGGTATAGACGTTGGTTAGTTCCTGTGACTTGACCCAAAGAGTTGTGAATTAAATCCCAGGTTACAGTAGTGGTGGACAAGTAACTTGCATGGTTGGAGGGAGATAACTCATGACGTTTAATCGAGTTTTACGCAAGGAATGAGGATGGTATACCCAGTGATTGTAATAAAGGGTTCGGTTCGAAATTTCTAGCACCTGAAGAAGGCTGAAACGTACAACGATTGAAACATCATACAAATGGCAACAAAGATGAGGACAATCGTTCGAAAAATATAAATACTGTAAAGAATTCTAAATTCAATCAAGAACATTTAACGTATATTAAGGCAAGACGATGTTACTTTATATTCTACAAATCTTTCTCTTTCCTATGTTCCAAAAGAAGGATTAGAAAAAAAATCTTCGATGCAGATATTAATCAAATAAAAACCTAGTAGACAATCACTGAAAATGGCGAGTCTGAGAATTGGAAATTACATTCACTGAAATAACATTTCTATGACGTATTAAATACTATTGCCAAAAAGTCAAAACAGTATAACAGTTAATAAGCTCAATGACTGAAAAACAGGTTTAAGCTAGAGAACATTAAAGAACTCATTGATTAATACGTTTTCAGCTGGTAATCAACTCTTTTGAGGTTATTTGAAGCCAGATATTTTGTTTAGATTGCAAGAATTTGTTTTTGAGATAATAATGGTTTCGTGATATGAGTCTTGCTAATTAATCCATAGATTAAGGAGGAAGAGGTGGATTCATACTATCCCCGAATAATGCTCTTTCGCTCGAGCATTATTTTGACGTCTGCAAGCAGCCAGTAGTCGCTTGGGGCCAGATCTGGAGAACAGGGTAGATGCGGAAGCAATTCCATTTGCAATTCACGTAGTTTAGTCATCGTTGCCATCGACTTTTGACACGGTGCTTTGTCTTGGTAAAAGATCACCTTTTTCTTCTTCATTTGTGGCCGTATTTTGCCGATTTCTTCATTCAAATTCACCAACAATGCTCTATAATATTCGCTATTGATACTTCATCTTTCTCAAGGTAATCTACCATACGAACGCGGGCGTCCCTCAAGGTTCTATCCTAAGTCCCACGCTCTTTCTGATGTACATTAATGATCTCCCCGACGCCATTAGATCCCACGTAGGCATGTACGCCGATGACACCACAATCTACTCACGCCTCGATCAAAAACCCGGCGTGGGCAACAAAGCGAACCTCGTTGCCGAGCTTGAAAAGGACCTCCAATCCGTAGTGGCCTGGGGTAGGAAATGGTTAGTAAATTTCAATGCTTCTAAAACGAAGCTGTTATCAACTAACCACCATCGACAATTGCATCGACATCCCATTAGCATGGAATAGGCTTGCCTCCCAGAGAGTAAAACACTACGCCTCCTTGGCCTTACACTTTCGGCGAACCTCAAATGGAATGACTATATTGAATCCATTGCCTAATTTGCCGCTATGAAAGTCGGCTTTCTGTGCAGGGCCCGGAAGTTTTTCCCGCCTGAATCTATCCTGCAAATATACAAATCTACCATCCGCCCATGTATTGAATACTGCTGCCATATCTGGTCGGGTGCCCCTGCTACTCTCCTTGGGCTTCTTGACAAAATACAAAAGAAAATCTGTAACGTGGTTGATTCTGACTTGGCAGACCGGCTGCAACCACTCTCTCACCGGCGTGATGTGTCTTCCCTGTGCCTCTGCTACAAGTACTTTCATGGCTTCTGCTCCGATGAACTTAGATCACTGGTGCCGCCTAAGCACGAATTTACACGAGATAATAGAGTAGCAACTAGGTCCCACCCTTTTACAGTTAAACAGATACTACTCCAACAGCTTCTTTTCTCGCACTTCCAGCCTGTGGAATTCCCTTCCACAAGTCTGCTTTCCTGACAGCTACAATCTGCAGGTGTTTAAATGTAGGGTCAATAAACATCTATCACACTAACTTCCAATTATTCTCAGAACACTATCATCAACCCAACCCTCATTCTCGGTATCCTTACCCGCCTATCACCCACCCTCTGACATTTCCTATATTTAACCATCCTTCATCCACTCTATATAGCCCCCTGCGCAGTAGTGGCAGTGAAATGCCTTGCTCGGGGTGAAACGCTTATAAAAAAAAAAAGCATCCCAAAATAGAGAGGCCAAAACCTTGCCTGCTGATGTTTGCGTCTTCGGTCGCTTTGGACGGCATTGACGTGACGATGTCGACTCAGCTGACTGCCGATTTGATTCCTGAGTGAGGTTTCATGTTTCGTCCATTGTCATATTTATTTACGCAAAAACTCCTTGTTGCGTTGAAACAATTGAAACGGTCTGAATCGTCAACGCGTTTTTGTTTTTGATCGACTGCGAACAAATGCGTAACCCACTTTGAACACAGCTTACTCATTGACAAATATTCGTGCAAAATGGTGAATACACTGCCTTCTTATCTATTCAACTCCTCTGGTATCTCACGCAACTTTAAGTTACGATCGTCCAAATCAAGTTTGAATTTTTTTTGTGCTTTCCGAGACAGCTGCCGATTTTGGGTGACTTTTCAATATCATTTGTGTCTGTACGACCGCGTTTAAAGTCAGCATACCACCTTTTAACTGTTGTTTCCGACGGAGCAGAATCCGAATGACACTTATCAAGCCATTGCTCTGCTTGCACTGTTTTTTCCCCATCACAACGCAATGCTTTATCAACACACGAAATTCAGATTTTTCTGTTTTGAAAATTTACAACAGTAGCATCACTTAACTAACTGTAATTTGTAAACTAATAATCCAATTGGGCCCAACTTTTTTCACGTGCCATTTCAAGATTACTACTTCATCAAAATCATACGGATTTTTTATGAGTGGCGCCATCTTTATGTCAAACTCGGGACTTATTGAATGATGTGTTTTAATTGTAACCGACATATCTTGGTTACGGCCACGCCACATTGCAACTCCAGGTTCCCGTAAGCTCACTGCAGTTAGACAACGTCTAGTATGGTCTAGATGAGTAACCATTTAGAAATACCAAGTGTTGTAAGCTTGGATGTGCAGGTGGTGCAATGAATAATGGCCCGGAATCGTTAATCAGGGAGCCGAATTCCAATTCCTGTTGGGTCTTTTATATTTACTTACTCCTCGGAAAAGTAGAAATTCATTTCTTCTCCAGCTATTGGTTAATTAGTCAAACTTGTATCACAGATTATTATTTAAAAACATTCTTACTATCTAAATATGTTTTCTGTCTTTAAATAATCTGCAAAAGGTTGATTAACCGTCAGTGAGCCAGCTGAAACTGATAAAGGGATTTGATTATTTCAGTGTTGTTGGAGAAATGTTTCGTGATGGAAATTCAAGTCAGTATTGGTAAGTGGCAACAGACAGTACTCAACTGCAGCAGAAGTTGAGTTTTTACTGCCCCAGCAAATTAGTTGGTGGTTTATATAACAGCTTGGAAGATTCTACTCTGCTATCCAGGCAAGTCTATTCTGTAAATTCTGATTGGCTGATGATTCCAGTATGGATATTGTGCTCAATAAATACCAGCACAATATCCACCCTATGACCATCAATAGAGGGACATGTATTTAGTTACAACCCTGTTTATTTTTGTCTGCCAATTGGGCGCTAGTTGGAACCGTCCTTGCAAAGATAAGTCCCATACTCTTGATTGTTCAGTTAATAAGAGAAAACAAACTAAGTGGTTAGAAAATATAAGTGTAGGAGTAAACATAAAAAAATCTATGAACAAAAAAACAAAGATTAATACCAAAATTCAAGTAAACCAATTGTTCACTTTGGTTTATTATTTCATGCAACACAAAATAGTTGATTCAAGAAAACAGAAGAAAGCTAACGGAAAAGCTAAAAATGAAGACAGAAATACAAAGAAATGGGAGAGAGTGAAATTAAAAAAGGAAGGGGGATGAAGGAGAAAGAAAACAAAAAAGTAGATATTGTTTGAAACAGAAAAATTTGCTGGGTTTTTCTTTGTTCTTTTTTTTTTAGCGTCATATCACCTTCTTGGAGCGATTCAACGCCTGCTTCTAAATTTTTTGTACGCAGTGTTTTCGTTGAGATAGCAATAGTTTAAAAAGGTTTTAGTCTTACTAATTAAGACAAAGTATGGGAGAGAAAGTATATGCGTGTTCAGAAATCTAACTGGAATTGGAACGGTTCGCCGATTAACAATTCCAAACCGTTATCCATTACATGACCTCCATATCCAAACTAATAGCGCTTGCTATTTCCAAACGTGGAGGATGTGCGTTGTGGTACAGTGGATATCGGCTATGTTTCGAGATAGAATTTCGTCATCAGGCAATGTTGGATGTTGGTTGTGAAAATGATTTACATTTAAAACTAAATCATTTCCACAACCAACATCCAACATTGCCTGATGACGAGATTTGATCTCAAATATAGAAATTTCCGTGTCACGTTTAACCATTTTTGTCGCAATGTACTTTAATTTATAATTATATAATGGCTTGCCACTCGTATTCGAGGACACCAAGGCAGCTAGATAATCCCTCTTGTAGACGACTGCTCAGGCACACTTGTGTTTGTTCAACACTCACAGTGCCCGCCTGTGGATTACACTGCAACTTTGCTGACAGTTTCTGCGAGAGAACGCGTTATCTAGCATGACAAAATCGACCATGGTGATATTCGAACCCGGACTTCAAGGTTACACCCTTTCTAGTCACTACGCCACGCGCCTATATATATATATTTGTAAACGAGTTATTACACGATCTAAATTTCTACCATCAGTGGTGCCGTCAGGCGATTTACAATAACTAAATTAAAATAATTAAACAATCAATCAATCAATATATATATATATATATAGAGAGAGAGAGAGACACACACACACACACATATATATATATATATATATATACACATATATGTGTATGTATATATATATATATATATGCGCACACACATATATACACACACGCACACACACATATATACACACACATACACACATATATACACACACACACACACATATATACACACACACACACACACATATATATACACACACACATATATACACACACACACACACACATATATACACACACACATATATATATATATATATATATATATATATATTAAAAACCAATAATGTCGAAATATTTAATTTTTTAAAATTATTTTACCCTAAACAAGGCAATAAAGCCACTATGAGAAAAATATATTATTAAGGAGAGAGGACAATAAAAGAACAAGATATTAAAGAACTGGGTATCTACAGCAACCTCGTCCATTTCTAATCCACCACACCCGTTTGCCAAAGGTTTATACTTTGTTAAGAGTACTTTTCTTGATGATTTTCGCAGCTCTACGGTCGACTTGTATGGAAGCACATTGTCGAATAAGAAGAGATAGTTTGCTTCTAATTTCTGGTTTATACCGTTTATTTAACATTTCTAGAATATCGATCTAAGAGTTGCGATGAAAATACATATAAATCAAGATGACCTCAAAGTTATTTGGACTGTAAATATTTTTATTATTAATGTTTCTCTTCCTCGACGAACAAGCACGGTGAAAATTTGAAATCTCTTAATGTTTCTCACCCCACCAGTCTAACCACTGAGCTAGTACTCAACTGATTCTGATAGGATTACAGATGAGGTTTGATATGTAAGTCAGGGCGGGTGAGATAATGAGCATGCATTTAATATAGAGAGAAACTCAGGTGTTATTGACTAAGCAGGAGGGGCGGGTGTTTACACTTTGCCAGTTCTTGTAAATACAGACGCCACAGTCTGCGTTGGGGTTACACGCCAGTATTCTTGAGATCGGACGGCCACAAAGATGCGGACTAAATTTAGATACATATTTAAAAGTATTTGAAAACACCCGTCACGTTTAACCGTTTTCTTTATATTTCTCTGCAGAGTCATAGGGTTACTACTTGAAAATCTCATGTAAGATTTGGCGGGGGGGGGGGGGGAAGAAAGGATGTGGCTTTCGTTTATTCACCATCTTCGTGACTACAGGGCATGCAGAGCTCTCGAAGTAAGAGATGGGCATTTAGAGCTGCGAATGTCGTTTTGAATTTAGCCTTTTACCTAAATTATTTAATGCCCCGTAAATGAAAAAAGAAAAAAAAAAATGAAGAAAGTGGGGGAAGTTATATTTAACTCTCCAAAGTCTTCTTGTAAGAATTAAAAAAAAAACTTTTTGATAAAAGTATTAACAGCGCTGATATAATATGTAGATAAGAGTTTATGCTGACATAACTTCCGCTGGTAATCATCCTCTCTATTAATAAAGACCGTTGTGCGCGCGCGCGTGTGTGTGTGAGAGTGTGTATATATATATATATATATATATATATATAGAAATACAGAAAACAGTGGCGAAACCGTGGTCGGTTGTTGGCTCTTGCTTAGATTTTCTGTCTTTGTTTGCTCTACTTTCGTATTGGGCGCTTTAGTGTTAGGGTTTTCGTTTTGGGTTTTTTTCTTTTTTACGAGTGCTTGACTTTTTGTTCATGTACTTTATTTGTTGTTGATTTTCCCTCCGAGTTTGTTCTCGGTGGGTTATACAAGACGATTTAATTATAGCTTGATTAATACTAGTTTTGGTAGAGTTAGGTCTCTTACTATTGGTATTGTTGTTGCTATATATATATATATATATATAAATGACTAATATATTATGCTCCCATCACGATTGAGCTCTCTAGAAAGGAACATTTTAAAAACATTTCCCACTTCTGCGATTTACGCGTTACACTTCAACAATGAATTGAGTTCTACCGGTGACTAGCGTGTGCGTACAAGGCTTATATATATATATATATATATATATAAGACGCTAAAATGTCCTCTCTCTCATTCCCTGCACCTATGGCTTATGGAGTAGGAACTCCGACTGACACCTAATCGGTCATTTTTCGATCCCGATCAGAAGTAAGTGAATGTCTAGTCACACTGATAAGTTTTGATACAGAGAAATACGCTGTGGATGACTAATATATATATATATTTTTTTCCCTCCTGTCCCGCTCATGGAGAGAGAGAGAGAGACAATAACGAGGCAGCGTCGGCTCAGTTCATTTTCTTTACTACCAATTATAACAGCTTTTGCCGATTGTTTTCTTTTTAACAGTGCCTTATTTAATTTTTTGCCATGATTATATCAAGTAGTGAAGAATATTATATATATATATATATATATATATATATATATATATATAACTTATTTATAAATGTCTGTGTCTCTATGTGTGTGTTTCCGTTACCTATAGACTCCGAAACGGTTGAACCGATTTTCTTGAACATTTACACTGTTGTACTGCAAACGTCTGCGAGTGTTCTTAGCTAGGTTTTGTGTCGAGGTACCCTCGATAAATAACAAAAATCGAGTTATAGAAGGAGTGGTCCGATTTTAAACAAAGACATAAGAAACGATATTCAGAAGTTTCAAGGTTGCTGTTCTTACAATAGTGCAGAACATCGATAATATATATATATATATATACCTCAAAGGCAAGATGTTTGTGTGTGTGTGTCTGTTTATCTGTCTGTATGTCCTTTATACAAATCCACAATTTTTATCCGATTCTCACCAAACTTCACAGAAATATTCTTTAGGCTGAGTCTGAGCTCCAGGACCATTGATTTGTTTTAAAGCTTTCATTACATCCGAGCAACGCCGGATTATACTGCTCGTATGCATATATTATATATGCACTTTATTATAATAAAGACTGTTGTGCATTATATATCCCTCCATTTTGGATTATTTTTTATTCTAATGTCTTAATGGAAGATACTGAACAGTAGGTATATCAATATATATGCTGCCGTCATTTTAGGCGGTATATCAATAAAAATATTTTGCACATTCCTAAAGAAAATAAAACGGTTAAATATGAACAACAAAGTCGTGGGATATTAACTGATGTCACCACTTACGATTATTTACAGTTTCGTCTTTTTCTCCATATATACTTTGATTGATATTATTTCCTTTCATGTTTTTTTAACTTTCCTATGCAACTAATCGGTTCTAATTTATTTATTTTTATATTGTTAATCCGGAATCATTTCGTATTTTATGGAAGTTACAGGCACTGCGTACACGTTTTTTTTTTTTTGTAAACATTCCTATTTTGTCAACGGTGAAATCTATGTGTACCGGACGACAAACTAAAAGTCTTTATAAAAAAAAACTGTGCCTCTCGTGAGCACAATTTCTTTATTAAGGCTTTCCCTCTCGAAGCATATAGTTGTAAGAAACTACTCACCCTAGTAGAAAAAGAGAAGATGGTGTTTTACAATCTCGCAAGAAAAAGAATACAATTTCGGAAAAAACAACAAAACAGGGTAGCCACACGCGACATTATTTGTTGAATAAAGTGGAGACACGGTAGTGTAATGGATAATAGATTGAGGAATCAGAGAGGCAAGTTCGAATCCCATCGAGTTAATCACATTCACTTAGATGCTGATACTCTAAGAAAAAGTACAAATCCACCTCGTCTCTCCCTTCCCCAGACTGGGTAGATAGAAGGACAGACTCTGAACTCAAAACCAGCCTGGAGGATAAAGGAGTTTGCGTTGGGTCAACAGCACTACCATTAAAAAAAACAAGTTACAAAAGCATGGACGAAAACAAACCATCCCAGAACAAAGCGCGAAGGTGGGGAGGGGTCGTCGATTGCCAATGCACCACTGGAAGTAATGAGCTTACGCCGTTCGTACTCGTCGCGCAAGGATAACGTTTCAGGACAGACTGGGTTCAGTAGCCTTGGGTGACAACCAGTCTAGGAGAAGAAAAACTCTGAATTCAAAACCAGCCTGAAGGTGGACCATCTCACCTGGAGGATAAAAGGAGTTTGCGTTTGGTCAACAGCCCTACCCGTAACAAAGGAAAGTTACGAAAGCATCAACGACAACAAACCAGCCCAGAACAGAGGGCGATGGCGAGGAGTCGCTGATAGTCATAGCACTAAGTGGAGCTAAGGCCAAGAAGAAAGAGGTGAATAAACATTACATTTCCGTCTTAAAGATTTAGTCTAACATTTTTATTAGTGAACGATAAGGTCATACACAAAATGAATATATATAGTTATGGTGCCCTCCTACGAGGAATTAACATTTCCTCTTATATGTAATTACCTTCGGGATTTGCAAGGGGCAAGTTAACGAAGGAAGTTAACGCGTAGCTTGTACGGCAGGTCACGACAGCTACTAGTCAGGCAATAAGCAACGTAATAATACCTTAGAACGTACTTATTTCTTTATTACTTTTGATTAACACTTCCATTGAATATGTTGTTTCTTGTTATAATAATACACTATTTTGAACCTACCTTCTTGTTCTGTGTCCGGCACAAACCAGTCACTACAACTTTGCAGCAAAGTTTCACCACAACTCCACAAGAAATTGGCGACGAAGATCCACAATATATATATATATATATATATATATATATATATATGTGTGTGAAGGATGATTAATAAATTTATAATGTAATATATGATCATTGAATCTTGCCTGATTAGTATTAGCTTCATGAGACCAGACTTTCACAAAATTCATATGCGGTTTACTGATCAATTATGATTGATATCAAACTGTCATGCAGAAAATCTGAAGCAAATTTCATCTAACCTTAAATCCTCCAATGCCTACCATAACAAGATCGTTACTCCAACCTATCTTAAGCCATCGCAAACTGTCATTAGAACTGTGTTTCTGGTACTGGATTAGTTGAAAACAGCCTAAGTAGTTGCACGTGTCTCTTACCAAATTCTCGCTCCAGGTAACGTTGATGTGTCCTGTTGTCCTGATTGACAGATCGGGAATTAAGACAAATATCATTCAAGGCAGGAAGTTGTGAAGAGCCATGATCGGCAACGTCCTAAAGGGATATGGCACAAAGAAGAATTCTAAAGCTAACGGCACAAGACAGACCGATTGTAAGTATTTTGAAAAAAGTTCAAATTTAGCTGAGGGTGCAGTGGATATCAGCTCGAAACGAGAAATTGCAGAGCGGAGTTCAAATTCCAGTTGAATTCCTTGCATGCTGTTAGGCGCAAATCTCTTTGAGAAAGGTAATCTGTTTCTTCACTCCAATTATAGGTTAAATGACAGGACAGACTGGGTCCTAGAGCCTTGGCTGGCAGCTAATCTACCGCAGAAAGTTATGGCAACCTACTGCGGGATAATCTTCTGCCCAGTTATGTTTCTTTTCAGACACGATCGCCCAAGCGTGTATCACGTATGTCACTTAACTGACTAATGTGATAGAAAGAGAAAAAGGAGAGTGAACGAACGAAAAAAATTGGGAGCTTTGGCATTCAAAGAGAAGCAAGTAAATAAAAAAGAAACGAAGAAAGGAATACCATTGTGCAGATCGTCTTCTGAAATATGAATGAAAAGCTACTGACTGATGTATCCAAGCGGGTGTGTTTATATTATGTGAACTGTTAATTTTTTTTGTTGGACGAATATGAAGTTCAACACTTTTCTTTGATCAAAACGATGACAGACACACACACACACACACACACACGGGATAATCCGAAAATAATACCTCACATTGATTCCTATTGAAACTAAAATATATACAGGTTAGAGTCGACTCAGATTCATTGACTTCACATGTTAACCCTTGTTGGTTTATTTATTGTCGAAATGTGTAAGAGGTACCCAGTGAGGATCAAACCCACTACTCAGTAATTTTAAGTTATGCTGAGTAACTATATGACATGATAACCGTTGTTGGGTTATTTAATGCTCAATTTTGTATACGGCACACAGTAAGGACTGTCCTTACCAATCACTAATACTTATCAACCGCACTACTTTTGGTAATCATTATTCCACGCCGAGTCGCCTTTAACAGATGGATGTTGTGTATATTTTCGGCTGCAAAACACCATATATACACATCGTCCTCACCGCAAGCGATGGCTTTTTTGCCTTCAATGGATATTTCGTGAGTTGACACCTATAAAGCTCCACCTGAAATGTGTCAATGGGTGCAGTTTTTTTTTTTTACAGCTAGGTGTTCAATGAGATGCAATTCTGTTTCGTGCGCGTTTGCATGTCATAATTGTTCCTAACAAGTTTAGCTGTTTCTACGTCTACAGCCTTCAATGGGCATTTGTCACTGATATCTTGGATAAACTTAATAATAAGAGTATGAGTATTTTCAGAATAACCCTTGATTATACGTCGAAAGTGCATCAATATTGACAATTTGACAAGATCTTTGTGCTGGATTTTTATGTGATATTACCACGGTTTTGATATTCTTCGAGAATGGAAACTGAATTCCAAACCCTGAGTCGAGCATTACTTATACCGAAGCATGTTCTAAAGATGTCATCGGTAATTTCTCGTATTGAATTTTATGTCCATGTAAACACTTGACTATGCGATGTCTTGCGATGGAGTATCAGCAATCTCATCTCGTGCTTGTTACCTTAAAGAATTTGAGCTTCACTAGGTGTTCCACATTTGGGATTTTAATCCAGACTCATACACGCTTAATAAATCCATATTCACTTTGTTCTAACAGCGAAGTGCTGAAAAGACCCTGCTTTTTTCCGGTTGTTTTTGTTGTCTTCCGCTCAATTAAGCATAGATACATTCCGTCTCTTATTCTGAAAGGCAAGAAGTCGATCCATCAACCAATAAAACACACTAATACGTTTTTATTCTTTTCTTTATAGCAAGGCGAACTCTCTATTCCAAACAAATGCATTTGGGGAACGAAATCAAATGCATTTTAAACGAAATGTTTGAATCAAAAATAGAAATCGTTGAAACTGCAGTTAGAAAAATCGAACAATTTTTTAATTGACTCAAAATTGATTAACTGAAGAAACGAGAGATCAAGGATTTCTTTTGTTCACTTTCATTTCCTTTCTTTGTTTAATTATTTCAGTAATTTCTTTCTTTTATTATCTTACTTTTTCACACCCATTTCCTTTTTATTTTTATTTCTTGTTCCTTTTACTCTTTCTACTTCTTTTACTGCTTCCGGTTTTAGTAATTCTTTTTCCGTTCATAACTTCGTGTATTCTTTCCTTCTTTCTTTCATTTGCTTTCCAATTTATAAATTTTTTTCTTTCATTTTGCAGTTTGTAAATATCAATTTTCATTCCTTCTGTATTTTCTTCAATTTGTAAATATCATTTTCTGTCATTCCTTTTATTTCTTCAATTTGTAAGTTTCATTTTTTTCATTCCTCCTTTCTTTCCTTCAATTTGTAAATATCTTTTCATTCCTCCTTTCCTTTCTTCAGTTTGTAAGTATTTTCTTTCATTCCTCATTTTTTCTTCAGTTTGTAAATATAATTTTTTTCATTCTTCTTTTCTTTCTTCAATTTGTAAATATCATTTTCTTTCATTCCTCCTCTCGTCAGTTTCTAAATATCATTTTCTTTCATTCCTTTTCTTTTCTTCAATTTGTAAATATCATTTTCTTTCTTTCCTTTTTTCATTCTTCAATTTGTAAATATCATTCTCTTTCTTTCCTTTTTGATTCTTCAATTTGTAAATATCATTTTCTTTCTTTCCTTTTTCATTCTTCAATTTGTAAATATCACTTTCTTTCCTTTTTCATTCTTCAATTTGTAAATATCATTTTCTTTCTTTTTTTTCCTCAATATCGAAATATCATTTTCTCTCTTTTCTTTCAGTTTCATCCTTCTCTCCAATTTATAGTTATTAAATTCTCTCTTTCATTTTTATTTATCTTTTCACTTTTCTAATTTGTAAGTATATTCCTTCATTTTTTTCTTTGCAATTTGTAAAGATGATTTACTTTTCTTTTTTCCTTTCATTTTTTCTTTTTCAATTTATGATGATCATTTTGTTTTTTCTTTAGAGTTGAGATTCTCTTATCGATTGATTTTTTTGCCAACATTTTTGTAATCTTTCCTCTTACTTTTTTGTTTGAGTTTTTCTTTATTCTTCTCTCTCTTATTTTAATTCTTTCCTTGTCCTGTCTGTCAATATTTACTCCATTTCTTTGTTTTTCCCAAATTGACCCCATTGTACCCGATTTAGCACTAAATATAATCCTTTGTCTAAACGTAGCCCAAACCAGATCAATAGAAATAAAATCATGACGTTTAATAAATAAATAAAATAGACTTGTTTTTAATTAAAATTAAACAGTCGATGTTTTCTGATTATAATGAGCGAATATTGATATTTCCAAATCATTTTATAGAAATAAAAATTTCAGAAGAAATTCAAAATGGATTTTCTTGTCGCTTACACGAGTTTCTGAAGCAGTTTGGAAAATGTGTTTAAATAACCTTTATCTGAAATATATCAGAAGAAATATCAGATATGTCAGAATTAATTGGAACTAATACAGACAAACACACAGTCAAACACAGACACAAAAAACGAGAGGTGCTGAAAATGTCTCATTCCAAATGATCAATATATTTATTGATCCATTTTAGTTTGATTTGAAAACCTTTTAGAACAACCTTGTATATTTATGTATATATAGAATTAACGGAGATAATTTGTTTAACTAAGCAGATTCATGCCGATTTGAAAATTTTCGTGAAGGCACTATTACGATGCTCCTCAGGGTATTTTTTCAATCTGCTGTTGCGTCCCATTTTATTCTTATTTATATAGATCTCGGTGTAATTTAATATTTTAATAAACACAAAACTCAAACCTAAAGCTATCATATATAAATATAAAAACGAAACACTTAATCACGACAAAAAATAACAAAAAAGAGAAGATAGTATAATAACTACCAAACGGAAAAATCCCACTTATAAAGCTCACAAAAAATAGCATTGATATAGAAATCTTTTAAGTGTTTTCTTATACTGACACGGGAAGAAAAGGTCAATCCGACGCAATAAAAACAGGTCAACCAAAATGACAAACAGAAACTAATTCATTTTAAACCAAATAAGCAGACACACATTCCCGCGCACTAAAACGAAGTAAAATCAATATAAAGAAATCAACTACTTCAAATAATAAAACACTCTAAAAAGAGGTCAACCAACAAAAGCAATTTAGCAGCAGTAGAACAGCTCACATACAAAAATATTGAATTACACCAAGCTCCATATAAATAAGAATTAACGCCGTATCTCGATATCGAGCACTTTACACAAAAAAGAACTGCTTCCCAAAATATGTTTATCAGTAAAAAAATGAAAAAGCAGAAGTCTTGGCTTTAAACATCATAATAACTCAACAGTATATATATATATATATATATATATATATATATATATATATATAATATCAAGCATAAAGATCAGAACGATGTTAAGAAAATGTCTAAATGTGAAATAACTTTTTTATTTTAATGCTTCATAGAACATTTTATCAAGGAAAAATAAGAATATTAAGGTAAATTATATAATTCCAAAATGTAAAGCTTAATAAACTTAATTTGATAAAGTTATAAGAATAATTATATGACATTCGAAAAATATAGATGAATATAATGGCCTACCTCTTTGACTTCGAAATATGAGGAATTAACAGTTTAGAAATAAACCGCTAAACCAATAATAGAGATGATTTGATTATTGCGCTGATTAAATTTACAATTTCATGAGAATTGATTAAAACGGAATGGGTAAGAACTTCCAATCCCTTATTTACAGAATATATCGTATGTGGAAAACAACCCATATGTGGAGAACATGTCGTATGTAGAACTTCTCATAGAAGATATGGAGAACATAGCGTATATGGAAGAACTTCCCATGGTAGATTTAGTTAATATGACACATGTGAAAAACCTTCCCATGCCAGATCTAGAGAATATATCGCATGGGTAAGAACTTCCAATGCCAGATCTGGAGAATATATCGCATGGTTAAGAATTTCCCATGCCAGATCTGGAGAATATATCGCATGGGTAAGAACATTGCATGCTAAATTACGAAAATATAATCTAAGTGTAAGAACTTCGAGCACAATGTCTAGAAGAGATAATACATGTAGAACAACTTCCTATAACTGTACTGATTAGTGTATAGTCATTAAATTAGACTACAGACACATTTTAATGAATTAAATTCTGTTCACGATCTTGTAGGCAGCCCAGCATCTAGCTATAGCGTCCTTCATTTCAAATTCCCTAACTAAACTATAGATATACAGATCAAATTTAGTTAATGTCAATACTGTATTTTTAACGTCTTTTAATACTTGCGAAATATCTGAACGGATATTAAAATCACACTAAATTGTTTATATTTCTGGAGTTATTCATTTTTCTGACAGATTTTACATTAAAAGAAGTCAATTTATGTGATGGATGCATTGTGAATATGCCTGGCTTAAGCGATTTGATTCGTTTCTGTCCGCTGACAGGCGAAAGATTCTCTCATCATAACTGAGAAAAATTCAGTCGAGTGTCCGCCATTTTTTTCTACATAGTTGTGACAGATATCATGCGTGCGAATTTTAGCTAAACAAGAAAACGGATTCAAAATGTTGATTTCTAGTTATTACGGGATGAAAAGAGAAGATTTATATCTATTTATCCGTAGGTTTATGTATTTGAAAAATAATTCTTACACTTTGTGTCAACTTATCCAAATGCATCTAAATTATGGTCATCCTACTGAATTACTTACTCGCTATTAACCGTAGAAATACACATTTAAGAAATGTAGCTTAATAATAGTTACAAAACATACGAATAGTGAATTTGACTATTCGTATCAACCAAAGGAAAGGCCTATCTTTTGACTGAAAAGTGGGAAAGGTCTCCATTGAATAAAAAAAGAACATTGTCCACTGAGATTGTAAAGAAAAGGAAATTTGTAATATGTTTGTGTTTCAGGCAAACAAGACTTTTGACGACAACAGGTATTCTCTTGGTTTTCTGGTCTTTCCAACGTCGTCTTCATCTTCGTCTTCTCGCTCAAACACTTCGTCAACCGAGGAAGTTCGTACTTCCCTCAAATCGCCGACTTTCCTCGTTTGCTTATTTGCATACAAATTGCAACGGGCAGCACGTATGTCGACATGACTGCCTCTCATTTTCATACCTTGTAAAACCGAGCACCTTCCCACCGGAACAAGGCGTTAGATCGCCCGGATGAACACAGAGATTGTTAAGATCTACGGTAAGAATAAATCTTCTGTCTGTCACATAACTATTGTTACAATCTCTTATTATATAGACGAATATGTGATATGCAGAACTTCCTCCTTATCTAGTGCATTGGTTTCAGTTATTCGTGGCCAATCTCGGGGAAAAAAAATTTACTTAATCATGTCCTGAAGCACAAGAATAGTGTTGCTAGCAATTTTGATATGAAAAAGAGAAAACCTACAGAATATCCATCATTTTATTCGTATCCATCATTTTGTTCGTATCTATCCATCTATCTCATTCAGTTCGTATCCATCATTTTGTTCGTATCTATCCATCTATCTCATTCAGTTCGTATCCATCATTTTGTTCGTATCTATCCATCTATCTCATTCAGTTCGTATCCATCATTTTGTTCGTATCTATCCATCTATCTCATTCAGTTCGTATCCATCATTTTGTTCGTATCTATCCATCTATCTCATTCAGTTCGTATCCATCATTTTGTTCGTATCTATCCATCTATCTCATTCAGTTCGTATCCATCATTTTGTTCGTATCTATCCATCTATCTCATTCAGTTCGTATCCATCATTTTGTTCGTATCTATCCATCTATCTCATTCAGTTCGTATCCATCATTTTGTTCGTATCTATCCATCTATCTCATTCAGTTCGTATCCATCATTTTGTTCGTATCTATCCATCTATCTATCTCATTCAGTTCGTATCCATCATTTTGTTCGTATCTATCCATCTATCTCATTCAGTTCGTATCCATCATTTCGTTCGTATCTATCCATCTATCTCATTCAGTTCATATCCATCATTTTGTTCGTATCTATCTATCTCATTCAGTTCGTATCCAGTCTCGGGAAAAAAAGTTTTACTTAATCATGTCCTGAATCACAAGAATAGTGTTGCTAGCAATTTTTATATGGAAAAGAGAAAGCCTACATTATTTCTTTTAAGTTCAAGGATGAAATCAGAAGTCGTTATGCTGAAGCTACCATGGGTCAGTATCTAATGTACAACGCATCCTCTTTCCCACTTCCTTTAAGTAAAATGTTAGAAGCTTCCCCTTCAATAAAGAAAAAAAAACTGCACACTATGGCCGTTAAGATCGATGATAACAACTAATCTTCTGTCCATCACGTAACTTTTATTAGTCTATTGCTATAATTGTTCTGTTTGGTTATTCATTATTTCTATTAATCTCTTATTGCATCTCATTTATAAATTAAACTTTAAAGTAAGTGTAAATATATGTGGAAGACAAAGTGCTATTGTATATGTGCTAATATGTGGGTATATACACTACCAGCCATAATTATTAGGCCACACTAGTTTTTCTAAAATAAATGATGTATTTCATTGTTTAGTGGATAATTTCAAATGAAAATAGAATGGTTCTTTTGTTATTATTACATTGCAAAATTACACAAAACAAGGAAGCAAAGAAGAACTCGTCCTAATCATCCTAAAATTTCTCCATTCTTTCATTAATAGAGAGATAGATGGATACGAACTGAATGATGGATACAAACTGAATGACATAGATACGAACAAAATGATGGATACGAAATGAATGAGATAGATAGATAGATAGATACGAACAAAATGATGGATACGAACTGAATGACATAGATAGATAGATAGATAGATAGATAGATAGATAGATAGATACGAACAAAATGATGGATACGAACTCAATGAGATAGATAGATGAACAAAAGATGGTACGAACAATGATAGATGATACGAACAAAATGATGGATACGAACTCAATGAGATAGATAGATACGAACAAAATGATGGATACGAACTCAATGAGATAGATAGATACGAACAAAATGATGGATACGAACTCAATGAGATAGATAGATACGAACAAAATGATGGATACGAACTCAATGAGATAGATAGATACGAACAAAATGATGGATACGAACTCAATGAGATAGATAGATACCAACAAAATGATGGATACGAACTCAATGAGATAGATAGATACGAACAAAATGATGGATACGAACTCAATGAGATAGATAGATACCAACAAAATGATGGATACGAACTCAATGAGATAGATAGATAGATACAAACAAAATGATGGATACGAACTCAATGAGATAGATAGATACGAACAAAATGATGGATACGAACTCAATGAGATAGATAGATACGAACAAAATGATGGATACGAACTCAATGAGATAGATAGATACGAACAAAATGATGGATACGAACTCAATGAGATAGATAGATACGAACTAAATGACGGATACGAACTCAATGAGATAGATAGATACGAACAAAATGATGGATACGAACTGAATTAGATAGATAGATACGAACAAAATGATGGATACGAACTGAATGAGATAGATAGATAGATACGAACAAAATGATGGAAACGAACTGAATGAGATAGATAGATACGAACAAAATGATGGATACGAACTGAATGAGAAAGATACATACGAACAAAATGATGGATATGAACTGAATGTGATAGATAGATACGAACAAGATGATGGATACAAGCTGAATGAGATAGATAGATAGATAGATAGATAGATAGATAGATAGATAGATAGATAGATACGAACTGAATGAGAAAGATACATACGAACAAAATGATGGATATGAACTCAATGAGATAGATAGATACGAACAAAATGATGGATACGAACTCAATGAGATAGATAGATACGAACAAAATGATGGATACGAACTCAATGAGATAGATAGATACCAACAAAATGATAGATACGAACTCAACGAGATAGATAGATCAACAAAATGATGGATACGAACTCAATGAGATAGATAGATACCAACAAAATGATGGATACGAACTCAATGAGATAGATAGATACCAACAAAATGATGGATACGAACTCAATGAGATAGATAGATACCAACAAAATGATGGATACGAACCTAATGAGATAGATAGATATCAACAAAATGATGGATACGAACTCAATGAGATAGATAGATACCAACAAAATGATGGATACGAACTCAATGAGATAGATAGATACCAACAAAATGATGGATACGAACTCAATGAGATAGATAGATACCAACAAAATGATGGATACGAACTCAATGAGATAGATAGATACCAACAAAATGATGGATACGAACTCAATGAGATAGATAGATACCAACAAAATGATGGATACGAACTCAATGAGATAGATAGATACCAACAAAATGATGGATACGAACTCAATGAGATAGATAGATACCAACAAAATGATGGATACGAACTCAATGAGATAGATAGATACCAACAAAATGATGGATACGAACTAAATGATAGATAGATACCAACAAAATGATGGATACGAACTCAATGAGATAGAGATACCAACAAAATGATGGATACGAACTCAATGAGATAGATAGATACCAACAAAAAATGATGGATACGAACTCAATGAGATAGATAGATACCAACAAAATGATGGATACGAACTCAATGAGATAGATAGATACCAACAAAATGATGGATACGAACTCAATGAGATAGATAGATACCAACAAAATGATGGATACGAACTCAATGAGATAGATAGATACCAACAAAATGATGGATACGAACTCAATGAGATAGATAGATACCAACAAAATGATGGATACGAACTCAATGAGATAGATAGATACCAACAAAATGATGGATACGAACTCAATGAGATAGATAGATACCAACAAAATGATGGATACGAACTCAATGATATAGATAGATACCAACAAAATGATGGATACGAACTCAATGACATAGATAGATACCAACAAAATGATGGATACGAACTCAATGACATAGATAGATACCAACAAAATGATGGATACGAATCCAATGACATAGATAGATACCAACAAAATGATGGATACGAACTCAATGACATATAGATACCAACAAAAATGATGGATACGAACTCAATGAGATAGATAGATACCAACAAAATGATGGATACGAACTCAATGAGATAGATAGATACCAACAAAATGATGGATACGAACTCAATGAGATAGATAGATACCAACAAAATGATGGATACGAACTCAATGAGATAGATAGATACCAACAAAATGATGGATACGAACTCAATGAGATTTTTGATAGATACCAACAAAATGATGGATACGAACTCAATGAGATAGATAGATACGAACAAAATGATGGATACGAATCGAATTAGATAGACAGATACGAACAAAATTATGGATACGAACTGAATGAGATAGATAGATAGATACGAACAAAATGATGGAAACGAACTGAATGAGATAGATAGATAGATACGAACAAAATGATGGATACGAACTGAATGAGAAAGATACATACGAACAAAATGATGGATATGAACAGAATGTGATAGATAGATAGATACGAACAAGATGATGGATACAAGCTGAATGAGATAGATAGATAGATAGATAGATAGATACGAACTGAATGAGAAAGATACATACGAACAAAATGATGGATATGAACTCAATGAGATAGATACGAACAAAATGATGGATACGAACTCAATGAGATAGATAGATACGAACAAAATGATGGATACGAACTCAATGAGATAGATACGAACAAAATGATGGATACGAACTCAATGAGATAGATAGATACGAACAAAATGATGGATACGAACTCAATGAGATAGATAGATACGAACAAAATGATGGATACGAACTGAATGAGATAGATAGATACGAAAAAATGATGGATACAAACTGAATGTGACAGACAGACAGATAGATAGATAGATAGATACGAACAAAATGATGGATACAAACAGAATAAGAAATAGATAGATAGATAGATAGATAGATAGATAGATAGAAATGTAGATAGATAGATAGATAGAAATGTAGATAGATAGATAGATAGAAATGTAGATAGATAGATAGATAGATAGAAATGTAGATAGATAGATAGATAGATAGAAATGTAGATAGATAGATAGAAATGTAGATAGATAGATAGATAGATAGAAATGTAGATAGATAGATAGATAGATAGAAATGTAGATAGATAGATAGATAGATAGATAGAAATGTAGATAGATAGATAGATAGATAGAAATGTAGATAGATAGATAGATAGATAGAAATGTAGATAGATAGATAGATAGATAGAAATGTAGATAGATAGATAGATAGATAGAAATGTAGATAGATAGATAGATAGAAATGTAGATAGATAGATAGATAGAAATGTAGATAGATAGATAGATAGAAATGTAGATAGATAGATAGATAGAAATGTAGATAGATAGATAGAAATGTAGATAGATAGATAGATAGAAATAGGTAGATAGATAGATAGATAGATAGGTAGATAGATAGATAGGTAGATAGATAGATAGGATAGATAGGTAGATAGATAGATAGATAGATAGATAGGTAGATAGATAGATAGATAGATAGGTAGATAGATAGATAGGTAGATAGATAGATAGATACGAACAAATTGATGGATAGGAACTGAATGAGATAGATAGATAGATACGAACAAAATCATGGATACGAACTGAATGAGGTAAATAGATATATACGAACATAATTATGGATAAGAACTGAATGAGATAGATAGATACGAACAAAATGATGGATACTAACTGTATGAGATTGATAGATAGATAGATACGAATAAAATGATGGATAAGAACTGAATGAGATAGGTAGATACGAACAAAATGATGGATACGAACTGAATGAGATAGGTAGATACGAACAAAATGATGGATACGAACTGAATGAGATACATAGATAGATACGAATAAAATGATGGATACGAATTGAATGAGATAGATAGATACGAACAAAATGATGTATACGAACTGAATGAGATAGATGGATAGATACGAACAAAATGATTTATATGAACTGAATGTGATAGATGGATAGATACGAACAAATGATTGATATGAACTGAATAGATAGTTACGAATAAAATGATGGATGCGAAGTGAATGCGAAAGACAGATTCGAAGAAAATAATGGATACGAACTGAATGAGATAGATAGATACGAACAAAATGATGGATACGAACTCAATGAGATAGATAGATACGAACAAAATGATGGATACGAACTCAATGAGATAGATAGATACGAACAAAATGATGGATACGAACTCAATGAGATAGATAGATACGAACAAAATGATGGATACGAACTCAATGAGATAGATAGATACGAACAAAATGATGGATACGAACTCAATGAGATAGATAGATACGAACAAAATGATGGATACGAACTCAATGAGATAGATAGATACGAACAAAATGATGGATACGAACTCAATGAGATAGATACGAACAAAATGATGGATACGAACTCAATGAGATAGATAGATACCAACAAAATGATGGATACGAACTCAATGAGATAGATAGATACCAACAAAATGATGGATACGAACTCAATGAGATAGATAGATACCAACAAAATGATGGATACGAACTCAATGAGATAGATAGATACCAACAAAATGATGGATACGAACTCAATGAGATAGATAGATACCAACAAAATGATGGATACGAACTCAATGAGATAGATAGATACCAACAAAATGATGGATACGAACTCAATGAGATAGATAGATACCAACAAAATGATGGATACGAACTCAATGAGATAGATAGATACCAACAAAATGATGGATACGAACTCAATGAGATAGATAGATACCAACAAAATGATGGATACGAACTCAATGAGATAGATAGATACCAACAAAATGATGGATACGAACTCAATGAGATAGATAGATACCAACAAAATGATGGATACGAACTCAATGAGATAGACAGATACGTACAAAATGCTGTGATACGAACTCAATGAGATAGATAGATACGTACAAAATGCTGTGATACGAACTGAATGAGATAGATAGATACGTACAAAATGCTGTGATACGAACTCAATGAGATAGATAGATACCAACAAAATGATGGATACGAACTGAATGAGATAGATAGATACGAAAAAATGATGGATACAAACTGAATGTGACAGACAGACAGATAGATAGATAGATAGATACGAACAAAATGATGGATACAAACTGAATAAGATAGATAGATAGATAGATAGATAGATAGATAGATAGATAGATAGAAATGTAGATAGATAGATAGATAGATAGATAGATAGATAGAAATGTAGATAGATAGATAGATAGATAGATAGATAGAAATAGATAGATAGATAGATAGATAGATAGAAATGTAGATAGATAGATAGATAGATAGATAGAAATGTAGATAGATACATAGATAGATAGATAGATAGAAATGTAGATAGATAGATAGATAGATAGATAGAAATGTAGATAGATACATAGATAGATAGATAGAAATGTAGATAGATAGATAGATAGAAATGTAGATAGATAGATAGATAGAAATAGATAGATAGATAGATAGATAGATAGATAGATAGATAGATAGGTAGATAGATAGATAGGTAGATAGATAGATAGATAGGTAGATAGATAGATAGGTAGATAGATAGATAGGTAGATAGATAGATACGAACAAATTGATGGATAGGAACTGAATGAGATAGATAGATAGATACGAACAAAATTATGGATACGAACTGAATGAGGTAAATAGATATATACGAACATAATTATGGATAAGAACTGAATGAGATAGATAGATACGAACAAAATGATGGATACTAACTGTATGAGATTGATAGATAGATAGATACGAATAAAATGATGGATAAGAACTGAATGAGATAGGTAGATACGAACAAAATGATGGATACGAACTGAATGAGATAGGTAGATACGAACAAAATGATGGATACGAACTGAATGAGATAGGTAGATACGAACAAAATGATGGATACGAACTGAATGAGATACATAGATAGATACGAATAAAATGATGGATACGAATTGAATGAGATAGATGGATAGATACGAACAAAATGATTTATATGAACTGAATGTGATAGATGGATAGATACGAACAAATGATTGATATGAACTGAATAGTTACGAATAAAATGATGGATGCGAAGTGAATGAGAAAGACAGATTCGAAGAAAATAATGGATACGAACTGAATGAGATAGATAGATACGAACAAAATGATGGATACGAACTCAATGAGATAGATAGATACGAACAAAATGATGGATACGAACTGAATGAGATAGGTAGATACGAACATCGTTCACTTGCCAATATTGATTGTTTTTGACGGCTTATCAACCTTTTGCATATTATTTGAAATCAGAAACTTTTTTTAAATATTAGATATTTTTCTGGAGATAATTCTGTTTTTTAATAATGCAAGTTTGACTATATAATCTATAGTTAGAGGGAGAAAAAGCGGATTCATAGTTTCTCTAAGGATATTTGCATTTAAATAAATGTAACACACCCGATTGGAATTCGATTCTCCGATTAAAATTTCTAGGAGTTATCCGTTACTCTACCCGCATACCTAAGCTTTCAGCGCCTGACATGTTATTTCCCAGAGGTCACCCACCAAGTTACTGTCCAAGCTAAACATTCCTTAACTTAGACGATCGTGCGAGAACAGGTGTTTGAACGTGATATCACCGTAAACTTTTCAAAGTTTGAATAAAATCAACAGAAAGAAGGGATTAGTATGTAACTCACCCTAAACATATGTAATATAATAATCTGGCCGCACCCAAGAAGGCCGATGAAGCGTGGGCGTTTTCCGGCCGTTGAAAGGAACGGATGGTTGTTTGACCTTATTTCCGGCAGTAGCGGAAATAGACAGGGTCACTGAGAATTTACGTAGGCGTCGCGTAGGTGTCGCGTGATCGAGGCAAAAACCGGAAGAAACAATTTCCGCTTTTGGAAGATATATAAAGACTGCGAAAAACACAGTCTTGCGAATCAGTTTAGACGAGTCTCCAGCCTCGACAGTAGAAGAGAAGTCGAAGCCAGCGAATCAGTTTTGACGAGTCTCCAGCCTCGACAGTAGAAGAGAAGTCGAGTCACAGTCGAAGTCAGAAGTCGAAACAGAGAAGTCGAAGAAGACAGTCTCGAGAAGTCGAAGAAGAAACTAGACGAGCTAAGAGAGAGTATACACTCACGTCGTCACCCCTGTCAACATTGGAAGAGCGCTCCCTCACTCTCTGTTCCTAGGCGACACGGTCCAGCGTTCATTAATAAAAATATTAATATATTTTTATATATACCCCCGTGTTTGTCTGTTTATTGGTATACAACACATATATACAGGGGGAAAATTTACCACTGTTTACAAGATTAGGGGCGGAATTTCTACCTGAAACAAATGAGAGAGAGAGAGAAGCGTTTCGTGGCGGGAAATAAGATTTAATCTCTGCGTGAAGAAAATTTGTAAAAATAAAAAGAGAATGTAGTCTGTAGCACGAAAAGGAAAATAAACCCGCTTGTTACAATCGCTCATTTATTTTTGTGTCACAAGACTTTGTTGGTGTGGATGCTAAACCGAATTTCGTTCCTTCACTGACACTTCATGACTCGGTTTTAAAACTCTCTCTCCATTCTGGCTGATTTCAAACAAACCAAATCGCTCCGTTTACCCACCTTGCACGAACATCTAGTGTTGAACCATTTCAGTTTCTTAAAAACGGTTTTCATCCATTTTGATTGGCACTTTTCTTAATTTGAAAGTTAAATGGTATAGTTCAGTATACATACAAAAATAGAAAGATGTGTTAGACAAGGTTGCATCTTCTGACCGGACCTACAGAAAATGATTCTGAAAAGTATAAAATATCGCAAATATATTATCTTTTGATATTATCTTAACAGCATCAGATGCGTAGACAACACTTTTCATGGCAGGCCCAGAAAATAAATCTTCAATGAAGAAACAACGGAGCAGTTTTAACTGGAAGAAGGTAGAATGGTTGTCAGCAAAAGAAACAGCATAATGTCTATGTTATGTTATAGTGATCAAGAAGGTAAGAATTTTAAATATCTGGATATTGTCGTTTTGAAGTTTTAGTGTTTGTCAACCTTTTGCAGGTTGGGTATTATAGTAATTGACGATGAAACAAGTACGACAAAAATCAACAGGCTCACAGTAATGGCAAAGATGCCTTCTCGAAAGAAAGCAAAATATCATAAGTAAAAAAATTTTCTCAGAAAAGAATGAAAAATGCTAAACTGCTATGTAATATGGAATAAAAAAATACTTGAAGCTACAGAGATGTGATTTTAGCGATGGACGCGGAGAATATCGGCATTTCTTGAAAGGATCTCACCGTGAGCAACGCAAGAATGACACTCATCACATCATTTATCCATCACACCCAGATGGTGCATAGCGCAGCAACATTTTGTTGCTGTTTCTCTAGCAAACTGTTTTTTACGGGGCTGGGTTGTTAGCCCTGCACCCAACCCCCAAACCTGGAGGACCGGTGGACCATTCTTGGTCCTTACGTTTACAGCACCTGGTATTCCCAAATGGTCACCCATTTAAGTACTGACCAGACTCGATGTTCTTTAACTTCGGTGATCGGACGGGAACCGGTGTATTCAACACGATATAGCCGGAGACTAAGAATGAGAGTATTGACAAAGAAATTGAAAGAGAAGACTGAGAATAGGGACGTTTGAGGAAAAAAGGATAAAAGATGAACAGAATTCAAGAAGACAGAATTTGGCGATTGACGTTGCATTAATATTTTTGAAGAATGTATTATATCAGGGAAGCAAGTTATGTAGTTTGCTCTTTGCTTCCTGGGCCGAAAAATGCGATCCATTTCTTCATTGCTTTGTGGCATGTGATGAAAGTGGATTTTATGCAACAATCGGCGATGTTCACAATAGTAGGTGAACTGAGATAAAGCTCCTAAACACTTCCTAAGGTTGAAGATGAACAGAAACAAGCTTATGGAGACTTTTGGTAACTCCCAATAGGATAAGTGTACTATAGCTTTTTTATCTCTTCGAAATAACCAGAAAAGAGTAGTACTGTTAGGACGTGTTTGAAATACATAAAAAAACATATCGTCTATGTGTTAAGGTTTGGTCTACAGAAAATATTCTAACATCCTACCTCACAATGCTCGACTACACATCACACATTCAACAACGAGAAGTTTATATACGTACAGAATGTTAATATTTTCTACTAATGTTTACCGAAAACACACTTAATGTAGAAGGTTATTGACTGAGGGGTGCGGCGTGGAAGAAGTCGGTAGGGAAGATTATGATGATGAGGAGGAGGAAAAATAACTATTGATTCTTCACTTGAAGAGGTCAAGATAGTAGCGTTCAGAGGAACACTTCTTTTCGAAGAAGTTGGTAACGTAAAACTCCCTTCTGATCAATGAAATACGAAATTCATAGCGTCATCCAAATGTTTTTTTTTTTATTTCAATCAATAAAATTTATTCCGAACTGAGATATGTTATTTAAGATTCAAGGTTTCAAAACTTACATTAAATTATACACAACATGATAAGAATAATATTTGCCATAATGTTCTATGCTTAAGTGTATCACAGAAAAAATGTTTGATGAACCGTTTTCTTTTGTTTGTGGGACAGCATATTTATAGGTTTACAAATCTGTGTTGACGTTATTTATTGATTACGGAAGTTTGGTTTTATTTGCTAAATTTGTCTTCATACAAAACAAACGTCTAATTAAAAAATATTAAGAGAAAATATTGCTCTTTGCAAAAAAGGAAACGAAAGAAATGGAGCACAACATATGTTCAATAAAAAAGGAAGTATTTAGTTATGCCAAATATTTAATTAAGCGAGAAAGAACTGTCAATTGTTCCAATTGCTTTATGGTTTTCGTTGCCTTTTATGAATTTTTGTAAAGATTTGGTCAATTAAAATATTTTTAGCCGTGTTAAAAAATGTAATATTTTGTTGGTCGCCATTTTGAGAATTTGGAATGAAAATCTATTTAGCGAATTGTTCCAATTAATGAACACGACATTCACCAAGAGCGAAATGAAAATGGATTCTTTAATAATTGTTATTTTTCTGTTCATGTTTTTTCACTCTTAATTAGTATTTGTTATTTGTCTTTATCTAGATATTTCCTTCTTTTATTCAGCTTTCTAACCTGTTTTTTCTATATTTTTTTCATTCATTCTGCCAAATCGACTTCTTTGTTTGCGGTGTTTTTTATCTCTTTCGTTTTAAGTCATGCATTCCTTCCATTTGTTTTCTTTATTCTTCTTTCCTTAGTTTCTCATCTAGTTTTCAATTCAGTTTTCTTTCTTTTTATTTATTTTCTATTCAGTTTTCGTTCTTTCTATTTGTTTTCTATTCAGTTTTCGTTCTTTCTATTTGTTTTCTATTCAGTTTTCGTTCTTTCTATTTGTTTTCTATTCAGTTTTCGTTCTTTTTGTTTGTTTTCTATTCAGTTTTCGTTCTTTTTGTTTGTTTTCTATTCAGTTTTCGTTCTTTTTGTTTGTTTTCTATTCAGTTTTCGTTCTTTTTATTTGTTTTCTATTCAGTTTTCCTTCTTTTTATTCGTTTTCTATTCAGTTTTCTTTCTTTTTTCTGATCTTTTGATTTTCTCGCTTTTTCTTTATGCTAAAATCGTTTAACATCTTTTTTACTTTCCTTCTGCATTTCTTTCATTCTTACACAGTCATCTTTGTCCTTTTTAACCAGATTTTTGTATTAGTTTTTTTTGTTTGTTCTTATTTCTGTCAAAATCTTCTACTCCTTTTCCACTTCTTATAAACATTCTTGTTTCTTTCTTTCGTGTCGGCAATATATTTTTCGTTTTCTCCCTTTTGATCTTACCCAGATTTCCTTCCTGTCCTTTCTACCAAAATAATCTGATTTTCCTGCTTTTCTTACATTCGATTCCTTTTAACAAGCTTCATTTCACCTTCCCAGCTCGTATCTTCTTTTCTATTCTCCTTTCGTTTGTCTTTATTTCTAGTGTTCTGTTTTTTTTTTTTTCAGCTATATTCCCTTCCGGCACCCGATGTTTTTATTTAACTTTTAGCTCAGAATATTCTTGGAAATCTTCCTTCTCAAATCTGCAAGAGACATGTGTCCTCTTCACTGTGAATCACGACAAACGATCTTATTCTCTTCGCTTTCTTTCGTAAAGACATTTTTATCTCATTTTTCAAATGCATCAAGAAAAGAATTAAAGAATAAATTATTTGAGCCAAACTTTAATACATTTGTCATCGCGGTAGTGAAACCGGTAGCCATATTTCATCTTTGAATTTATCATTTCATCTCGCCAAATTGACAATCAATTCTGTAGTTCTATTTTGTGCTTTTTCTTAAAACAATTTATTCATTTAAAAATTCATTGTTTTCTATGCTTAAAAATGGCTGCTCGCTTAATTTTGTTGTTCATTTTTTTGTTTGTTTTTATTTCTTCCTGTTTCTCTTTTTGTACTTTTTGTTTATTATGTGATTTGGGTTTTGTTCGTTGATTTTTGTCTGCATTCAAACAAAACCTCTTGTAATGAGATTAAAATTCAGAAAATCTCTCGTTTCAGTTCCGTGACTTTTCTGGGGAAGGAATTTATTTTATGTTTGGTAAATCCTCTTTCATGAGATTTTGATTTGAGGAAGACGCATTTAACTCTTCTTCGAGAATCAAATGCGTGGTTTTTTTTTGTCATAATGAAAATAAATCATATCAACTTGTAGAAATATCTTCATTTTTGTCATTCTTATGTGAAAGAGCACGTACACTTTTCCGTGTTTATCCTTACAGTTTACTTTTATCTATCTCCATTATCTTTTAGATGCAACCACCACGAGCAGAGAGCTTAGCATAAATGAGGCTTAAGATGTTTTTACTCTATTTATCGAATAAAAAAGAGATTCCACAATTCTAAAGCTGAGAAACATGTAAAACCAAATTTAAAGAAAGTTGATGATGACAAAAACCAACTTTAGTAGCAAAGAAGAATCAACAACAATGTACCTGTTCTATTGCAATCATTAGACCAGCGTTATAGACATGAAAGTTTGTCATCAAAAGCATTAAAAACTATATGCACATCCTCAGTAGAATGTGATAAATATACAAGATTAGCACTCCAAAACGAAAGTGTCAACCTGTAATCGTATATTTAGTATAGATGCTTTATAAAAAAACAAAAGACATCTCCAGTGAACAACGGTATAGAGGGCTGACCTCTTATGTAGTATCAATCATCTTATATGAATGGAATTCTAGAACATCTCCCAGATGTAAAAGAGACTTGAAGCAACAAATGTGGTTCTACAGAAGGATATTGAGATGCCCATGCTGAGTACTGAGCTTTGCTTAATGGCAAATCAACCTCTGTGGGTTAATGCCAAAAAGGTATGGTTTTACAGTATTTTTTAATGTTCGGTTATAGTGAAAAGATTGATTTAGTAAGATTTAGATAAAAATATATATTTTATTTTATTTTTTTAAGTTAGACAACTGACGATGTCTTCTAGATTTGTTTTCAAAAATGTATTGCTAGTAATATTTTTTTCCTATAAAATGTATTATGGCAATATTTTTTTTTTCAAAAATGTGTTATGATAAAATTTTTTTTCTTTCATAAATGTGTTGTTAGTAATATTTTTCCTTCAAAACTATTTATTTTTCTATAAATGTCTATTTTATGCATATATCTCTGTAAAAGTCTATTTTTATACTGTCATAGTGTTTTGACCCTAGTTTGGGGTTAACTATCTGCCCATAACTGGGAGCCTAACAGGTGCTATCACTCCGGGTCAGGGTGGACCTGCAAACAGCAACAATTAAGAGGTGGTTCCATGCTCCTCACAACCTCCCAATCAGAGGCCTTGCTGCCATGCTGATTATGTTAACTTGTAGATATGTGCTTAGTTAATGTAGAAACGATAGACTCTACAATATTGAGATTAAACAAAGCAAAAATTAAAGTAAAACAAGAAGGGAAAAGCAAACCTAAACAGGTTTCCTTTCTTCAGGATTATGCCTAAAAGTTTTGTCGAATGCGCACAACAAAAAGAATTGATCAATTTTTACTGGATTTGTAGTGGACAGGCGTTATCTAGCACACACACACACACACACACACACACACACACACACACACATACATATGAAACTAATTTCATAACTCATTTCCAAATAAAAAATATTCAAATGTTATACAATATAACAGCATTCAACATTTTTGATACGACTGTAGGCTGTTCTAATTTAATTATGACCAAAAACTAACTAATTATATATATATATATATATATATATATATATTAGAACATGTACATACTTTTTTTTAAATATATCCCCTACAAATGGTACGTTTGTTTCGACATTGAAACTTCAATGTCTCATCAGGCGGTTTGGATAGGAATGGAAAGCCTTTTTTCTTATATTTGGTGAGTTGTGTGTGGGATGTTTGTGGGGTTAGTGATAAGGGAACACGTCTCGTGAATTGACCGTTAGAAGTTTGAAGAAAGTGAGTAGTTAATATGGTTGATTAATGAGAGTTTTTGATTTCTAAACAGATTTAACATTAGCAGTTAGAATGTAAGTTTTTATTGTCTTGCGACAAGACTATATCCTTTGGATTTCTTAGAAGAGTGGATATATAAAAAATTATGTACATGTTCTAAAATATAATTTATAATAAATATTCACAGCTCTATATATTATATATCGAGCACTGTTTTAAATTAATTTCTTCGTTCTGTATTCACTCGTATATATATATATATATATATATATATATATATATATATATATCCATGTGAAGAGGACTCAAGTTTTTTTTTTTGAGTACTTTGGCATTTATTTTATTATAAACAGTTCTCAATATAATGAGTATTATGTAGTTACATAACTATATATATATATATATATATATAATCTCAATACCCAATTATATATGCAGGTTTCATCGACAGTGTGTTATGGTTAAGTTTTTTATGAGATATTATGATTTTTTTCTTTTCAGGACATACATTCTATAAAAATTGTCTGAATGTTTTGCTTATCCTAGCACATTCGGTTATAGTATTTAGTGATTTTCGAGGATGGATTTTATTTTAAATGTAACAGAACGTAGGTAGTGTTATGTATGTTTGTAAAGCAATGGGTATGTTGTATATTCCTAACACGGTAAGCCCGTTGCTAGCGTGTTTGTAGTTGATATCATTGCGTGTTTTTTTTTAACGTGCCACCCCAAGCAAGGCATTTTACTGCCACTATAGCGCAGGGGGTTACATAGAGCGATTGGGTATGGGAAATGTCAGAAGGAGGGTGGTAGACGACTTAGGATGTACATATGGAGAGAGTGGGTGTGAGTTAGTGTGTTAGGAGGTGTCTATTGACCTTACATTTAAACACCTGGAGGTTGTAATCGTCGGGGAAGCAAGCATGCGGTAGGGAATTCCACAGGCGGGAAGTGCGAGGAAAGAAGCTGTTGGGAGTAGCAATTGCGGTTACATTTCATCGGTTTCACTGTAAAAGGGTGGGACCTAGTTGCCAATCTAGTATCTCGTGCAAATTCACATCCAGGGGGCACCAGTGATTTAAGTTCGTCAGAGCAGAAGCCATGAAAGTATTTATAGAAGAGGCACAGGGAAGCCACGTCACGCCGGTGAGAGAGATACTGCAGGCGGTCAGCCAAGTCTGTATCAATCACATTATAGATTCTTCGCTGTATTTTGTCAAGAACCCCGAGGAGAATAGAAGGTGCACCCGACCAGATGTGGCGGCAGTACTCAATACACGGGCGGATGGTGGATTTATATAAGTGCAGGATAGATTCAGGCGAAAAAAATTTCCAGGCCCTGCACAGAGAGCCGACTTTCATAGCTGCGGATTTAGCAATGGATTCGACGTAGTCACTCCACTTGAGGTCCGCTGAGCGTGTCAGGCCAAGCAGGCGTAGTGATTTACTCTCTGGGAGGCAAGCCTGTTTCATGCTAATGGGAGGGAGGTACGGTTGTCTGTGGTGGTTAATTGATAGCAGTTTCATTTTGGAAGAATTGAATTGTTAGTTTTTCTTTTTTTTTAATTAATAATGCATTCATTATTTTTAGCCTTTTTTGCATATGAATAATGCTGTGATGTGCTGTCAACAAGTATGTTACAGATAGGCTTTGGTGGGTCGCCGTATATGTTTAAATGATATCAAATTGAGCTGTGGTCAGAAAGATGCAACGTGAGTCTTAGCGTCAATTTCGTAGTAGTGTGGACGATATAATTATTGACAAAATTTAGTGAAACAAGAACACAGACCACGAATTGTGAGGATCAAGAACAGAGAATTTTTATATAATTTGTATCCTCAAAAGAAAATAATCATAAGATCAGATGAAAAATTACATAAAAAAACAGTGACTGATGTAATATAACAGAGTTATAAACAGCACCCCATCATTATAATATATAAATAGCATGAACAACACGAGAAGCGAAACGTCAAATCCAGGGACGTTCAGTTTATAAGCACCTGATGATTGCAGATTGCACGAAACTCCAACTGACTCAACTCTTCAGAACAATGTAAAAACTACATAATTTTAGAAGTATAGACAAATACATAATAGATTTTTAATTAATGACTCTACTGTCATTCCAATAAGTATTGGCTTTTTACCCGATGGAGAACGGTAATACTAGACAATCTTCTCAAAAATGAAAGAAAGACAAGAGGCAACACAAATGGGGTTCTACAAAAAGATGCTATGAATAGAACACGTGAGCAACAACGAGATTTTGAAGAGGATTAAACAAAAAGGAATTTTATACCTAAAGTCAATAAACGCCAGTTAAAGTTTTTGGAACACGTAATGGAGAAGAAGTGCTTACAGAATCTGATACTCATAGGGTGGATAGAAGGACAAAAGGACAGTGAAAAACAGCGTGTGACGAACTTCATGGGCATAAACAAATGAACATCAGAGCAGGTTTTGGGAGAAATAACAGGACAAAATATATTAAGAGCAACAATAGACAGGAAGACATAGAAAATCATGATTGCCTACGTCGTCAAAACACACGTCACATAAAAAAGTTATAATTTTAACAGTAATATCTTGCTGAAGTTACGCCTATACTTAGACGTATTATAGTAGAATTATGAATTTAAACCTTAACTTATTGTATTGATTCAAACGATTATTTTAGTGTTATTGATGTTATTACACATATAACGTTTCAGCCAATGGTTCTCTGCTCATCGTCAGGAGTCCATTATTTTTAGTCGATATGACATATTTTGTATGTGTTATTTACTGTGAGGATTTTGTCACTGTGATGCCATTTAAGTCTATATCACTTCTGTGCAAATATCTTTGGGAGCGGTATTAAGCCGTCTCTTCCCTCCAGTTATGGGTTAAATAACAGGGCAGATTGGGTTCTATAGCCTTGGCTGGCAACCAGTCTACCACAGAAAGTAATGGCAACCTACTACGGGATCATCTTCTGCCCAGTCAGTCATGTCTCTTTCGAGACATGATCGCCCAAGCGTGTATCACGTATGGTACTTAACTGACTGATATTGAAAATTCCTCATCTGATAAAACGAACTAACAAAATAGGAAAAAAAAACAAAAACAGATCCAGATTAACTAATAAAAGTCACGACGTTCAGTTATTACTGCGAGAACAGAATGAACATGGGGGAGTGTTTTTTCTAAGTTGTAGTGAATTCATTCTGTTTTCTGTCTACTAGCTTAAAATGGTAGAAATGAGACATAAATCGATTAACTTCACCGTTGACCTTAATCTCAGAAATCCTTCGCTGAGTAATGCCTTCTCATCAGAGCACTGGCCGCCGACACGGATATGGAACCCAGTCTACCTGACTGTGCGGGATCGTCACTAACCCTAGAAGAAGGCTCATCTACTCTTTGGCAGGCTTTTAATTCTGCTAGATGTCTAGCCCTCCTCACCAGATAAGAAATGAAAGAATAAACAAATCAGTCAGTTAAGTGCCATACGTGATACACACATGGGCGATCATGTCTCGAAAGAGACATGACTGGCTGGGCAGAAGATTATCTCGCAGTAAGTTGCCATTGCTTTCTGCAGTAGACTGGTTGCTAGTCAAGGCTATAGAACCCGATCTGTCCTGTTATTTAACCCATAACTGAAGGGAATAGAAGGATTAATACCTTTCCTTAGGGTATTTGCGCGTAAGTGAATGCAATGAATTCAACTAGAATTCGAACTCGATTCTTCTTTCCGAGTCGATATCAACTGCACCAGAACACACTTCCCCATATATCCGCACATAAATAAGGCAACATAAAAAAAAAATAAAGGTCCTCAACATGAACAGTGAAAAAAAATCTTTTCCCGCCAAAAGTGTAGATATTGACAAGATTTCTCGGATATCAATCCCTCTCCAGCGGTGGAGCAGGGGAGAAGCAAGTTATTCAGTACTTGAGACCGACAAATATTATGTATTCATTTCGTCTTTCAATAAGAAGGAAAGACAAAGCAACAAAGTATCCACTTTGGCGTATCTGCCAGCATGCAAAACCTAAAGTGTATACTTTCCAATTTTTTTTTCTCTTTTTCTCGGTGTCGAGATTTCATTCATTCATTATCGCCTCCCGATAAAGTTCCAAGGTGTTGAAATACAAGAGAAGCGCTTCAGACAGCAAGGCAGGCGTACACATCGCATTTAAATGTGTGTTCGCTTAGCCCACTTCAAAGTTTTCAGAAAAGGGCTATCGATGTGTAGAGTGCCAATAATGGAGGATAAAAAGTTAGAAAAGCTACAAATCGACATTATTCCTAAGAAATGTTTGCACTTAGGAGCTTTTTTTTCAGACACTTTAATACAAACATTTGGAATTTCTCCTTCCTTCTCCAAACACAAACACACATATATATTATTTTTGAGTCGACTTCCAATAAGTATTGTGAACTTAAAATTACTCTCTCTCTCTCTCTCGATATATCAAGAAACAAAAGTAGATATATTTACAAATTGTAAAAATATCTAACTTCTGTTTTCTGATTATAATACTCTGTTAAATTTAGCAATAAATTTTAACATTGAGTTCTCTTTGAAGTCTATCTCTATTGGAATTTCTTCTTCAGTTAAATGCCATACGTGATACACGCTTGGGCGATCATGTCTCGAAAGAGACATGCCTGACTGGGCCGAAGATTATCCCGCAGTAGGTTGCCATTGCTTTCTGCGGTAGACTGGTTGCCGAACAAGGCTATAGAACCCAGTATGTCCTGTTATTTAACCCATAACTGGAAGGAATAGACGGATTAATACCTTTCCCAAGGGTATTTGTGCGTAAGTGAAAGCAATGAATTCAACTTTAATTCGAACTCGACTCCCCGATTTCTAGTTCCGATCCGATATCCACTGCACCACAACGCACATCCATAAGTATATTACCTCACTAATTTAAACGGAATAACTTTTCATTCATAGAAGCGGAGTTCTAATCTATTCTTGACCTCTTTTCCATTCTCAAGTTATTGGAACACGAGAGATGTTACTTTCTAAACAAAATCAAATGATTGTTTGTAGCTATCTGGTTGATTTATTTTGTTGGTTTTTCTTTCAAACTGGTCTCTGTATGTGTCCTTAAAAAGCTAAATGAAAAAAAAAACAAATCGCAGAGGGAAAGTACTGAAGATCAAACCTTATCAAAATCAGATATTGATCAGTTATATAAATTTTTTAAGCTTATAAAAGTCAGGGAAATAACTGAGAGGCCAGCAAAAATACAGGAGGGGTGCTTGGTTCTTCTGCTTCTCCTCGGAGAATCGCCACTGGACAGAAATTTGTCATTGACGTTATACTTAATTTTTTTAGGATTGTACGTGTCATTGAAGCAACCAAACGGAAAAGAGTTCCGCAGGCGAAAAGTGTAAAAAAAAAAAAACAAAAAACAAAAAGAAGAATACTAGAACTTACTGTTGCATCTAGCTAATTCGGGAGTAAAATGACGAGACCTAACTGCTGGTCGGGTACGTGTATCACGTATGGTATTTAACTGACTGAATATACTTATACTCAAATTTAAAGTTGGATATACGATAGCGGTGATATGTGACAATGTAGACCGCTTGAGTTTGCCCCACCTCCTCAGAAAAATCTCGACCCCTAAGTGGCCCGTGTCACTTTCAGAGTTCTACAATCGCCACTGCTTCTGTCCCCTGTTCTGCTATTTTCTTTTATACTTCCTTAAGCTTTCTCTGGAACTCTCAGTACTCTCTTCTTGCACCTTGTTTGATGCGAAATTATTAAAAAATGGGATGTAAAATGTAATCATTATGGTTGGCAATGCTTCATCTAATAATAAAAAAAGGAATAAAACTGCTACTACTAATACGACGTGTTTAAATACAACAAAAGAAACAACAAACAAACAAACAAGTATGGCGCTGATACAGATGGTAGGATGTTGTATAAGTTATATTCAACAAAGTGGAATTCTCCTCAGTTAGCAATTAAATTAGCTGATGACTTCAACCAGTCTTTCAGACACAAAGGGACCGATTTCGAATTTCGCAATCAGGTTATCCTTTCTTTCCGAATCCTACTGTCTACCTGATTTTGCGATAAAGCGAGGCAACCAAAAAGAATCTGAGATGAAAATAAATGTAGAGTCAAAATTAAAAATAATACTTTCCTACATAATTAAAATATATCGACTACTTTGGCCTTTGTTCCTAAATTACATCGATACGCCCCAGGTTCTGCTATTAATAGTTATACTGATAGTCTCGCCAACAATTCAGCTAAATTTATGCCACAGAGACGGGTTTTATGAATACCTGTACTGATTAATATGAGCGGAAAGTTCTCTCTTCAGATGTAATTTCCTTGTTCGAAGCAAGACGTATTTTTACAATTCACAAAAGTGTGTTTTATTAATAGACTGTCTGCTCGAGAGAATTCAATTCAAATTCTTCCTTTATTGAGTTTAAATAAAATTATGGTTGGTTGGTTGATTGGGTGATTTTGTTTAGCGGCATATCAATCTCGATGGTCATTTATAAATATTTCGAAACAGTTTTATGGTTATATTTCTGAAATAATATATTGCATTATTTACATTATTTCCGACGTTTCGGTCGTTGTACGCTCCGACCTTCTTCAAATAATGAAGGATTTTGAAATGAACCTTTTATTTCGATCAGTGGGGTTAATTGTTCTCGTTCCAACAATCATGCCACTTCCGGATGCCTTAGTTATCCCTATTTCACTTTGCTCTCTAATTTTTGTCCACTACTGCTATAGCCATGTACGATAACCCGAAGCGCAGAAGATCGTGAGTTAATCCCAGTGATGCATCAACATCGGCGGAAAAGCCGAATATCCATGGTTTCTGCTCTGCAATTGGTGAGATCAGCTGGGTGTAGTTTATCATGATCTGCTCAAACAGACAGAAATCATCACAGGCAATCGCGATCGACTACAACTGATGTGTTTGAACCGAGTATTGAGGAAAAGACGGCCGCTATATGCACAGAGATACTACAATGTGATTTTGCAACATAACAACGCTAGGCCGAATGTGGCAAAACAGGTGAAACCTACTTGGAAACGCTTAAAATAAGAAGTCCTACACCACACGCCGTATTTACCAGATATTGCCCTGTCCAATTATCACTTGTTCTGATCGATGTCACATTGCCTGACTCAGTAGCACTTTCATTCTTATGAAGCTGCCTAAAAATGGGTTGACTCGTAGTTAGCCTAAAAAACGTGTCGTTTTTCCGACGTGGAATTCAAATGCTGTCAGAAAGATAGGAAAAAGTAGTGGCTAGCGATGGACAATACTTTCAGTGACATGTTTCTTACAAATTTTTCTAAAGAAAACATTACTTTTCATGAAAAATTAACGGGAACTTATTGTAGGTCCTAAGATAAGTATGTACCTGTTTTTCATTTTTTTTGTTAATAAATGTTTGTTTGTTTTTTGCATTTTACAATCAGAATGTATTTTTATACGTTCATAGTGGTTTTTTGGCTTGTCAATATTCGTCCATAGCGGGGACATTAATAAATGCTGCTTATGCAATGGATGATGGTATATAGTTACGTCTTCATAGTACGCCGAAAAACAAGAATCACTGAATTTTAACTAAGACAGTCAGATCATATCTGTCTAAAGCTGCACAGATATATTACTGACTGTTCGTATTTATTTATCAATACCAGTCTGTTCGGGTATATCTCAGTCCTTAAAGATTTATTTATTTATTTCAGTTTGTTCAGAATTAATTATTACAGTCTGATTTTATCTATCGAGAAACATATTTTCATATATATTTGAGTCTTTCAAGATATATATATATATATATATATATATATATATGTGTGTGTGTGTGTGTGTTACCAGCATAAAGGCTTTAGCTCTTTGAGTCACCAGTTTTTATAATATGAGACAAAAGCTATGACACATTTTTCTCAGGATGGAAATCACTTATTTCCTATAAAGATAAATATATATGAATGTTAGTTTCACACACACACACATATATATATATATATATATATATATATGGACACCAAGTGGCGACAGTCTGTTACATTCTTGGACACAAACTTCAGACCATATATTTACATACGCTTAATCCATGATATTGAGCACTTTTACTCAAAAATATTGCAAATAAAACTATAGTTTATTACATATATATATATATATATATATATATATATATATATATATATAGTGTATCGAGGCAGCAAATAATGTTCTGAACATATACTGTTAAATATAAGAGACAATGAATGTCTATTATGTTTAATCATGAGCCGTTCTAAACGTCGTATTTTGGCTTTAATTTCAGTTGATAATAAAGACAAAAATTCTCCAACATTTGGATAATTTTTTATTAATTTGGTTCTAAGTTTTCGGCTCACATAAGCCATCTTCAGAGAGGTTATTATGACGGTAATACAATAACATCCACCATCACCGACGATTTTATTTTGTGTTGACATAAAACTCCGCTAGGCAACGGCAATAGTTACCAAAAATAACAAACGCAGTTCGCAAATTTGCAATGCGGTTCTATGACGTCACACCGCGTGATAGCGCGAAATGACAACAGAACCATGTATTGAAATTCGATGTAATTTTTTCCTATATATATATATATATATATATATATATATATATATATAGTAAAAGAGAGGCAGCAAAGTTGAAACGGCCGAAGTTTAGTTAGTTTGCGTGTAAAATTTTTGTTTTAAATTACTCTGTATTTTCGTTATCTGAATGTACATTAAGCGCTTTATACATGTACCCATTTTTAGGCAAACAGTAAATTTGCTGTTTTTAATTGAATGAAAAAGAAACAATGAAAAACCCGTAAAAATGGATAGTATAAACCAAATGATTTTATCTAATTAATATAAAATATCAAATAAATAAAAATAGAGAGACCAATGGATATTATCTAGAACGATATAAAAATATTGCGAGGAAAGTTCAACACTTACTTAAACGGTTATAAAGTCATATTTTTTTCGGCACTTGCCAAAATTATACACTGCTTTGACAAACCGAAAAAAATCAAATGTTACGTTTAACACAGAATATGCAAAAAAATTTTGTACCGGGAAGAAATCACTTTAAGTAAAGGGTAGAAGTGTTTACAATTAAACAGGAAGTGTCACAAAATTAAGAATACATGTAGCAAATCCCTTATACACACAATACATACACACAAAATCAATAAAACATACACTCAAATTGATCACTTGCACATTATTTTTAATGCTTTATACCTCACTATTGAATATTTTAATTACAAAGTATGCTTTCATCAAAAAACTTTTCATCTTCCGTAAACACCCTGTTCGACCATTTTTTGACGAATCATGAAGTTTTTTTTTATGTATAATCTTATTTTTAATTTTTCTCCCTACAGTCAAGTCGATATGCTATATTAATTTCAGTATATATATATATATATATATATAAATATATAAATTTAACAGTTATAATTATTTGTAAAATATGTACACACAATACGGATTTGATTGTTGAGAAATATCTGTTTTTTTAAAATAAGCTTATATATACTCATACGTATATTGTATTTACTGTTTTTTACTTCCTTCCGTTAAATCTCTCACCATAAATAAAGATGGCGAAGTTCAAAAGTCTCGTGTTCATCTTTTACTTTTTTTATGTTTTTTGGTTGTGATGACCTTCAATTTTATTCAGTTTAAATGTTTTCTCATTATTGAGTTCCTCGTCTGCCGCATCTTCCTTTCTTGTTGTGCCTGCCTCGTTCTTTTGAAAGCATTAAGATTTCGTTCTGATTAAAACAATTGCACAGATTTTCTCTTCAGCTTCCTTCCTTCTTTCTTTCCTCCATTTTGCTTGCAATTTCCTCTTTCTTTTCTCTTTTTTTGTTTTGTCTTTTGATGCCACATATCTTGTTTTGCATCAAGCGAAATCAAACTCTGGGTAAACCTTGATAGCAAAATCATTTTGTTTCAATGTTCAAGTGCAAATGCGTTTAGAAAAACATGGAAGAGAAGTAAAGCGAATTCATTTCAGCTAGAACGCGCCGCTAGGTAGCAGTTCATATCTAGCACTTATACGTATAAAAAAAGATGTTGATTTAAAGTTGTTTTACGTACCCCTGCACTCGAACATGTACTCACGCATATTAAAGCAGAAACTACATGTACACGCATGCGTAAAAACAAACCTAAAATCATCGAACCAAAATTTACAAAGCTTTCAATGACAATCATATATTAAAATGTACAAATTTAGAACCCTATCTATTGTGCAACGCCTTATAATCTAATCTATCAAATCTTATTCTTATGTAACTCATACACATTTATCTGCTTGCCTATGTACACGTCTGTAAGTCTTTATCATGGTATGAAACAACAGCATTTATTTTACAAAGATTTATTTAAAACAAACTCAATTCTGTATTATACAATTAACCAAACATTTTCCATTTTCCAATTAATTACATGAATCGAACATAATAGAACGAGCATTAAGACACACTTATTTTAATTAACCCCATAATGCCCCACAATCATTCACACTTAAACACTGTTTTTCATCTACAAATCCCATCACGTTGTCAAACAGTGATTGGTTAATCTTGGCTGATCATGTTGTTTGCACGTGTAAGTCCAGTTTTCCCGCGCTGTCATGCTAGTCCAAGAGGGACTATATAAGCAGCGCTCTCACACATACATCTTCAGTGAGAGCCCGAGCTATCGAGCTAGCTGGGGTCATGCGTATTATTCTCACTCGCATATACATACCCGCACCCGATTGCACTTAGCATTCGTCGGCGCAGAATCATTTCTTACAAATACACGTATGTACACTCTACATATATTTCCACATACATACTGGGAACCCCACGGCAAAAGGACGTTGGGGGAACATGTGACAACATCCATTGTATGAAACTTTCTATTAATAATTTTTCCTTTCGGAAAAAAAAAACTTTATTTAAATCAAACTTCCAAAGAACAACTGAGTTTCTCTCGAAATTACAGTTTATGGGAGAAAATACTTTCTCTTTCTTCACACTTGTTCACAGTTATGTGCATGCTTTCTCAAACTATTGTATATTTGTTAATATTTTAGTTACAATTGACGTCGTTATTTTATTTCTTGAACTTTGAGTATTATCTAATCACTAATATGAATATTGTGAAGGTTTCCAATGTAATTTAGAGGCCAAATCAACGTAATTGGTACATTTACAAACTGTTGTTCCAGACCTGATTACAAATTATTGACAAATCCTTTACACCCTGTATTCCAATTTCCATAAAAATAGCTGTTTTTAAAGAACCGCTGCTTTATAGAACAGACGCCCGTGATTATCTTTTCACAAACACTTAAACACTTCAAGTAAAAGGTCTACCATCAGCTCTCCCTCGTATCTACATAGTCTTTACTTCCGAGTTGCTCATCCGACATTGATATAACACACCTTATAAAGTAAATCTCTACCTTGAGTCGGTCATTGTATGAGGGTGGAAAATAATTCTTCAATAAAAAATAATCGGAGACGCTCCACCCTAGAGTGTATATCTTTAAGGTATCTAGTATTTTAAAAATGATCTTTCGTTTCGTTTAAAACTACAGAATTCAGTCCTCAAAATTCCTCCCCTACCCTCCGAATGTAAGAGTGATGGTAGAGCTGTTAGTTTGAGTTTTGTTTAACGGCATATCAACCACTGTGGATTATTTCACGTGGTGTTTTAAGGTATTCTTTTAATGTTTGATTATAGTGAGAAGATTGATTTAGTCAGATTTTAATGACTATTTTTTGTTTATAATTTTTTTTTTTTTTAGAAAATTGAAAATGTCTTCTCGTGTTGTATTAAAAAAGTTTTGCTGAGAATAATTTTTTCCTTCAAAATTGTGTTATGGTTATATTTTCCTTCAAAAATGTATATTTTTCCATAAAAGTCTATTTTTATACTTTCATAGTGTTTTGACCCCATTTTGATAAATAATTATTTGCTCATAGCTGGGACCCTAACAGGTGCTACCACTCCGGGTCAGGGTGAACCTGGGAACAACAGCAATTAAGAGGTGGTTCCATGCTCCTCACAACCTCCCAATCAGAGCCCTTGCTGCCGGATGCAGTTTACCGTCATGCCCAGGACCGATAGAGCTGTTAAATCCTGCATTAATTTAAGCTCTTAATAATTACATTGTCTATTTTTAGGTAAACTGGCGTCTCACAATTAAAAAATTGCTGTCCATGATCTTGAAAAAATTCATTAACTGCTGTACATCGGGGAATTCTTGGCAAAATCCAAATAACGATAAGTAATGTAATAGGATGTGTGTTATGGTGCAGTGGATATCGACTCAGAATGACAAATCGGGGAGCCGAGTTCGAATTCCAGTTGAATTCCCTGCATTCACTTTCGCTCAAATACACTTAGGAAAGGTATTAGTCCGTCTCTTCCCTACAGTTATGGGTTGAATAATAAGAAAGATTGGGTTCTATAGCCTTATAACCAGTCTACCGCAGAAAGCAATGGCAATTTACTGCGGGATAATCTTCAGCCCAGTCAGTCATGTCTCTTTCGAGACTTGATCGCCCAAATCGTGTATCACGTATGGCACTTAACTGACTGACTGAATGTAATCGATACTGAGGAAGTACCTTTAGTCACTTTTTCACAGACGAGACTTGGCTTCCCTCTGTCTTTTCTACAATTCTTTTCATGACAACTGCTCTGATGAACTTTTACCCCTACATGAACTTAAGCGTGATACTACATTTGTAACTAGGTCACACAGTTTTACTGCTGAAAATGCACCAGACACTTCTACTCTAACTGTTTCTCTTCTTGCACTACCTACCAGTGAAGTCCGTTTCAATTTGTTGCTTCCCTGATAACTACAATCTTCAGAAATATAAACGAAACCTAATCAGATATATTTTGGCTTCTTGAATCCTGTGCCTTTTTGTCCATTCCTCAATCGTGCTCATTCTCAGTCTTCTTCTTTCACTCCCTCTATCCTTCTTCTGCTTTCTAGTGATATTCAGTCAGTCAGTTAAATGCCATACGTGATACACGTTTGGGCGATCATGTCTCGAAAAAGACATGGCTGACTGGACAGAAGGTTATCTTCTAGTAAGCTGTCATTACATTCTGCGGTAGACTAGTTGCCAGTCAAGGCTATAGAACCCAATCTGTCCTGTTATTTAACCCATAACTGGAGGGAAGAGACGGTTTAATACTGCTCCCAAAGATATTTGCGCAGAAGTGATATAGACTTAAATGGCATCACAGTGACAAAATCCTCACAATAAATAACACATACAAAATATGTCATATCGACTAAAAATAATGGACTCCTGACGATGAGCAGAGAACCATTGGCTGAAACGTTATATGTGTAATAACATCAATAACACTAAAATAATCGTTTGAATCAATACAATAAGTTAAGGTTTAAATTCATAATTCTACTATAATACGTCTAAGTATAGGCGTAACTTCAGCAAGATATTACTGTTAAAATTATCTTCTAACTTTTTTATGTGACGTGTGTTTTCACGACGTAAGCAATCATAATTCTCTATGTCTTCCTGTCTATTGTTGCTCTTAATATATTTTGTCCTGTTATTTCTCCCAAAACCTGCTCTGATGTTCATTTGTTTATGCCCATGAAGTACGTCACACGCTGTTTTTCACTATCTTTTTGTCCTTCTATCCACCCTATGAGTATCAGATTCTGTAAGCACTTCTTCTCCATTACGTGTTCCAAAAACTTTAACTGGCGTTTATTGACTTTAGGTATAAAATTCCTTTTTGTTTAATCCTCTTCAAAATCTCGTTGTTGCTCACGTGTTCTATTCATAGCATCTTTTTGTAGAACCCCATTTGTGTTGCCTCTTGTCTTTCTTTCATTTTTGAGAAGATTGTCTAGCATTACCGTTCTCCATCGGGTAAAAAGCCAATACTTACTGGAATGACAGTAGAGTCATTAATTAAAAATCTATTATGTATTTGTCTATACTTCTAAAATTATGTAGTTTTTACATTGTTCTGAAGAGTTGAGTCAGTTGGAGTTTCGTGCAATCTGCAATCATCAGGTGCTTATTATAAACTGAACGTCCCTGGATTTGACGTTTCGCTTCTCGTGTTGTTCATACTATTTATATATTATAATGATGGGGTGTTGTTTATAACTCTGTTATATTACATCAGTTACTGTTTTTTTATGTAATTTTTCATCTGATCTTATGATTATTTTCTTTTGAGGATACAAATTATATAAAAATTCTCTGTTCTTGATCCTCACAATTCGTGGTCTGTGTTCTTGTTTCACTAAATTTTGTCAATAATTATATCGTCCACACTACTACAACTGGACAGAAGGTTATCTTCTAGTAAGCTGCCATTACATTCTGCGGTAGACTAGTTGCCAGTCAAGGCTATAGAACCCAATGTATCCTGTTATTTAACCCATAACTGGAAGGAAGAGTCTGATTAATACTTTTCCCAAAGGTATTTGTGCGAAAGTGAATGCAAGGAATTTAACTAGAATTCGAACTCGGCTCCCCGATTTCTCGTCCCAAGCCAATAACCACTGCACCACAACGCATATCCATAGTGATTCTTTTTGTGCTAAAACGAGAAAAAACAAGATGAGGAAGAGTTAAAATGTTATCCGTCAGATCCATTTTTAAAATCGAAGTGGCATTTAAAGAAATAAAATCCCTTCTAAGTTAAGCCATTAATACTGCAGCACCTATTTGCAAATAGTGTAATTAGTACCCAAAATACAAAAAGAAAATGTCTATTACATAAAATAGTAATAATTCATCTCACATGTCTCTAGCGGTTATTACTATTGACCGATTCTATTTTCTTTGGACTGCTGTGACTTCTTGTGAAAGTTGGTTTAATGGTTTTCTGCTATCGGCACTGGTTTGAATTCCGATTAGACGTTCTCCTAGACCTGCCATCAGCCAAGGCGAGAGTGTCCAGTTTAGTTTAACCTGTTATTTAACTAATGACTGGCGAGGGATGAAACTGGACTGGTATAGAAAAAACGAATTCATGCCTCTTTCTCAGAGTGTTGGTGTGAATGTGAGCCCAACAGACGAGGCTCAAATTTGAACTCGGCCCGACAATTCCATTAGCTTCGCCAATAATCGTTAAGTTTATGGATGTTAGAACGTCGTTAGTTCAAAAGAGATCAGGAGGTGAAGGTAATAAATAATGCAAGAGAGAGAAAAAGAAAGAAAAAGAGAGTATAGTCGAAAGAGACAGGAAAGAAAAAAAAGGAGTTAAATAACACAAAGAGAAGAAAAGGATATAGGGTAAAAAGAGGGCGGAAGACAAGAAAAGAAAAGAAAGAAAATAGTATATGATCGGAGAAAAAGAGAAGACAAAAAGAAAAAGAAAAGAAGGTATATAAATAAAGAAAGAAAGAAGGAGGAAAAGAAATAGAGAACATCAAAAGAAAACATAGATAGATATAGAGAGAGAGTAGACAAGTTAAATGAGAAAGGAGAGAAAGAAAACAAAAGGCGACTAAAGAAAGAAAGTAGAGAAAAAAGAATACGATCGACTTTTGAAATGAAATATTAACATAAACGGACCAGATGCATTTTTAAAATTCAATTTTGAAGCATGCTTAATTTTTTCGGTCTCTGTATAAAAAAAGAGCAATGGAAAACGCTTAAAATATTTTCAACGATTGTTATGATTTCTATACAATGTAAAAAATGCATTAATTTATTTTCTTTCTGAAATACTAGTAATTAAAAAAAAACACTAACCACAGCTTTTAAATTATATATATATATATATATAAAACTGCTTCTGTTATTAACACTTTATCGATCTATCGATTCATTGAGCAAATATATATTAAAATTGAAAACTAAAGCTTGATTTCCTGAATGATGGCAACATCTGTCGGCGAAGATACGACCAAGGGCAGTTCGATCTGTGGTGATGTAATCAGATGTCAAAAGGTCGTTGAAAAGACCTGAAGTTCGAAATCTCAAATGAATAACCAAGTTATGAGGACAGAATTTTAAAAATACGTCTGAAGGCTGAACCGTCAGATTAACATTTCTGTCTGCATTACTAGACCAAGCAATTATTGTCATTTGCGCTATATATATTCTGACTAATGTCCTCGTCTTTGTTGCTATCACAACGGTTAGGTCGTTCAGCATATCCCCCCATCCGGACCTGCTCCTAAGCCATCAGTGAATTCAGAACCTACTATCGTAGATAGTAGGTTATTGTTGCTATCATATATTGTTGCTATCTTAGATTATTGTTGCTATCACAACATTAGGTTATATATATAATCTTATATAATATATTGTTGCTATCATATATTGTTACTATCTTAGGGTATTGTTGCTATCACAACGGTTAGGTCGTTCAACATCCCCCCCACTCGGACTTTGCTCCTAAGCCATCAGTGAATTCAGAACCCACTATCGTAGATTATTCCGGTTCCCTTGTTTATGTCTAGGAATAATTTTTCTTTCCTCTTATTTTATATTGTTCGGTTATAGTTCGCTTCCAGTTCCCCACTGGGTCTAGGTTTACGTTACACAGCATAGGGTTTAAAGTAACAATGACCAAGCTCTGGAGTTCACGAATCGACACTTTAATCTAATAAGCTATTCTCTCATTCGAAAATCCATGAAATCTTTGCGGATTGAAGTACACTAGAACAATATCTGGGAAGCTCAACTGACGAAACACTGCGATAACAGCAACAACAAAAGGGAGAGCATTAGTTCGAAGAGCTTTTTTTTTCTCGCAATTCCCAGCTGTGGAAATCCCTAACGATTTGTTGCTTGCCTGATAATTATAATCTACAAAAACTTTCAGTGTCACATTAATCACGATCTTCTGCTTTCCTGAAGCCTGTTCCTATTTTAACATTTCCTTAGTCCTCCCATTTTCAGTCTACCCATTCACTTTTACTCCCTGTAACCCCCACATGTGTTCTAGTGACACGGTCTCCTTATTTGGGCAAAATGATTAAACAATAATCTCTCTATTATAATAAAGACTGTTTTATATATGCTTCGTGTCACGCTTATGGAGAGAGAGAGAGAGGAGCAATACAGCGCCGGCTCAGTTCATTCTCTTTATAATCAGTATATTACCAATAATTATGTCTTCAATTAGTCAAGAATATATAAGAAAAATAAATTGGACGAATTAGAAATCCATTGGTGATCCACACACACACACACACACACACATATATATATATATGACACATTATTATTAGTAAAAGATTTCGATCTGACGAATTGAACGTTTTTTAAATATTCATGAAATAAATCATCAACAATGGATTTATAATTCGTCCAATTTATTTTCATTTTAATATTTTGTTAAATTTTAAAAACTGAGTACTCATCGGGTTACGATTTCTCGTGGAATTGATCTTACAAATTACCAAGTATACTGCTTATATATATATTTTTTTTTTCTTTAATCCGAAGTGGAAGAGTAGGAAGGTAAATTCCAAGAACCTGATCCTAAGAATTAAAAGGATTCAATTTAAGTTTTAATCTTAATTTTACCCTAAAGTTAACCTTAAAAAGTATTTTAACCTCCCTACCTTCCTATCCCAAGCTTCTTTAATTGCCTATCTTTAGAAAATATGGATTCTTTTACTAAACCCCTTTTTACTTGGTTAACACATATATGTATATATATATTTTTTTCTCTAATTTTTCTCTAATAATTTTTAAACTGATAACTTCCTGTAATTGGCATTTAACTCGCTTCTATCTAAAAGGTTTAATCAAATAAACTTAAATAAAATTTTTTAAAAATCTTATATTGAAACCCATTCCTTCTCACCTAAATACACCTCTTCAAACAGCCCAAAATCTTAAATTTAAAAAGTAATTTAACTCATTTAGCTGTCTATCTTTATAAAATATGAACTCCTATTCCCCCCTTCCTAAATATACCATTTCAACACCCTGTAACCCCGCGACTACCAGCTCTGTCCTTTTCCACTTTGTGACCGTTTTTAACCTAAAACCCCTCCACACTAACTCAGGGCCTTCGCCATTTGGAAAAACAATGTCGCTGAGGTGACGTAGAGTCTCTATTAGAGATCCTATGTCGAAATGTACATCCGACACCTTTGAATTTTGAAAATTTTCTCTAATTTATATATATATATATATATCTTGCACAGTGATTCTCCTCTCGCCTGGGAAATTCTAATCAGACACGGGACAAAATAATTTTGAGACGAAAACATTTCTATCATTTATCACTTCTGCATTTTCGTGCGGCATTTACTGTAAATACCTCCACTGAGAACAACGATTCCATCCAAATAGCTATCATAACGGATAATTCTATCTTTAGAAAATTAATATTTTAGACGAACATCTAGATGCTTTCTTTTTTTTTTTCGACTACATGCTTGCCTTTTATCTTACTGTTAACTTCATTTGAAGTCTTATTTACGAATATATATATATATATATATACTTGTCTGTTAAACATCCCTCTCAGAGATGTAAATTCACCAAGCTTCCGTCTGCAGAGAAGAGTGTTTCGATCAAAATATGTCGTGTCGGCTAACTTTAAAGTTGGCCGAGTGTGAATAAAATTCCAAAGAAATATAACTATTGGAAAAGCTTTTGGAGAATGAGAAAACAGTGAACAAGTTGGTAACGGCATGGCAGAAGAAAATGGCCAAAATAAGAACGACTTTAGAGTTTATTGATTATTTAGAAGAAAGAAGAACAAGAAATGAGAAGAGACAGAAATAGTCGAAAAATTGCATTCAGATGATGGGAATGATGGAGATGGAATATGAAAGATTAGATAAATGGCAAGATACACTTGTTTTGGATCTGAAATGAACACTAAATACAGTGAAGGGGCGAATAGGGGATATCATAATGAGAAGAGAAGCTGATAATAAGAAAATTTGATAAAAAATTTGAAGGGAGGATTTTGAGGAAGAATGAAAGAAATTCATTAGAAAGAAGTAAAAAACGAAGAAAACTTAGAAAATCAAAGAAGAAAGTGCGAAAGGTAAAAGAAAAGGAAGAGCAAATTATAAAAAAATAAGAAAGTTTGAAAAATGAAAGAAAAGATGAAAGAGCAAAAAATGACAGAAAACAAAGAGAAAAGAAGGAGTAAAAGATGAAAGAAAAAGTGTGAAAGAAAAGAACAGAGTCAGAAATATAAACGACAAATAGAAAGCGTGAAAGGTAAACAATGAAAAAAAAAAAGAAAGTCTGAAAGGAGGCGGTAGAGGAGCAAAAGATAAATGGTAAGAGATAAAGAAAAAAAGCGGAAAAAGAGAAAGGAAAAGAAGTAAAACGAAAAAAGAAAAGAGGAAAGGAAGAAAAGAAAAAAGAAAGAGGAAAATTAAAAACAAAGAGGAAAATGTAAAACATGAAGGAAAAGAAAAAAGAGCAAAATATAAAAGAAAATGTGAAAGATGAAAGAAAAGAATGAGCAAAGGATGAAAAAATAAGAAAAAGCAAATAATAATAGAAAAGTAGAATCTGAAAAAAAGATGAAAGAAAGTTTGAAAGATAAAGGAAAATAAGAAAAAGTTGTAAATGATGAAAGTAAAGAAAAAAATTTGATTTTCTTCATTTAGTACAAATAATAGACAAAATAAAAGTAATAAACTTGGTGAAAAAATGATAAAAGGGGCACATGAAAAGAAGAGGACCACAGGTTGTCGATGGGAGAAAATAGGCTTCAAAATAAACAAAGGGTAAAAGGGACAATAAAGGAAGAAAAATTGAAAGAGAGAAGTTGCTGGGGTTTAATTTGTGAATTAGAAAAAGGAAAACAAAAATATAAAGTAGAAATAATTGAAGTGATAAAAAATTCAATAACGATACAAGCAGAGAAACAGAAGACGTTAGGAAAAACGTTGAGAGCGGGAGATTCAAACAAATTTAGAAATACAAATTATCAGTCATTAGAAAATGGGAATGAAGGAAAGAGAAGAAGCTAAGAGATGGAGAAAAGGAAGTAAAAATAAATAAATAAATAAAAACAAAGGAAAGAAAAATGATTAGAGACAGAAAAAGAGAATCCAGGAAAACAAACGCAGATTTTTAATGCAGGCATATTTCAATAAAAGAGTGTTAATACAAAGAAAATTACTGAAAAAACGTGGATCAAGAAATTCTTTAAAGAAAATATGTTAAAAATATCTGACGAGTGTGAGAAAACTACGCTATTGATCGACGTATAGATATAAACGTTTGTGACCAATGGACATCAGGTATTTTATTAGCATATTCATGAACTAACGCTGAAACAAAGTTGCATTTCTACTTCATATGCCAAACTGGGGTTTGAATATTATTACGATAAACTATTTTGCTTTTATACACCTCTTTCTCTCTCTCTGTCTATATATATATATATATATATATATATATATATATAGACAGAGAAATGCAACTTTATGTACTGTCTGCTGGTTCAACTAGCACCTCTTTTATTGCTGTGCGTGTTATATATATATATATATATATAACACGCACACCAATAAAAGAGGTGCTAGTTGAACCAGCAGACAGTACATAAAGTTGCATTTCTCTGTCTATATATATATATATATATATATATATATATATATATATATATATATATAACACGCACACCAATAAAAGAGGTGCTAGTTGAACCAGCAGACAGTACATAAAGTTGCATTTCTCTGTCTATATATATATATATATATATATATATGTCTTATATATATATATATATATATAACACGCACACCAATAAAAGAGGTGCTAGTTGAACCAGCAGATAGTACATAAAAAAGTGTTCCCATTTATTGAAATTTCCGGTAATCGTGTATATAAGGAAGCTTCTGGGCATCCGGGTTACTTTTTTCGTCTGAGAAGACCGGTGGGGTCAAAACCTAGGTAGCAAATAAGTGGTGTATATATATATATATATATATATATTGTGTGTATTTTGGCAGCATTTTTTCATTAATGCAGGTTTCATTGAATAATATAGACAAGTTTTGTCTATTAATTTTGTGTAGGATCCATTCATACCGTCTGATATACTTGATGGTGATGTCGTTAAAAGACAACAAAAAATCACAGTATTTGTTGAATTTTTTATCAGGTCTAAGCTTTCGGCTCACATAAGCCATTATCAAAGAGTAAATAATAACACACAGTAAACATAGAACATTTAAGCTATTAACAATAAAGATAATTGAATTGAAAATATAAGTCCATCCCTACCGTGGCGGATGGCCGAAGACAGTGACAAAATATATATATATAAATATATATGTGTGTTTGTGTGTGCATATATGTATATACACAAACAAGTTTGATTAAAAGAAGGTGATATAATTAATGCACGCATTGTAATAATTAAAAAAATGAAATTTATATTAATGAAAAATCAATGAAATCTTTTTGTGAGGCCTCATTACCAATTGCCGTCCAGCTTTGTAAAGAAAACCAGAATACAGACAAGAAATGTCTATTACACAGACACCAGACTCGTTTTTGATAATGACTGCGAAAGTTGAAAGTTCTTTAACAAAGATAATAAAGTATGAGCTTTGGCCAGTTTATCAACAACTTCGATCACCGTACTCAACATCTTGTCAGAAAGTTTGAAAAATACAATAAAATAATAAACAGACATATATTGCCGGTTCTTTTTAATCGAAATTGTTCAGATGAATCATGCTGCCTCTGCGGATGACTATATATATATATATATATATATACACCATTATGTGCAGGTAATGTCTTGAAGAAATAATGAAAAGAAAATAAGGAACATTTCTCGAGAAAATAATTTTCAGAAAACAAAAATGAACTTTAAATGCCCTTGGGCATATTTTGTCGTTGGGTATTAGTATTCTCCTTAGTGTGTCTTATGTCAATATTTACATAGTACTTTTGATAATATGCTTGACTTGACCTTAAATTGCTCAGATATACCCTGGTTCTTTCTTTCTGTCTATTGTCAACCCTTTTTTCTTTTGGTTTTTCTGTTTGCCATGTTTCTTTCTTCCTTACTATTTACCTTGTGGGTTCCTTTCTTTTTGTATATCCTGTTTCTTTCTATCTACCATTTTCTTTCTTCCTGTCTGTGTTGGCCATGTTCCTTTCTTCTTATCTATCTGTCTATCTATCTACCCTGTTTGTTTCTTTCTGTATATCTACACTTTCCTTCTACCTGATATGTGTCTAATACCAAAGAAAGATTTGAACATTTACTTAGATTTGGGTATAAAAACAATAAAGATGAGGATACACATAATCACTGAACATAAAGATAATCTGATTTCTGAAAGATTTTCACCATTGTTCCCTTGATAGAAATAACATGACGCTTCTCTATCTGACAAGGCATATTTTTCTTTTAATGGCATAAAACAAAAAAGCAATTACGTGAATCTATTTTGCACGAAGCGGAAGGAACACCAATCAGTATACGGCAAACCTGAAACGAAATTAAAGACAGTTGTTCTGCGATGGTCCATCTACTCGCCCGGGAATAGCCAAACATGGCCGCCAAACAGTTTAAAATTAGGCAATAAAATAGTACAGAGGGATGAAAGAAGATGACATGAAAATCGTGGTAGCGAGAGGGGGGAGGACGAAAAGTTAATTAAAAAAGAGAAATAAATCGAAAAGGATGGGAGGAAAAGAGAGATAAACATAATGATATGTAAATAAGTAAATAAATAAGAATAACATTAATATATAATGCCAAGTCTACGTGTGTGTCAGCTGGAAAACTTGAAATCAGTTAAATATGTGTAAAGTCCGTTTTCAAATATTACGTGAAGCTTACATTAAAGAAAAGCACTATATCCCACGCACGCACACACACACACACATATATATATATATATATATATATATATATATACATACAGACTCATTTGTATGTACATATGTGGAAGTATGGACATAACATATTTGTATGTTTATATAAGTAAATATACGTGATTGTGTTAATATGTAGGGTTATATGTATATACTTATTTATGTGCTTGTCAGTGGGCTTGTAATTAATTTATTGTCACTATCCGAGAATGATGACCTCTTTTTGATCAGTCTAGGAATCTAACTGTGATAAAGCTAAGGTTTCTGTTTTAAATTATGTTACTTGTTTTCCATATCATTTTAAAGAAATGTTTATTCCGGGAAAATATTTATACCGAATGGAACGAATATAATGTGGTCTGATGAAATGAGATAATTTAGCTCATAGAAATGAATTAATTTATAACTAATCTAAATGATGTGTTGAGTTTCCTTTTATCATATTGCTCTGGATAACATCTAACATCAGTAGATCTTGGTAGATTATCTTCGCCATTCACGGACTTGACATATATATATAATTGAATACATTTATTGGGGAGGCTTGTTCAATATCAGAGAAAATCGTTTAGATATAAAGATCAACACTGCAAGTTAAGAGTTGGTTTTAATCTTATATGTAATCTCTAGACCAAGATCGATGTTTTACTGGAAATAACAAGCAAATTAATTCTGTTAATTTTTTTAATTTCATTTTTATTGTGAAATACTTTTTACTTTGATGAAATTTTTAAGAATTATTTTTCTGTTTCTCTTGGAATTAAGGGATGTTAATAGATCTTCTTATATTCTAAACAGAAAAAAGCTTTCTTAAATACTGAAGAAAAAGTTGTTCTTAAAGGTTCACATAGATTACTTCTGTGTACAAATACTTGTTACCAAATAAAATCTTTACAATTGCTAAATCCATGAGAGGACGAAACATGTCGGTTAAACTAACGTTTTCTTTATCTTTGTTTATTGTCTTTTTACAGGTACACTTTTAACTATATTTGAATTTTTAAACACACCCACTATTTATAGGTCCTGGGTATGACAATAAACTGCATCCGGTAGCAAGGCCTCTGATTGAGAGGTTGTGAGAAGCATAGAACCTCTTCTTAACAGTTGTTCCCAGATTCACCCTAACCCGAGGAGGAAGCACCTGTTAGGGTCCCAGCTATAGGCAAATAATTAACTCAAAATTGTAGCCAAAACACTATGAAAGTATGAAAATAGATTTTTATAGTAAGAGTTCCAGCTATACATTTTTCAAGATAAAAATACATACCAGCAACACATATGACTCAACAAAACCCACCTTACAAAAATACGTAAATGAAACCTGATCTACAAGCTTATTTCTTACAAAGAATACATATTCTATTCATACAAATCTATTGTAAAATATTGTCTGCTTTAAATAACCCATTAAAGTTGATATGCCGTAAAACAAACCAAACCAAACACAATTTATGTACAAGAATTTATCGAATAAATTAGTTATATGCAGAAATAATTTCATCCAAAATTTTAATCTAAAGAATTCCACACTTATTTAAATAGAAAATAATTTCATTAGACAGAAAACTATCGACAGCGCCGCTACCGTATCTTATCAAAATATTAATCTGCGTCCCAGATTTTTCAAATATCTCCATTCCTGAAAGAATTACCTCTTTATCAAGGTAGCATCCATGACTATAAAAAGTTACAAAATTAAAAGGAAACGATGAAATTGACAACAGCATGTTATTTAAAATATATAACACTTAAGTTAATCCCAAATTAAATAATTCAAATATTAATTTTCATGAAACATTTCAGCACAAATGTTGAAAATAATGTTATGTAAATAAGTTCATAATTCAGAATAAAATTTATTAGACATTAAATGATGTCCCTTAACGTCCTGATTTTCAGCTAACCTGATGAATATTTATGTCCGCTTAATTTTTCTCCAGTGACTTGACCTAATGGATTCAATACCTAGCTACTGTAGAGGTGAACAAAAACTTAGAAATTTGGGTTAAAAGAAGGTAACTGATACTGAGACATCTGGAATTGGCATGGCTTGTGAAATTAGAAGAATCGACCCTGATGAACAAAATGAAGGGTTCAGTTCAAAATCTCAATCAAAATTATAGATTATATATATATATATATAGGATGCGTTGGGTAAATTGTCCCGGTTTTATTTTATTTTTTTTATTTCTCGCATGCGCGTTGACTTTTTTTGTATTTTGTTAACTGCACAGTATAGTAAGGGTCAGTCGGGCACCATGATGCAATTCACTTTGCCAGAAAATTAGAAAAATGGGTTGAGGAAATACAAAGAAATGGTACATAATACCAAATTGATTAATAAGAAATTTTATAATTGATGGTTGTGGAGGGGAGGAGAATATCCCTGTGGAATCAAAATAATTTTTGTGGTGATGGCGTGCCGACATGAAGAAGCATTGTGTCATGACGTTTTTGTTTATTGTAATCTATTAACATAAATGACAAGATCCGTTGGTGACACAATAACTAGGCGTATATTAAGGTGGATTTGTAAGATATGTATTTTATTATAATAGCTTAAAATAGCAAATGGTTAAGTATAGAAAAATAGTTTAAAAACATGTGTTTCGTTTAACAAAAGTGAAAAAGAAGAGGAATAAATAAATAAATAAACGCTTTTACTTTTATAAGGAAATTTGTGGAAGAGAAAAGAGTATCAGATTACTGTTAAATCCTACCAGTCTTTCAATAAATATTTGACTAAGTGATTTGATGTGATAAAAGATAAAGTTTAGGAAATAGATTTTTGAGTAACCAGGTCAAAAATTGTCTTTACTGTATCTTGACCACACATTAGGAAATGATAATAGCATTTTCCCTTTCTCCAGGCAATAAAAAAATGCCTGGTTACAGGTAAAGTGTCAGGACTATAAAAACATCCGGTGGCCCTCACACGAGACTTTATTAAGATAAAAAGTTAAAAAAAATCCTGGAAAATACTTGGAGGCTTAGTGCAGACATCCCGTTTACACATCAAAGGAAGCAAAACTTAAGTACCTTGAAATTTTGGACTTACAGTCGCCAGTGCTTATCGCCCGGTAGTCTAGTCACTTCCGGATTGTTTTAAATAAATACAGGTGATTTTTCTGCGCTGATCAGTTTCAGTTGAGTTAGTTCAGCCGGTTGTGTGCTTGAAGTAGAAACTCCGTTCGTCATTTGATCTCCATTAATTAGAGTTAGAGCTGAGTGTCACATTCGCCTGTCCCAACTGCAAGACTAACTCTGAACAAAATAAAGCACCGTTTTAACTCATCCAAGTTGTGGAAGTTCGTTTCTTATAGTTTATCTTGTATCCCAAGCTTGAGACTCCGACTTTTTCAACAAACCCCCGGCAACATCACAGCGTGGAGAACGGCCGCCGTAGAAATTGTTCGGACCTCCACTGGGGTGTTACAGTTGAGAGGGAGTGCTGTTCTAGGTTAAGAGGGTTGCCGCTGAAAGACCCTATGTCTGATAACAGAACTCTGTACCTTGCCACACAAGCAGGAGTAACCAGTCATGGCTGACAGAAAATTTCTGCGACACTACATATGGCCATCTAACTCCTCAGACGACAATCCCCTTAATTATTATGTGTGGGACATATTTGAGAGAGAGAGACCAACGAAACTCCTTGTTACCCCAAAGATGAAATGAAAGGATGATGGCAACATTTACTAACCTGATCAAGGAAACTATCCAGAAGATTTGCAGAACATTCTCAGTCGTCTGAAGGGCGTGGTTGAAGCCAATAGCATTTTTGATGAAAACATTTACTCTTTAGTGTTTCAAGATATTTTTATGTAATTTTTGTAAATATATCTGTTAAAATGAGATGTCAATATAATTTTCATTTTTACGTAATTTAGACGACAATTTATCTATCGCAAACGCACACACATATAGATATTATGGTATGTTTTAATGATAGGGCAAAACTGCTCAGTACTTGGAATAGAGCATAAATAACAGTATTTAACAGTCTTTTTAAACTGTCGGATTAATAAATAAAAAATATATTCTTTTCTTTAGAAATAATTTTGTTTGCGTTAAGATACTGAGCAGGCATGTTGGTTTCGAGATTCAAATAAAACCCTGTATCTGAAAACTGAGATCGTTTCCTGTCCGTATGCAGACCGTTTGATCCGCAGACAGATCTGTTTCGCTGTATCTAAGTTCATCAGTACGGCTTAGACTCCGTTCGCTTCCTAACCCAGGATTGAAACCCGACCGAATCGGCGTCAATCGGCGATTCTACCCCTAGGCCACGAGCGTCCGAGGCGAATTAGCATGGCAAAGGACGCGTTCCAGAAGCTGAGCAAAATACTAACACACAGAAAAATCTCACTGGAAACAAAGAAAAGAGTGCTGGACTGCTACCTGATGTCAGTTCTTCAATACGGCAGCGAATGCTGGACAATATCATCGAAAATGAGGACAAAACTGGAAGCAGCGGAAATGTGGTTCTACAGAAGGATGCTGCAGATATCTTGGACTGAGCGTGCAAGCAACGATGAGGTGTTGGAAAGAATGGCAACAAACAGGAAATTGATACTGAGCATCAGGAAGAGACAACTAAAGTTCCTTGGACACGAAATGAGGAAGGAGAGCCTGGAGAACCTGATACTGACTGGCCAGATAGAAGGAAAGAGAGACAGAGGAAGGCAGCGGATAACATATTTACAGGGCCTGATCAGGTGGTTGATGGAACGGGGGTTGACAGGAGTAACGGGAACAAACATACTAGGAGCCACAAGGGATAGGGAGACGTAGAGAACCATGATCGCCTACGTTCTGAAAGTACAGGGCACATAGAAGAAGAAGATCTGAAAACACTTTTCAGACTTTCTTTAGCCATCAACGTAGTCTGTAGCCGAGAGGTTAATGCACGTCAGATCTAATGACGGTTTCCCCTGGATAGCGCAGAGGATGTCTCGAATATTCAAGCCGATAGGCGAAAATAAACAAATATACTAATATATAAGCAGTGTACTGGAATACAAGCATCCATTAAAAATAGCTTTAAGCAATAATATAGCCTTTAGGTTGTTTTCAGAACAAAATAAAAAAAATACTGAATGAAAGATCAGAAGTAATCCCACCTATAGATATATTTTACGATCATACAAACTTGAATGAAAGTGTTTTAAAATCTTGAAGTAACCCCTCTCTAATTTTGTAAATTGTTGGTTGTTTAAAAATTCTAGTCGCGCGTTTATAAAAATCTCTTTTATACGTTTGAAAAACATTGGAAAATCAGTTATTTTAAATTACCTGAAGATACAAAAAAACTGAAACGTAGGTTATAGAAATAAATGATACGCTTGTTTTACAATATAAATGTACTGAGCATTTTTAAACAACAAATGATTACTGATTTAATTATGACCAAAAACTATATATATATATATATATATATAAAATTAGTCTCCCTCTCTCTCTTTATATATATATATATATATAAAATTAGTCTCCCTCTCTCTCTTTATATATATATAAAATTAGTCTCCCTCTCTCTCTTTATATATATATATATATATATGTGTGTATATGCAGAGAGAGACAGAGAGGGGGGAAGGGAGAGAGAGAGACTGATTAAATTTAGCATATCGATTTTTTTATGTGAAGAAAAAGTTTCAGTGAATCGATAGATAAATAGACTGTTTTCATTGTCCGTCATTTTCTTTTATTTTGGGTTGTTTATCATGGGTTGGACTGAATTAGCAAAAATCTCTTTTTACGGACGAGCAGCTTGTTCTCAAGGCTAGTTGTTTTCCTAATACAATTTTAGAAAAATTAGCACTAGAAATTGAATCTGTAAGATTCAGCATTCTATGCATGTAAAACGCAGATAACATTTTTTTCTCGATCTCGGCGTAAGACACTGATTGTTTTCTGTAATATTTGGAAGCGAATATGCTTGGGTAATCAGAGAATCTAATTGTTGTGATTGATTTGGCTGATAACGAACGGTTTCGAGGAAAATGACAGACGCCATCTTGGAAAATTTTATATCCTGTCAGGCTGAATAGGATGATGACAATGAAGCTGGAAAATAGTGAAGTTGAGTGGAAACCACGACGATCTTCTTAAAAAGATGCTAGAAGGGTGGAATTATGAAGGGTAGGTAATTTTGAATAATTTAAGCAAGAGCATCATATGCTAATCTGCTAATCTCTCTCTTTTCTAACGCTCGAAATGTTTGGACTTTTGGTGACTAAAATGATGTTTCGGAATTTCTGGGAGGATGCTTTAGCATTATTTACATTATTAATCTTCGAACTAGCATCCTAATATTTGTGATTATTATCGCAAATCTTCGACTGTTTTACATTGAGTGTTTCACTATTCGGCAAAACCTTCACTGAATTTCAAACAGAATCTCTTTATTTATAGGGTTAAATGCTTCTGGTTACGCTGATCAGCTATCGGGATATCTCGTCTGGTTCTTTTTGTCTTTAGTAGATTAAAAAGTTGCTTCGTGAATTTTGTTATGTAGTAATTGCGGGATTAGTCCCGAGCAGGATAACAGAGGCTTAGACAAAATGGAAACTGGTCGAGCAATGACTAATCAGTACTTTATAGCATTATAAATTTGAAGACCAAACCAAAAGTGTGCATGTGTACAAACAAATTTCAAAACACTAGAAGCTACTGTCACACAAAGGGACAAGCTACAGAGTATATTATCGTAAATAGGGTGTGAAATATCTAATATGTTTATAAAATCGTCAGAATATTATAAATATTTGGTAGACCCTTTTCCTGTTCACTCTCGCTCGCTTAAATCATTACATCAGATATCATTTGGAACTGATTCTAATTTTAACGCTTAAAAATTACGAGGATGTAGCCAACACGTCTATTCAGTTTTTAAAGCTGCATGGGGCTTTCAAAATTAATTGTACAAAGTATTAACTTCAGAAAAGTTTATCCAAAATTTTGAACGGGATGAACAGCAAGTTATTGGAAATTTTTAAAATTAATTAACATATCTTGTCGGTTGAATTTAACAAACTTTTATAGATTCTTTCCACCAAACCATTCATTAAACACACACACATATCTATATTTACTAATTTTTTAAGCATAGCTTAGATGTGGCCCAAGGCCGAAAATATGGGGCACCCAGTGAGGATCGAACTCACTACTCAGTTGTAATAGGATGCAGCGAGACAAGCTTACTAACCATTACACCACTTCGAGGTGCTCATACACATATCTATGTATGTATCTGTGCATACTCCAATTTCAGTCAAGTTCATTATATCCACTTTTGCTTAAATGTCTTTGGAAAAGATAGGAATTCATATCCTCTCTTCCCAGTCATAGGTTAAATAGTACCGTAAACTGGGTTTATTAACGCAGGTTGAAAACAAATCTAGGAGAAGTTAAACAAATATAGAAGGTTGTTTGGCGACATTATAGCATATGGTATGCCCATGCTCTCTTTTTTCGGTTCTTCGTAATAATGTGATTCGTTCTCCACAAGCCATCGTCATTATAATCAAACTAGCAGTATGGCCCGGCGTTGCTCAGGTGTAATCAAAGCTTTAGAACTAATCCATGGTCCTGGACTCTTTGTACGTTGGCATGAAAAACGTAGGTTGTTGAAAGTTTGATCTCAAAGCTGTAGAATGGATGTAAGCCCAATTTTGATTTCCGGTATCGATGTTGAATAAGTTTTCCGTCGCAAACTGAATTTTGAAGGCTAAATAAGTCCTCTGAGTAAATGGTATCGTGGCTGAGACTAAGAACTACAATTATGCCTACATAGAGTCAAACCCGAAGCAAAAGCTAAAATAAAAGGGCTGAAAACCTGATTTTGATCAGACCCGATAGGATATCGAGGTATCGATTTCCAATATCTGAGTCAAATAAATCATCCAAGGAGAACCTAGCCTAAGTAAGTCCATGAAAACTTATTGTACCCATTGGGAGTAAAATTAGAGAAAATGACCCATATTAATGGCTGAATATCTGTTTTTGATCAGATTCGATAAAATATCAGAGGTATCGATTTCCGATATTGGGGAAAATGAGTCGTCTGACAAGGTCTAATAATGTTTGAAACTAAAAAGTGTAATTTCACCTAGTTAGATCAAATTCTGCAGCAAGAACCACGATAAAAAGGTTTAAATCCTGATCTTGATCAGACCTGATCAGATATCTGGCTATCGATTTCCGATATCGGGAAAAATCGAAAAACTAAGTCGCCCATAATTTGACCGGAAGCCTAAAGAATAGTTGTGTTTAGTGAGAATCGGATAAAAATTGTGGATTTGTATAAAGGGCAGACAGACACACAAACATCTTGCGTTTTTTATATATAAATAGATCATATATGCAGCTAATTTGGCTGTTGAAGGAGGTGTGAACTGTTGGGCCTTTATACGTCAAAGGTCAAACATGGTTGTCTGACGATCATGGTTGCGTGAAACTTAAGTAGCTTTAACTTTTTCTATATCTAGACGCCGAGAATCGTGTTTGCTGTCTTATTAATTGGGTTCTACAGCCTTAACTGGCAACCAGTCTACCTCAGAAAGTAATGGCAATCTACTGCGGGATAACCTTCTGCTCAGTCAGTCATGTCTTTTTCGAGACTTGATCGCCTAAGCGTGTTTCATGTATGGCACTTAACTGACTGATGGTCTATCTTTTTTTCTGTGAAATTTCTCTTTCATAATTTCGTTCGAATAAATCCCAACTGATTGTTATTAATGCTAATTGTTACATTACACTCATTCTCGAGAGATTTCTTTCGGAATTGTAATTATCGCCTACCCAATTCCAGGAATTATGTTTGTAGAACAGAGTAAACAAGAGTTATCCATTCTTTCGGTACATTAATCTTGAAATTAACCGCGCCGGGTCAATGTGACTTGTTTTCACTCCGAACCAATCGAGTCGGTATTACCCTATAACCCAAATATTCAAATTTTACTTCCACAAAAGACAATGAATCTCAGTATATATTCAAGTCAGTAAAAGGAGAACAAAGAAAAACGATATTACATGATTAATCTCAACCAAATGTAACACTTTATGAATATTCAAGAGTTCATCACATTCATCAGTTGGGCTTGTTTTTATAAAAGCTGGCGTAACCTCAGTGGAAAAGCTTATAACTATTCAGTAAAGCGGACATTGCGTCTAAGATTGGCATGTGGAACGTAATTCATAAATAATAAATTGGGTTTAATACCGCCTGACAATCACAGTTCTTTCCATGTAGATAAACTAATGGTGGATTCTATAAACGACTAAGTCGAGTTAATGTCTCTTAGCTGGAAGTTCGATAGCATTTGTTGCTGGTTAGTGTGGTATTGTGGTAGGTACTTATTTAGCCGAGTCAAACAAATTGCGAAAGGGAATGCAAGGCGCATGCACGCGTCCGTGTACATTTTCAAATACCGAAGGAAAAATGAGGAGGAAACATTTTTTACAAAATCATTTCACCTTAAGCAAGATAATAAAGCCACTAACACACAATGAGATTAATGGGCTTGAAGGAATAAAATAAAAAGGAGAAACATTATTAAGGAGCGAAAGCAATGAAAGACTAATCAAGAAGACGGTAGATAACGATTAAAAATTGCATTTAAATTTTTAAATATTAGGGTTGAAAGCATGCAGCTAGAAACTGTTCCACAAGTGAGACACGCAAGAAAAGAAAATGTTAACGTAGAAAGTATGGCTGCATCTAGCTAGTTCAACATCAAACTGTTGAAACCTTGTTTCTAATCTAATCAGTTAGTCAGTTAAGTGGCATACGTGATACACACTTTGGGCAATCATGACTCGAAAGAGACATGACTGACTCGGCAGAAGATTATCCCGCAGTAGGTTGCCATTGTTTTTTTGCGGTAGACTGATCGCCAGCAAAGGCTATAGAACTCAGTCTGTCCTATTATTTAGCACATAACTGGAGGGAAGAAACGGATTAATATCTTTCTCAAGTGTATTTGTGCGTAAATGAATGCAAGGAATTCAAGTGGAATTCGAACTCGGCACCCCGATTTGTCGACATTCATTGTGCCACAACGCACATCCTAATCTAATCTAATCTAATTTAATTTAATCTAATCTAATACTGCGCTTAAATTCACAAAGTCTAGATACCATAGCGATGAGCTTATCCGAACATTTACCATTAAAGTATTTATTAAAAAAACTGCATAGCGGAGCTAAATTAAGGCGGTGAGAAAGTGATTGAATCGGAGATGCCAGGTCAAGAATAATAATATAACTGATTCTTTTTAAAATTTATCAAGTATTTCTCAATATACAGCATGAGAACAGGATTATGTGTGGCTGCAATATTCGAAGCACGAGGGAATTGTAGTTATATAAATGCAGGGCGTCCATCAAGTCCGTGTGCACTTTTAAAAAATTATAACTTTAATTGTATTTGTGATAGAACAAATCCATAAATTATGTTATAAAGTTTAATGTACCTAGTTTTAAGTATAGTTATTGAATAATTATTTACCGCGAAATTTGCAACAATTTTTAGATAAGTAAACAGATGGTTCGGAAGGTGTGGATCATTTTATTGGCTTCCACGTTCGCCAGATTTGAATTCATTAGGTTTTTTTTCATGGGGACATGTGAAAATAATTGTGTATGTAACCAAACCTAGTTCATTAAAAGATTTGAAAGCTAAAATAACTAATGTGATTTCAGGCATTACTGTAAATCAGTTGGCAAATGTTTTTTCTGAACTGTAAAATCGTATTACCCTTTGTATTGCTGATGATGGAGGACATGTGGAGACTTAAATAAAATTTCAATAAAACCTTGAAAATATAAATTTACTTCATTCTTATCTTTTTTACAAATTATTTCTCTCGCAAATACAAATAAAGTTATAAATTTTTAAAGTGCACAAGAGCTTCATGGACACCCTCTATCTAAGAGAGATTGTAGAGAGAAACTTTCTCACAGTGAAACAAATTTCTTAGCAGCCGACCTAGCGATTGATTCAATATAATATTTCTACTTCAGCAGATAATATTAGCACGAAAGGTTACATCGAGTCACTCACCTGGATATTGGCATCAGTCATTCTGGAGGCAGAACGGGGTCTCTTTGATCATTAACAGAGATAAATATCGTTTTGAAAGTGTCAAAATTAATATACCAATACGGTAAGAGAAGGAGAGTGTAAAGGGCAAATGAGATCCAAGTGATTTACGTAGATTAACACAGTGTGATACAGTATCAATATAATGGGCCACAGTGAAGGTAGAGCTCACTACATGAACATTGATCAAGAAAACTAATGTATAATTAACCAATCAGGGTGCTCTAATAATACAGGGATGTATGTTTGCTCATCTGCTCAGATGTTGGGAATGAGTTTGGCCAAGAATGCATCACTTAAAAGAAGAATTTTATTAAAGGCAAAGATAGAATTCCGTGAAAATAGTAAATGTCGGCGATTAGACATTCTGTCATATATTCAGTGAAAAGAAGTGATCGGGTAGGAAAGAGAATCCAATGGGAATCGTACCAAAGAATAGATTTGATTATGTTAGACAATGGTCAACGGCACAAACTAAATGAAGGTGTGGAGAGTAGAAGGAAAATCTAGACAAAATGAGTGTCTCTCATCATTGTTACAAAAGGGAGATTTGTCGTACAGTGGATATCGAAATTTCAGCAAACGAATAAAAAAAAAGAAAATAAAAAAAGAAACAAAACAGAAACTGAAAAAGCCCGTTGAAAAATATCTGAATCTTTCCAGCGAACTGAAAATAACATCCATTTTTGGCTGGAACATTTGGATCAGTTAAGAAAAGTTTTACAAATAGGTTGTAATAACTAAATTCATCCAGACGATAGTATTTAAAAAGATCAGCTCTGATAAATGCTGAAAGTTTGTAGAAGACAATATCAGGGACAGATATTAGTAGTTCAGTATTAATAATAATTCAATTCTCCCGCCAATAACACATAATTTAGTTACAGATATCAGATGAGCTACAGTTTAGCGAAATAGAAGTACAGTTCTCTGTAGGAAGCATAGTTGCGGAAGCTAATTTCACCATGTGGAAAAAGATTGCAGCCACTGATATTCGCCGATGTTTGCATAACGTTTACAGAAGCCAAATAGTTAACAATCATGCAGTGGGTAATGAATCTCAACGGTTTTAAATGATTTGGCGGCTGTATAAAAATTGGTCAGAATTTTTTACGTTAAATGATAATCGTTCTAACTTCTGACATTATGTTCTAATATCTATTCAAACCTCGTTCTGAAACCACAGATTTTGGACTAGTTTTTGCGAAAAATAGCATAGCTTATGCAGAATTTTTTTTTTTAATCATTTCACCCCGAGCAAGGAGGAAATGCTACTGATGTGCAGGGGGCTACATAACTGTAAAAAGATTAATTAGAAAAGAGTGAGGAGTACAAACTAGTTAGAAAGGAGCAATAGAAAGCTGAGTTTGGTACAGTAAATACAGGTTGAGAATCTTTTATCTTAAATTATTGGGACCGGAAGTGCTTCGGTTTTCAAATATACTCGGATTATTAAATATAGGCTTTTTAATTTGTATATTAATTGCCATGCATGATATACGCTTGGGTGATGATGATGTCTTTCGAGACATGACTGTATATATAAAAAATTTTCCCGGAGTAGATTATTATTACTTTTTACAGTAAACCAGTTGCTAATCAAGGCTATAGAACCCAATCTGTCTTAAAATTCAACCCATATCTGAAGGGACATGACAATATTTTTAACATCTTTTCCAAGGAAATTTGCGTATAAGTGAATGAAACAAATCCGACTGGTATTCGAACTCGGCTCTTTAACTTCTCTTTTCTAGCTGATATTCATTCCACCACAACGTAAAATTTATATATAACGTCTATAAAGTGAGGCACCTTAGGAATATAACTAAACTATGAACAAGATATCTCTTTAGATTTTATAAGACATACATTTATCCTAAATTATGTTTACATAAGCATACACATAATGAAGCTAGTCGTGTAATACTCATTAAAAGTAGGGAAATGAATATTTTATGTACAAAGAAGGCAATCAGTACTTACAAAAAACATATAAATGTAACCCCAAATACTACTTCTAAATCAGGTGTGAAAAACTGGAGGTAGAGAGTACATCATCGATTTCCTCACTAAAAATTTACTAAGGTATCGTTCTCTTCCAACGATGTTGCGTCTGATTAAAATGTTACAATGCATAGGATTTGTATAAAAACAAAACATGGATTCTCATTAGTTAAATGTAATGAAAACTGAAAAGAAAATCAGCATTTTATTTGTCACGCAGTAACCATGCTACGTATAGCCATGCTGATCTTTGAAATTTTACATTTTTGACAAGTTATATCAGCACCTGAAAAAGTTTGGCTTTTAGAATTTTGGATAAAGGATACTCAGTCTGTAACATTATAACAATGTAATTAAACTATGGGCAAAGCTCGTTAATTCTTTTAGACTGCAAAAAATAAAAAATAAAAAAATGTTTTTTTTTTATTAAATCAATTCATCTCATGCGATGCGATAATTCCACTTAGACGCAAGCGACGACAGAGAGTGAAAGAATAAAAAGACTTTAATAAGAACCGGAAATCCAATCTTATGCAAGAAACAAAATATAAATTGTTACTCTTGTTCAAAAGACCCGAGAGGTGTGTAAACCCGACCACAAGCGAACCTATTTACTTCTATTGAGGAGAAAAATAATTAGTAAATATAAATTTCAGAGTTCAGGTGGGGATAATAAAAGAGTCGAAGTAGATTTTATAGAGAACCCCAAAGCACAATCCTAATCAATAAACAAGGGATAAACCTCTGCTCCTGTTCAAATGGCAGAAGGGAAATGCTAATCGTGCGATAGGCGAAAAGAAAACGTGATGAATTATAAAAAGTAAGAATCTATGGCCGTTACAGCCCAATGTGCTACTTACGTATTGTAGATGTCAAAATCAAGCAACTAGAGAAATTGAATTATGTGGGAAGTGTCATAACAGACGACGGAAAATCTATCATCGAAATCTGAAGACGTATTGGAATAGCAAAAGAAACTTTTTGAATACAAAACAAAATATTAATACATATGGATGGTTTATTAGAAACAAAGCAAATAGTATTGGATTGATCCTATAAGCTGGACATTTTTCTCTGAAATGAAGAAGAAACTTAAGACACTAGAGATGCTGAGACAGACTACGTGAGAAAAAAAATTAAGTAGAATGAGCACAAAATGAAGGCTTTCTATAGAAAAGAAGTGTAAAGATGTCTACTACATATCTATCTAAACCTATTTATAAATGGAACTTTGTCTGTGTGTGTCTTCGTTACCTATAGACTCCGAAACGGCTGAAACGATTTTCTTGAAAATTTACACAGTTGTACTATAAACATCTGCCAGTGTTCTTAGCTAGATTTTGTGTCGAGGTAACCCCGATATATGTTGAAAATCGATAATCGAAAAAATCGTGTTATAGAAGGAGTGGTTCGATTTTAATCAAATTTGATTCACTCATAAACAAAGACATAAGAAACGATATTCAGAAGTTTCAATGTTGCAGCTCTTACAATAGTGCAAAAATCGATAATATATACCGGGTTTGATCAAAATCTGTTTTTCAGCCCTTTTATTTTAGTTTTTGCTTCGGGTTTGGCTCTAAGTAGGTATAATTGTCGTTCCTAGTCTCAGACATGATACCATTTACTCAGAGGACTTATTTAGCCTTCAAAATTCAATTTACGACGAAAAAACCTTATTTGATACCGATACCAGGAAATCAAAATTTGACTTGCATCTATTCATTTTTCTTTCAGTCTACAGTTTCGCTTTAAACTTGAAACAACTATTGCTTTTTAGTCTTTCGTGTCAACGTCCAAAGAGTCTGAGCTCCAGGGCCATGGATTAGTTTTAAAGCTTTCATTACACCCGAGTAACGCCGGGCTATACTGCTAGTATATAATAAATAGATATTAAAAATGTTATAAATTAAGAGTTTTAGAAAAAGTAGAATAAAATGCAATCTGAATCGAAATAAAAATAGTATAATTACACTCAAAGATCCCTTTAAGTTAAATCAAAAATATAAAATGTTTCCTTACTTTCATTTTTGGTTTAGGAAATATTGAGATAATCAGAAATCTAAAAGAAAAAATTGGAACAATAATGGATATATCAGCGAAAATAGAGTTTAGACAGGGGTTTTGAATCGGCTGACATTTTTGCCGTTAGGACTGAAAAAATATAAACTTTTTTCAAATTTAAAGTGAATCTATTCTAATTAGTTAAATTGAACACACATATAAGTTTTTCTGTCTTCCCGCATCCATAAATGACAAACGTATTGTTTCTTATATTCAAATGAATGATCTAACGTTGCATGATGACAAGGTAAAAATCTCGAAACATAGAAATTTCCGTGTCGCAATGTAAATTTTGTAAATTCTAAAAACAAAAAAAAAATTAATGATACTATGCTCTACAATATTTGTTGTATTGAGCACTTTTATAAAAAAAAATAGAAGTAAATGCCGGAAAACTCGGAATTTTAAAATTCACCTGGAGATTATATACGACTATTTGGAAAAACTGATACTCACAAAATATATTGAAGGTAAGAAGTACAGAGGAAAACAGCGAGTAAGGAGAGCCTGAAAATGAATGACGAAACAGGCACTGGAGTGCATAGTAAGAGGACAAACATTATTTTCCAGTATAAAGGAAAGGAAATTGTGGAGAAAAGTTATCGTCTATATCCTGAAAATATAGATCTAATACAAGAAAACAGTCGTTAAATTATGAAAATAACAACAGGAATCGGTATCATTCGCATATAAAAATCGATACAAGAAGAATATTACTGTGGGAACTTCGGCAATGACGCGTTGTCGCTATTTAATGAGTTCTCGCAGAACAGTATTACTTATATATCAGTACGTATATTAAGTACACGACAAGAAAACATTTTCCGTCTTTTCAAATTGAACTCACCAAGTACGACTTGTATTAAAAAAAAATGAAGAAGTCCTGAAGAGAGCGTTGGAGTACGGAGATTTTTTTCCCTTTGATCTTCAGAGAAAATCACTAATTACTCCTGGCGTGAAACTTATTACACTAAAAATCTCGATTTAAAAAACTCGGCGTATGGAGAGTGTGTTTCTTACACCAGATAGTTCCTTAAATCAGAGAAATCCGTCATTTTCGAAAAAGAGAAATAAGTTCTTTAGATTAAGCTTTTTAATGAATATCCTTTTGTTAAACTCGCAAATTATCAATGTTACGTAAAATGAATGAAATACAAAATACAATCGTGTATAATTTTTTTTCCACTTGTTGAAGAAAAATTAAAACTGCTGCTGTAAATGTCGTCTGTCTTGTAATTTACTTTAAATTCCTTCACGAGAAAATAAAAAAAAAACCTTCTCAAGTTTCGTATGTCCTACCAGGTACTCTACTAATATGTATATCAACCCTTTCCGCGAATACCCAGTTGCGTTTTTCGATACTCGTTTGGTTTCGCGAGTGTACGTTTCAATAAAACTATCATTATCTCGAAAAAAGTCTTTCAATCCAAAACATGTTTTCTGATTGTAAATAAAATGCAAAGGGATGATAAACAATAAAAGCAAAATCAATCAATCAAACTATTTTGAAACACATACATACAGATTCCATGCACCACAGAATTAGGTTTATCGAAAGGATAAAACAGGTATTATGTAACTGCTTCTATACCCAGGATTTCTGGGCAGGGCTCAGGTATGCAATCACAGGGTGTAACTTACTGGATAACACGTAGAATTGTCATATGACTGTAATATATTTTCAGAAAATAAGAATCAATTCAACCTCGAGTCTGAGTATTTGAAGTTGGCCGAGGTATAAATTAACCAAAATATTGTGTCAAAAATTTTCAGCATTGCCATTGTTTGATTCGGGGTTCGATGATTGATTTTTCCCGAGGTTATCACTTTTAAATGTAGAAGGACAACCTGATGATCTCTGCAACTTTAGCTTCTTAGGAGAAGTGGTTTGCGTCTGCGCTGTAGTTCTTGTAGTTGTTTTAGTAGAGGATTTTCTTTTGTCCGCTGGATTACTTTGGGTAGTTGGTGTTTCTGAAGCTGTAATTGTATTATTCTTGTCAAGTTCAAGCAAGAATTTTATTTTATTAATAAAACTGTCCCAGTCCCCCAGATCCAGCTGAATTAGTGTTTTGACAAATTCTTCATATTTGTTCTGTTGTTTCTTTTTTCTTTTGAACTGCTTGGGAATAGGTGATAGTGTTAGACCCTACTACCATCTTCTGTGATTCTTGGGAAGGAATGTTAGTTTTGTACTTTGATAGAATTTCCTTTTCTCTTCTACTGTCGCAAGATCTTGCTTAGACTTGATGGTCCCCACTACAGTTCGCACATTTATTGGGAATTTCACATTAATTTATATGATGGTCAGGATCTTTTCTGCCATATTTCCCAAACACATGTCGTTCTCTATAAGTGTCTTCATGTTGTCCAGTTGTTTTTTATATTTATAACATCTTAAAGGTTTAGGCACCAACTGCTCGACCCTCTCCATGGTTTAGCTTACTTTAATTTTCCCTGGTATTTTTTGTGTTAAATGTTATTATATAGGTGTTTGTTTCTATCGTTTTGCCTTCTTTTTTTTATTGAAATTCGTTTAACCTCTATGACACTTTGTTTTTTCAACTCTTTCTTAATTTCTTCTGTTGTACATAGAGATAGTTCTTTGCTTCACACCACCACCTTATGTTCAGGTATTTGTGAGAGTATGTTTTTACTGAAACGTTGTGGAAAATAGTCATTTTCATTAACAGAAATCCACAAGCAGTGTCCCATATTTTTAATTTCTTGACAGATACAGGCGTTAAATTGCCTGATATCACCTTTTCTATTATAAAGGGAGATATTTATGATCGGTGAACTGCATGACTCTATAACAAAAAATCTCAGAAAGGGCGATTCCGTTTCATTATCTGAATAAGAATCAGATTCTATGTAGGTTTTTGTTTGTAGGGGAAGCCATGAGTGTTTTTTACGTTTTCCGCTGGTTCCTTGCACCTCCACGGAAACCAACTTATGTTGGGTATAAATCAAGGAGGAAACCCATTCGCCTTGGCTAAGACGGGGTTACAAAACCAGTATACTCATGCCAAGTGCATGATTCTCAGCCTCTGTCGAACGCAGAACAATCTAATATTGGTGAAAAAAGCATATCTCTCAACATGATTGACCCTCATCCCCCGCCTTCTGGCATATATAATAGAGGGTTGGGAATAGTTCCGCTAGAGCAAGTCGATAGTTCTACACGAGCAGATTGCATAACATGATCGGGATGAAACCCTAACAGGTGCTACCAACCCTGGTCAAGGTATACCTGGGAAAAAAAGCAATTAAGAGGTGATGACATGCTCTTCATTATCTCCCAATCAGAGGCCTTGCTGCCAGATTAAGTTTACTGTCATACCAAGGATAAGCAAAGTTTGGGTTGTGTTGGGTAACAAAAGAAAGCGTGCTAAGAGCTACCAGGTATAGGGAGACGTGGGAGACCATTATCATCTACGTCCTGAAGGAACATGGCACATAGAAGAAGTTTTAAAGAGTAACGGTGAGAATAGGAAACATCCGACATTCTTTTGTAACCGATGAGTTTGCGTTACTCTTCCGTAAAATTCATGAAGCATTTCCCTGAAAATAGTTTTCCAAATTTATTTTTTACTAAATATTTACCAAGGCCTAATAGCCACTCAGGGTAGTGGATTAGTGAATGATAAACATAATCGAAATAAATAAGCACAGAATTGAGGATATGTAGGCTAGATAACTTTAAGAGATTACGATTGTAGCGACTGGAAAATAATCTTCCCGTTTGTCTGTAATAAAATGTTCATTATTATCACAGTTTCTAGGATTGATGCAAATACAGGTTAATGTTTTAAAACATGCACTCAAAAGTAAATATATCGTTTAAATCGTTATTTTCTCCTCCCGTTTCATGTGCTATCCATTTTAATTGATGCTGCTGTTGGATATCTTAAACACAAAATTTAAAAGAATATAAATACTGCTCAATATTGAAACACTTGTACTCATTTAGATATGACGTATATTAAGCATAGAATTCAGCACAGAAATACTTCTTTAAAAGTGTCTACGACTTCAATGAAAAAAATCGCTAATTGGTACCATCTCACGTCTTAACTGGCCAGCATAAACCTTTTAAGAGCGAATTACTAAAAATCCCATTGATGTACCCGATAAAACTACGGGGCAGACAAATTTATATATACAGGGAAAGAGAAATAGAAATAAAATCGCTGAAAAAATAAATAAAAATAAAAAACAGCATAATATGAATGAAAAAGCCCCCAAACTCAATAAAAACGAAGTTTTATCGGCAAAATGTTTGCTATCATTAAAATGTTAGATCAAAGAATTTTTTAATTATTTAAAAAAAAATTAACTATTTTTAACAAGTTCGAAATCTCGGTAGAAAATTTGGTTTTTCATTTCGTCAGTGTGAGACCTAAATTGTCCAAGGGTTTATAAAGGCAAAACGTAATATTACGCAAGGCGTTTTTTTACTGTGAAAGACATTAATTTGGAAATTCTTCCAAAAATGAAATAATGGCCAAATTTTTATAAAACTTCAGGACTTATTTATAATTGAATGAAGTCAATTTTGAAATAATTTTTTAGAAAATATTGGTAAAAATATATTTTTTTACCTATGTTATCTATTTACAGTAAATGAAATTCAATAGCCTTTGGCTTATCCTAACATAGAAATTATAATTTTTTTTCTGTTAAATTTCTACTTTCCGCATTTAAATTTTTTTTCTCAGTTGGCAGTGAATGTAGGTACCTTCATAAATTTATGATACCTAAGGGTAAAAACAATTTGAGAAGTTTTCATTTTTCTTTTTTTAATTTTTCTTTTTCAGTTGAATGAATGTAAAAGACAATTTAGGAAAAAGCTCAATTTTTTTATTTTTTAAAAAGGTTTTTCGGGTATGTATTTTCATTTCAATTTGTGTTTAGATTTCAACGATCTTTGCTAATTCTACTATTGAAATTATACATTTTTATTCTGTTATATCCATACTTTTCTCACTTTTTATTAATTGTGCATTATCCACAACTCAAACAAAAAAAAAACAATGAGGAAAGTAGGACTTCAACAGTATAAAATTTATAATTTCAGGAGTAGGATTAGCAAGGACTCTCGAAATTATATATATATATATATATTTCTCCGAAAAAGATCAAAATAAAATAATTATGAGCTTTTTTCTAAATTGCCCTTGGCTTTCATTCAATTGAAAGATAAAAAATAAAATAATAAAAAATTAAACCAACCTTTTCCAATTGCTTTTAACGTTAGGTATCATAAAATTGGAGGAAACTACATTCTCATTTAATTGGGAAGAAAAGTGAGGAAAGTTTTAATACGGTTTTAAATGAATACAAAAATGTAAGAGGAAGACAAGCAATTCTGTGTGGCCATATATTTAATAGATTTCACACAACATACAAATCACAGCAGAAGACAGCAGACTGGGCCTCCAGGGAAAATGACAAGAATGATTTCCCACCTGTTTCCAAAAGTTTAGTCAGAAAATTATATTTAGTGTTTATGAAAAGGCACCAGGCAAATAATTTTGTGGCATTTGTTAGCAAATGCAAGCATGTAGCCCATCATATTGCTGCTGTCACTACATCTGCTGCTGTCACTGTCACTACGTCCACTTTTGCTGCTGCTGTCGCTACATCTCTTGCTTCTATTACTGCATCCCTGGCTGAGGCCTCTGCCACACTCTCTGATGCATCCAAAAAGACTTCCCCTGAAAACATCTCTGCGGCCAGTTCCATCCTGTGTGCGACATCAACTTTCTCTTCTGCAACTCTATTTCGCTATACATCGGAAGTAGTTACACTCCGTAAATAGTAAAGAATTATGCACTCCTCAGAAAAAGCAGCAGCAGCAGCCACAAAATACCTTAAATATTGTGAGGAAGCTGCACTATGACTGTTTGATAAATGAGGTGCCTGCTTCCCGTTTTAGTGACCTCATTAGGTATATCTTTAAGACATTGTCTTCTAAAAAACAGCTCAACAACAATATATAAAATGATGAGAGATCTTGGTTTTTTCTCTGATTTGAAGACATTTAATGCTATAAAAAGTGCAGAAAACTGCACTTTAGTATTTGATTCAACGACACAGGATGGAATACATATCAAATGTGTTGTGATAACCCCGTTAACATCCCATCTTGTGTCGTTGTAACGTCTTCCAGGCGGGTGTGCACAGGACTACAAGCTGCATATTACGGAATGTATGAAAAATTTCGCGCAAGTAGGTTCACTGTCGACTGTTCAAAATTTTGGTGACAGTTTACGGCTAATAATTTCAAAAGTTAAAAACTGCATTACGGACCAGGCTCCTGTAAACTACGCGACAGTAAACATTCTCAAAAAAGAGTGGAACACAAAAATCAGCAAATTTTAGTGCAATTTGAATTCACTGGAATCTATCTCACTGAAGACGAGGAAGGTCCTAAGAGACTGTAAGACATGCACAATGGGAACTGACAATGTGAGTGAGTGTCTAGCATGGCGAATTATTGTGGCCATGAATTCCCTCCAGTATAATGACAAATTTTAGGCTCGTAAACACAATGAAGTCCTTTTCTCAACAACCAGGGCGTCCATTGTCCCAAATTCCTAGATACCGAGAGAATCGGCTACGTATAATTTTCCTTCTTGGCGCAACTTACTTTCCCATTTTTATGCTTGCTGAACATTCATCAAGAGACTTTCTGCAAAAATTGAAACGGTCATAAGTTGCAGTTGCTGTTTGAAGAAGAACACGCACTTGAAGAAATGCAGATACGGAGAAAATGTTAACGAGGCCTTGGGTGAGTACATTCTACACTAACATCGACAACCAAAAGACCCTATTGACATCATGAACATTGTCAAGGAGGTCATTCATAATTTGAAGATACTGAGACCCCAATATTATCCTTCATTGCGATAAGGATTTCTTTGGAAGTCCTTTACCAAGGAACGTCATCGAATCCATACTGATCCGCTCAAAAATAAACTTTTATTTAAAAAAATGGTGACTGCCTGTTTAAAAGGGTCTATGAAAGTTTTAAGCAAGCCGTGTGAAAAATCTTTCACCATGTTCGAGTCTTTATGCCAGTCAGTTACAACATCGTTGAGGCAGCACACCATGCTGGCTGAAAGCATCATCGATGAATTTTGTGAACAGAAAAAGCTCGCGCCAAATGCTTATGTCTCCAGCATAAGTGATATGATCAAGGCCAAGCGAAACGAGGTCAGAAAATTCATCGATGATCTGGATGCCCAGCAGTTCCAACATTACTTGAAGTTGGTACTTACGTACAGCGGACTTAGCAGAAAAAAGATGTTAAGTGAAGCTGTAGAAGAGGAAATCAGTAAAAGGTTAAAAGAGAAAGATGAAAAGCAGTAAAAAATGAAAAGATCCCAACTACAAAAGAAACTCAATTTCTTTAGAAGTGTGCCGATTTCTTCATTCGAAGGTGAATTTTCTAAACATGTAGAAAGAATACATGGAATACTGAATGGCAAAATAGTAGAGCAAATCATAAAACATATTTGGACAATTGATCATGTAAACCATGATTATGTCGGCTACATCATGAATTTTATAGATCCATTTTATAGGAGTTCCTATATAGGGGATGTAGCTGATAGCTATCAATTGGACAAATATGGAGTTGGTGCCGACTATGTGATGAAGGAACTGTACTTGTAAAAGCAGCTCAGCAGTGAGGAGGGTTGAAGAGCCAATTGAAGAATCACAAACGGTCCTTTACAGGGCCACAAAATATTCCTGATTGTCTTTTTTCTCCGAACCCAAGGTAGTGGATAAATATATAATGACACAATAGTGTAACCATATTATATATATATATATATATATATACACTTAATTATAACAGCTGCAGTACCATAAAAATTAAATTAGATATTTTTACCATGCCATAAACTTAATAATAACGTATTAATAATATGAAAAATACACAAAAATATAAATAAATAGCATAATGTACTATAATTTAGCTCAGTTATTTTAATTTCATTCTTTCTTATTAAATTGTAAAATTATTTGAAAAGACATTTTTACATTGTAATTTTTATTTTTTCAGAAAGCATATTCAAATGTCAGGCTATAAAGCGAAATTTAAATTCTATAAAATATTATATAATTGCTGAAAATATTTTATTAAATTTTTAATTTTACTAAGTAGTCAAACCCCCCCCCCCCCCCCCCGCCAAAAAAAATAAATTAAAATTTCAAGATTTTACGATTTAGGCTACATACAATTTTGTCAAGTTTGATAGCCATACTTAGCGTTCCTGACAGATTCCAGTTGACACTGATAAGAGGACTTATGTAGTTAAGAAAAGATTTCATCGTACATTTCAGTCAGTAAACAATACTGAAATCAGATAAAGGTAAGTTTCAATTTAAAAAATTGACTTCAATAACGTGTCAGCAAAGTATATCTTATTTTCGCAAGATTTATAAAACAGAAAGTTGGCTACTGTTTACGAAATGTGTCGATCGATCAAAAATGGCGGCAAAATTCAAGTTTTTTTTTCTAATCAGAAAAGCTTTTGATTTCAATCAATATAATTTCGCTTTAAAATACACCAGTGTATTTTGCTTACTGGAATTACTAAATTTAAGCTATTAGTTTTTAATACAAGCTAATTTTAAAGCTTGAAGTTAAGTTATTTTTAAAATTTAAATTTAGGTATCGAAAATGTGTGGAGGTACCTAAATAAGCAGATGCATTACAAATCAGTGCCAAAACTTTTTACTCACAGACACAAACACACAATTATCGGCTCATAAAGATTTACACTCACGCGACTCTGTACTAACAGGAGTATACACGTTCTGTTTCTCGTTGCACGTCAATAGAACTTGACGTCATCTTCATAGAACACACGTAATCCTGATTACATGATTAAAAAAGAAAAAGAAAGAAAAAAAGAGCCAAGCCGAAAATGATATGCGATAGGTTCCTGTCTATGTGATTTGATGCGCCTGTTTAGGAAAAAAGAAGATCTTTCTATTCACAATGCAAATCGGAAAAAGAAACAAGAAATAACTAAATAAAAAAAATAAAAATGAAAATAGTAACCGGATTATTGAGATAGAAACAAGAAAGATGACTCGCCTCAATCTTGTCTTATTAAACGACTTCAAACGATCATTTCCTTTGCCTATTCATTGTTTTCTTTATTTGGCTTTCAGAAGTTTCATTATTTTATCGATCTCATATTTTATTCAGTTTTCTTGTCTATCCGTTCACCTGCAGATCGAACCAAACATGTCTGTAATCACCTTACTCACTATCAAATCTTAAATTTATCAGAAGGAGATTATCATATTATAATTCTCTTTCTTCCTTACTTAAGCAGCATGAAAATTAAGTCCTGAAAACATGGCCGGTACAACGGTTTCGTGTCATTCCCTTCGAATCTATCATACCGGGCCCTGACTATTCTACATTTCAGTTTTCTTGAGTTAGTATTTATATGAAATATAATATTTGTTTTGTTGTAACCTCATTATGTACAATAATGGGTCGTATGCAATATAAGTGAACAATTCAACTTGAAAAATCGAAAATTAAAACAAATAATACGGCATAATAAAGATCCTATCTTAAATAAATCAACAATATTTCACGGAAATTTTAAAGATCAAGTTGAGTTTGAGTATTGTTTATCGGCATATTAACCTCTGTGGGTTATTTAATGCCCAAAAGGTGGGATTTGAACGTATTTTTTATGTTCGCTTACAATGAGAAGGTTGATTTAGTCAGATTTTAATGAATATTTTTTGTTTTTATTCTTTTTGTTTTAGAAAATTGAGTTTGCGTTTTGTTTAACGGCATATAAACCTCTGTGGGTTATGTAATGCCAAAAAGGTGGGGTGTTAAGGTATTTTTTTAATATTTGGTTATAGTGAGAAAGTTGATTTACTCAGATTTTAATGAACATTTTTGTCTTTATTCTTATTTATATTAGAAAACTGAAAATGTCTTCTAGTTTTGTATTCAAAAATGTTTTGCTGAGAATATTTTTTTTCTTTCAAAAATGTGTTATGGTAATAATTTTTTCTTCCAAAATGTCGTGTTGGTAATATTTGTCCTTCAAAAATGTATATGCATATATTTCTATAAAAATCTATTTTTATACTTTCATAGTGTTTTGACTTCAGTTTGTGGGTTAACTATTTGCCCATAGCTGGGACCCTAACATGTGCTACCACTATGGGTCAGAGTGGACTTGGAAACAGCAATTAAGAGGTGGTTCCATGCTCCTTACATCCTTTCAAGCACAGGCCTTGCTGCAGTTTACAACCATGTCCAGGACCAAAAATCATGTTGAGACTTTTCTTATTAAAATGTTGAGTAATTGTAGCACATTCGACTTTTTGGGTAAGAAATACTTAATTTTATACAGTGTTTGTTCAAGAGCAACATAAAGTTACGGATTTGGACGAAAAACAAAAATGATGTCCCCTCAGAATGACGAACCCGAAATGTATTTTCTAATGTGTACACCTCCGGACAATATTTCGGAATTCTTTCGTTCTGGAATATCTACGATAGCCAACTTTTCTTTTTGGCACAATCTGCATATAAACCAGGATTAAAATATGTTCAAAACCACACCTCATATTTTAAACTTCATGCTATGTATTTAAAATTCCTGTTCTGCATTTAAAATACAGCAGTAAGTTACCCTGCTTACCCACTAGAGTGATTTGTAAGACAAGGTCGGTTTTTTTTATGTGGGGAGGAGAACCCGATCACGGAGGCTGGGGCCACTAGTCAAAGATTAACCAGGCCCCGCTCATGCGGTACTGAGTACAAAGCGTGTCTTAATTTATCTTAACCGATCCCACAAACTCACCATAAGGCAGGTCAGTGCGTTGGGTAATCGGTTGACCAATAACGCCTGACGACACTGAAAGTTTCAAACAATGGTAGCATAAAAATATAAAACTCACGAATACATCTTGAATAACGAGAAAGTAATAAGCTATTAGAATCAGAAAAATAACTCATCTTGCAATATTATTATGAATATATCTGGGCCGTTTCATCGTTGACAATGAACGCAGGCATTTACAAAAATTCCAATTTAAAATTTTCTCAACCGGATTCAGTTCTGTCAACTGATCTATAATAATAACAAAAACAATCGTGAAAATTTGGCGGTTTTCTAATTTAAATATTCTTATGAATCTTAACTCTACAGCTAAAAATTCATTATGGCGAGTTCTTTAACAATAAAATCTCCGTAAAAAAATCCTCTATTGCATTGTTAAATATTTGAGCTTAATAAAATATTGCAATAATAAGAAATAGGATCGATAGTCGATATTTTAAAAAGTAAGGGGGTACAAATGAAAATATTTGAAATTGAAAACTTTTCCATTTCACTCTAACAGCCGTCGAACAGACCTTTCTTACATATTTTCTTTCATCTTTTCTTTCATTCTTACATTCGTTCTTTCATTTTTTCTTACAATCTTTCATTCTTTCATTTTTTCTTCCATTCTTTCTTACATCTTTTCTTTCAGTCTTACATGTTTTTTCATTCTTACATTCATTCTTTCATCTTTCTTTCATTCTTACATTCATTCTTTCATCTTTTCTTTCATTCTTACATTCATTCTTTCATCTTTTCTTTCATTCTTACATTCATTCTTTCATCTTTTCTTTCAGTCTTGCATGTTTTTTCATTCTTACATTGATTCTTTCATCTTTCTTTCATTCTTACATTCATTCTTTCATCTTTTCTTTCATTCTTACATTCATTCTTTCATCTTTTCTTTCATTCTTATATCTTTTCTTTCATCTTTTCTTGTATTCTTTTTTCATCTTTTTTCTTACATTCTTTCATCTTTTCTTTCTTACATTCTATCTTTCATTTTTTTTCATTCTTAGATCTTTTCTTTGATTCTTACATCTTTTTCTTTCATTCTTTCTTTCATCTTTTCTTTCATTCTTACATCTTTGTTTCATTCTTACATCCTTTCTTTCATCTTTTCTTTCATTCTTACATCTTTTCTTTCATCTTTTCTTTCATTCTTACATCTTTTCATTCTTTTCTTTCATTCTTACATCTTTTCATTCTTTTTTTCATTCTTTCATCTTTTCTTTCATTCTTACATCCTTTCATCTTTTCTTTCATTCTTAGATTCTTCCTTTCATTTTTTTTCATTCTTACATCCTTTCATTTTTCTTTCATTTTTAGATTCTTCCTTTCATTTTTTCTTTCCATTTCTTAGATTCTTTTTTCCTTTCATTTTTTCTTTCATTCTTGATTCTTCCTTTCATCTTTTCTTTCATTCTTACATTATTTCATTTTTCTTACATTCATTCTTTCATCTTTTACTTTAATTCTTACATCTTTTCTTTCTTTTCTTTTTTACATTCCTTCTTTTATCTTTTCTTTCTTACATTCTTTCATCTTGTTTTCGTTCTTACATTCCTTCTTTCATTTTTCCTTTCATTCTTATATACTTTCTTTCATTATTTCACAAAAACTGAGTAGTGTTTTTTCTTCTCCATCAATGTCATTAAAACGTGGACTAGTCCATAATTCATGAGGTACTTGTAGGAGATATGGGTCAGGCTAATTATACATGGCAGGAATGACACAACCAGAATAGGATGGTGATGATAATAATGCAAAAGAAATGGGATCTTCTTTCTGCAGCGGAATGTTTTCTCGGACCATAAGTCGTCTCCAAATATCTTTGGATCTGGACCTGATCCTTCTGCAATGATTCTAAATTATTATTTTTTTATTTCATTGGCCAATATACTGCTTACAATTTATGCTTCACCTCAAGCAAACCAATAAAGACGAAATGGAGTCACCGAGTGTTAGAGAATAGAAGAAAGAACAACTTTGGTTTGGTTGTTTTTGTTTAGCGGCGTATCAAAACCCCTATGAGTTATCAAATTTCGAAATTAAAATTTTTTGAACGCAGTTTCCTGCCTTCAGTTACAGGTGTTTCGTACAAAATCTAATACTTTCAGGGGAAACGTATGTTATATATATATATATATATATACACACATATCTATATAAAATATAAGTTTCCCCTGAAAGTATTAGATTTTGTACGAAAATATATATATATATTTGGTTTATAGATAATCTATTGCAGGTGTCATATGTTTTGAAATAAACCTATTTCTTTAAATAGTTTCCTCATGTTTCCTTAACTATTTTAAGTTCATTTCGTTATATCTTCTTTGCGATATTTATGTCTTATAGACAGTGAGTGAGTACATTCACTTAAAACATGTTTCACCGTGTGTGCAGCTTGGCATGTTGTACCTGTTGGTTGGTTGATCCCTATTCTTCAGAAAGTACGAAGAAGTGAGGTATGTGTGGCCAATATGTAGTTGAGATAGCGTGACTTCATGCTTTATTCCTTTTCTAGACACGCTTTTCCATCAACCTCGGATTGATTTGACTAAAAAAATTCATTATTTGAGTTGTCAGTCCAGCGTTTCTGCCATTTCTGTTGAATGTAACTTTTTTTATTTTACCTCTCAGGTTCGCATCGGGGGTTTTCTTTTTGAGCAGACATTGCAACTGGATCTGCTTTGTCTAATTTCTCTGTGGCATGGAATCCAGTATACCATTATGTCTTTCTTCTATGTGCCCTGTCCCTTCAGGACGTAGGCGATCATGGCTTTCCGCGTCTTCCTATACATGATGGCTCTTAGCACGCCTTCTCCTGTTACACCATGCAACCCATCATCCACCTGATTAGGTCCTTCAAATATGTTTTCCGTTGCTTTCCCCTGTCTCTTTTTCCTTCTATCTGGCCTGTTAGTATCAGGTTCTCCAAGCCCTCCGTCCTCATTGCATATCCTAGTAGCTTCAGCTGTCTCTTACTGATGCTCAGTATTAATTTCCTTTTTGTTGCTATCATTTCTAAGACCTCATTATCGCTCACATGCTCGAACCATGATATTCGCAGCATCGTTCTGTAGAACCACATTTCAGATGCTTCAAGTTTTTCCTTGATCTTTGATAATATTGGCCAGCATTCACTGCTATATTGAAGAAACGACAACACATAGCCATCTTGTACTCTCTTTTTTGTTTCTAGCGAAATTGTCCTGTTTCTTAATACTTTACTCAACTTCTGGAATGCGATTCAGAGCATATTATATATATTTTATTTTTGTTTCTAGAAATGAAGTCGAGTACTAGGTCTAGCACATAAATCTCTGTATTGAATCATGAAGTTTAATTTGGCAGATGTTTCTTTTTGTTTTCTTATACACTACTACACAGAATAAAAGTCTTTCTTCTTCATCATATTACGAGCACATCCAAGCGTATAGCGCCTGATACTCCCAAGAGGTCACCCACCTCGGTACTGATCAGACTCGACGTTGCTTAACTTCGGTGATCATATAGGATCCCGTATTTCAACGTAAACCCTTTTTCTTTAAATATTTTACCTAGTCTGCAAACATACTAAACATCTTGGCACGAATGAGTGTGTATTTTGCCCTTGACCGTATTTACCGATTAATATAGTTTTTAGTTTGCTATATCCTGAGAGAAGAGTGCTCAATGTCGGATATAGCGGGTTTTGACTCGAGTAGAAACTCGAAGATAATCGTATTATTTTTTAAAGGCAGACATTAAACTAATTCCTACTGCAGTACCAACAACCGCATCATGACTTAAAATAGCAATCCAAATTCCATAAACTAAATTTAAGATACCAATAATCTATAACTAGAATTAATATACGAAACAAATAAGAGAAATGGATATACGAATAAAATCATGAATCTGGAATAATATATAAGTAAACAAAATAAGGAGCCTAAAGGATATAAATATTCATAAAATCTTTCTTCATTTCTCGTTATCCATCAGTAGCCTATATATAGAACCTGCGAATGACGAATGTCAAATATCTGAAGATTACTTGAACTGTGAAATTGATAAACACCATGTATTATAGATTTCTACGCCCACGTCTTCAATCTCCTCCTCCTCTCTTTCTCTATATAAATTTTTCTACGACCTATCATTCATTATCGACACTCTCTCTCTTTTATGCACACACACACACACATATATATATATGTATTAATAATGAGAAAAGTATTTCTTGCTCTTATATAATATATATATATATATGTGTGTGTGTGTGTGTGTGTGTGTGTGTGTGTTTATGTAAAAACTTGTAATAACGTATATATCAAGACTATATATAAAGACAAAAGGAGAACTTAGCCGACATGTTTTATCCACTGAGGGATATATCGGCGCAAATTCAATGCTTATATTACATAACATATATTTCTATGCAAGAGGAACTTTTACACTTGTATATAAACACTAGTTACAAAATAAATCCTCGTTTATTTTGCCCTGATAAAACCCTTCACAAGACGAAACGCCACAGCTAAAATAAGTTTTCGCTATATATATATGTGTGTGTGTGAATATAAATGAATATACATGCAAGTACACACACATATATAAATATTTTTCTGATTTTAATAGAATACTACTCAATGTAAAATAATAGAGCAATTAAATATATATTAGTAAATACACATATTATCATATGTCTATCGTAAGACTCGGAGTTTCAAACACTGAAAATGCTAGTTGTACTCTATACGTAAGATTATTATATATATATATATATATATATATATATATATATGCGCGTGAGAGAGAAAGGATGTCTATCATAAGACTCGGAGTTTCAAACACTGAAAATGCTAGTTGTACTCTATACGTAAGATTATATATATATATATATATATATATATATATATATATATGCGCGTGAGAGAGAAAGGATGTCTATCATAAGACTCGGAGTTTCAAACACTGAAAATGCTAGTTGTACTCTATACGTAAGATTATATATATATATATATATATATATATATATATGCGCATGAGAGAGAAAGGATCGATACTGAAGGAGTGGTCGAAGAAATAGAAATCTATTCCGTTTATTATCTCACATTTTTCGTCATTGTTTTGTCTCTTCCCCTCATAATTTTCTTACTTTTCAGTTCTAATATCGTTCCGCAATATCCTTTTCTCTTTTATTCTTTTCTTTCGCCTTCTCTGCTGTGAGCATCTGGTCTCTGTTTGTCTTGATTGCTTGAAGCCAAGCGCAAAGATAACGAAAAAACACTCGCCTAAACGAGCACACGATCCTATCGTTTCCTTACATAATGCAACCATCAGTTAGCGAACGAAGTATCAAGCAAGAATAAACACTGCAAAATGAAAGTGAGAATGTGTGCGTGTGTGAGACAAGAGTAACGATAACAAGACAAAACCGATTGATATTCTACATGAAGAACAGGAGAAAAAAGTGGAAGCAATACAAAAGTTGAAATAACGGAGAAAAGCCAAGAATTGCGTGTGAACAAGTAAAGTAATAAGTGGGAAAATGAATGCGAAAAGTATGATAGAAACGTGTCGGTATGCAAAAGTGTGTGCGGCTGAGGAAATGAGAATGCCGTAGTGAAGCAGGGTCACTATTTAGGGGAAGAAATAAGGCATCAGAAAGACTGAAGAAAGGAGTTTAATGTGTTGAATATTCTAAAAATGTGGTGTGGAACTGATATAAAAAGAAGGAAAAAGTCGAGAAAAATGTATTTAAAGAAAGAAACAATATATCATGTGTAAATAAAAAAATTAATTGGATTATGGCAAACTAAGGAAAGGGAAAATAGGAAAGAAACGAGTGATTGGAATTTTGAATGTAGAGAAGAATGAAAAATGAAATCGGGTGGGAGAGAATCGAATCTAAAGAAATTCTTTCGGTGAAATACATTTTTCTGTCACGTTTTTATTTCCTTTAACTGAATTTATTTCCTTTTTTCTTGCTCATTCGCTTATCGCCTTCCTTTATTTTCTTCTGTCCTATTTTTCTTTCTACTCTATTTGTTTTTCTATTTATAATTTTTGTTTCCATTTCCTCTTTTCGTCCATTTTTTTGTCCTTTTCTCTTTTTCAATTTTTTTTTCCATTCTCCTCGTCCATTTTTTTCTTTCCATTCTCCTCGGCCATTTTTTTCTTTCCATTCTCCTCGGCCATTTTTTTCTTTCCATTCTCCTCGGCCATTTTTTTCTTTCCATTCTCCTCGGCCATTTTTTTCTTTCCATTCTCCTCGGCCATTTTTTTCTTTCCATTCTCCTCGGCCATTTTTTTCTTTCCATTCTCCTCGGCCATTTTTTTCTTTCCATTCTCCTCGGCCATTTTTTTCTTTCCATTCTCCTCGGCCATTTTTTTCTTTCCATTCTCCTCGGCCATTTTTTTCTTTCCATTCTCCTCGGCCATTTTTTTCTTTCCATTCTCCTCGGCCATTTTTTTCTTTCCATTCTCCTCGGCCATTTTTTTCTTTCCATTCTCCTCGGCCATTTTTTTCTTTCCATTCTCTTCGGCCATTTTTTTCTTTCCATTCTCTTCGGCCATTTTTTTCTTTCCATTCTCTTCGGCCATTTTTTTCTTTCCATTCTCCTCGGCCATTTTTTTCTTTCCATTCTCCTCGGCCATTTTTTTCTTTCCATTCTCCTCGGCCATTTTTTTCTTTCCATTCTCCTCGGCCATTTTTTTCTTTCCATTCTCCTCGGCCATTTTTTTCTTTCCATTCTCTTCGGCCATTTTTTTCTTTCCATTCTTCTCGGCCATTTTTTTCTTTCCATTATCATCGTTCATTTTTTTCTTTCCATTATCCTCGTCCATTTTTTCTTTCCATTATTCTCGTCCATTTTTTCTTTCCTTTTTCCTCGTCCATTTTTTCTTTCCTTTTTCCTCGTCCATTTTTTCTTTCTTTTTGTCCATTTTGTATTTTTATATTCTTCTTGTCCTATTTTTCCGAATTTTTTTTTTACTTGTCATTTTTTTAATTTTATAAAATTGTCCCCTTTCTCTTTTCATTTTTTTTCTTTATGCAAATTCCCCATGATCCTGTTATTTTCACTTTTTTTTTGCCGCGGACATCAATTCTTTGCTTGTTTCAAAAAGGTAAAAAACAAGGGAGAAAGAAAAGCGCAGAATTCAAATTAGCAAACGGGTGAAATAAATAAATCAAAGAATTAAGCAACGGTGAAAATGAATTTCGAAAAGGACGCTAAAATAAATGGACAATGTAAAAGAAAAAAAAATAGAGAGAAGCAGAAAGTGAAAAAGATAATAATCTCTTCCAGCCTTTACACCTGAACCTCATCGTCGCTTGACAAGTTAAGCCCATTCTTTTTTTCTCGTTACGTTTCACTAAGCTATGGTGATTTGTTTTGTTTATATTTACAGCTTTTAAACGAATAGTCCTTCACCTATACAGTTAGTCTGTTTACTGATCCAACCAAAATTACATCATTCTCTTTTTCGAAAGATATTTCTTTTCAAAATTAGCCTCGCCGAGAGAAAAAATAAAATAAATAAAATAATAATATACAGTGAACGAACAAATTATTATTTTTATTTTAAATCTCAGAACACTAATAAACTTAAACGTATGTTAACTTTTTCTTTTCCATTTTTTTCTTCGTAACAATTATTTTTGGTACAAGGACTAGTGATAGTAGCAACATTTTTTTTAACAAAATACTCTAGTGTAGTGATGTTTTGTTTCGTTGAGCGGCTGCTACGCCCAAGTTTTTTGTAAGCCAGCGTCTTTCTCCTTGAACTCTAGTCGCGTCTCTGTCAGCTGTCGCTTGGCAACCCATTTAGAAGAAAAAAACTTTGAACAACAACCCGCAACTCAAGTTGTTAATCGTGCCGAGGAGTGAATGGCTACTGCGTTATGAGGCCACAAACGATCCCCTACATGCTTCAGGACCCTGTTTGTAAAAGACCGTTACCCAACGTGCCGGACAACTTAGTGTGGACTTTTGGACCCTTGCGTCACTCGTGGGAAAAATATGAGAAATACAAATAGAAATAAAAAGTCCAGTTTGGCTCTTCCAGTAGATAAACAGAGAGCCCGTCCTTCAGGAGGGAACCTACCTGAGGTCGAAAAATTTGCCATAGGAACAACCTCCTACAAAAAGAATGAATCTTCAGGTTCCCACAACCAGGATAATCCTAATGATGGCCCTGAAAATTCTCCAGCTAGATCTATAATCGTATATTTAAAGAAAGAAAAAATAAAATGTCTCGTGAGGAGTACAAAGTCGTTATGACTGCATTTCATGAAGTATTACTCAAACCTCAAAAAACATCACTCGCCAAATATATGACATTTGGCAAGAAAAGGTTGGACAAACAAATAGAAAGTACATTGACGAAAATAAATTAGCCAAAGTACGAAGATACATCATGCGAAATAGCAGATTGCCAGAGGTTGAAATTAATGAGATAAGAAGAATTGCAACCAGAATAGACGAATCAACAAAATATGAAAGGGAACCGGAATCAGAAATAAAAAGTAATAACATCAAACAAGCCACAGTTCATAATGTAGAAACCGTGGTACACACAAATCACTGTGAAGATAATGCTGTAAGTTTAGAAGTGCTGGAAATGTGTGATCTGAGTCAGTTACAAGACAACAATATAACGAGTTCAAAACACATTGGACCGAATTATTTTACGGAAAACAAGAACAGTATACAAGAAGCCAAGAAAGAAATCAATAAACATATAAGTCAAATACAAAATATTGCAATGGAAGAACGAGAACAGCTCCCAAAATTACAAACAACAAAGCATAACCTCGAAACTATTAAGCTCTACAATGCAGCACTCAAATTAATTTTGGATGAAGGAGACACTCATATAAATCTCAACGAAACAATATATGCATCAGTAATAGTAGCAACAAAACAATTGAACATCAAATTAAAAACAAGGCAGTCTCGCAGACATGAAGATCCACCTTGGAAAAGAAAAATAGAAAAAGAAATCGAACAACTTAGAAGTGAACTATTAGTACTCGATGAACTGACAAGAGGAATAAATGTAAGACCTAGAAAAGGCAGAAGAGTCGAAAGAAAATACAGTATTAGAAATGAAAATGAAGTCCTATCAACTAAGGAAACAAAGCAAACAATACAACTGAAGGATCAAAGAATAAGACGCTATGAGAAAAGATCAAGATTCTACAGACAAAACAAAATTTTTCAAACCGATGCCAAAAACTTTTACAGGGAAATAGGTAAAAAAGAACTGAAGTGTCAGTACCCCTCAAAATGAAGTTATACAGTTTTGGGAAAAAAATATGGGCTTACCCTAAAAACATAAGAAGTAGATTGGATTGCACAAGAGATAGAACGAATGAAAAATAAACCAGAACAGACATGGGCTGGAATCACTGAAGAGGATGTTAAATGTGCACTGAAAAAAGCAAACAATTAGCAATTTCCAGGAATAGATAAAATTCCTAACTTTTGGTTATATTATTTAAATACATTACATAAAATACTAACCAAAGAACTTCAAGAAATGGTTAACGATCCCACTAAAATTCCTGCATGGATGACCAAAGGAATGACATTTCTTCTACCCAAGAATAGTGACACAAATAACCCGAAAACTACAGACCTTCCGACAACATACAAACTATTAACATCTATATTAAAAAAATAGACATATTTCTTCTTGGAAAGCAATGGCACACTACCACTTAAACAAAAAGGGTGCAAACGTGGCTGTTACTGATGTAAAGTACAACTGCCTATTAACAGAATGATCCTGGAAAACTGCTACAATGCAAAGAAAAATCTTAGTACTTCCTGTATAGATTATCGTAAAGCATTCGATTGTGTACCACATTCCTGAATCTTAAAGATTTTAAATATATACAAGATATCACCCGTCATCATCAATTTCATCAAACAATGTATGTCGACATTGAAACAAACCCTTTACCTCAATCATATAAATGGAACCTATAAGTCTGGTGAAATAAACATCAAAAGTAGTATATTTCAAGGTGACTTTGTCTCTCTTACTATTCTGCATATCATAAATAGCACTAACCAGTCAACTTAAGACATAATGTGGTTATGAAATAGCCCGAAAGAAAATAAGCCATCAATTTTACATGGATAACTTAAAGTTGTATGCTAAGAATGATAACGAGCTGGAAGGTAAAATGCTTCCGCGAAGACATTGGACAGAAAATCAATTTGAATAAATGTGCTAAACCTACAGCTTTACGTGGATCGCTACAACATACATCCTAAGTCAGGTGAGACCCTACTGTAACAATAAAAGAATTAAAGCCAGAAGAAGCTTATAAATACCTAGGTGTAAATGAGAGTGAAAAGATTCACCATAAAAGAATGAAAGAAATAGTGCGTAAAGAGTACTATAGAAGACTAAGACTGATATTAAAAACTGAATTGAATTCTCAGAACAGAATTATGGCCATTAATAGCCTTGCCATCCTAGTTGTCCAATATAGTTTCAACAACTTAAACTGAACTCTAAACGACATCAGGCGAATGGATTCTAAAACAAGAAAGCTTCTTTCTAAGCATAAGATGCATCATCCAAAGGCTGATGTAGACCGTCTATACATACCCCGTAAAGAAGTTGGAAGAGGTCTTATTCAGCTAGAATTGTCATACAAGACAACAACTATAGGCTTACTAACATACATAGAAGCAACAAAGGACTGGATGATACAATTAGTAAACAACATGAAAATAGAAAAACAAAATATTCAATAATAAAAGAAGGCAGTAAATACAAACAAGATTTACATTTAGTAGATTCTGTAGAAAAGCAAAACAGAAGCCAAGAACCAACTTCTGCGCAAAAAATATGAAAATGAAAGCCAAAGATAAAGCTCTTGAACAGATGAAGCAACGCTGGCAAGACAAACCTCTGCATAGCCAATATCCAGAACGTGCCAATAAATCTAATGTTGATAAAGTTAATACTCATCGATGGTTACGTAAATCTGGATAAATCTGAAAAATCTGTAAACAAACACTGGTATGAACATCACCCACCACCGGTTACAGAAATAGAAAATGTCACCATTCTATGGGATTACACCATCTACACAGACAGAAAAATTGAAGCAAATTATTGTTAAAAACCAGAAAGAAAAAACTTGCCTATTAATTGATCTGGCTTGTCCAGCGGATTGTAACATAGCAACCAAGGAATTCGAAAAACTGTCAAAATATAAAGATCTGGAAATTGAAATGGAAATAAATGTGGCAATTGGAAACAAGAACCGTGCCAGTGAAAGTAGGTGCGCTTGGAATGATAAAAAATGGAACAAAACAACACATTGAAAGAATCCTTGGAAACCGTAGCTTAAGAGATATACAAGAAATTGTCTTATTAAGTAGAGCCCACACACTAAGGAGAACTTTGTTCATGTAACTCTAGGGATGATAAGGGTGATAGAAAAAACATGAAATGGAGCCATAACAACACACCACGACCTGCCTTAGGTCTTCCTGCAGACTTGGTAGGTAGTGCGACCATAGCAGAAATGCAAATATGATGTAAAATGACAACGTAATAATAATAATAAAATAGCAGCAATTCATTTTGCTGCAAAGAGACAATTTTATGAACCGTCTTTTTTTTTTAATCTGGGCTTTGAATTTAGCAAAAGCTGCAGACAATTATGATGCGGTTTGGCGTACAAATAAATCAATCTTAAAAAGTGGTAGAGTGCTCCCATTATTTTTACGTCTTGAAATGAAACATATCTATACATATACACTTATGTTTAAATATTATATTTAATAGATACGCATATTTAAGTAGATTCTTCTTTTGTATTATTAAATAGTCTATTGATTGATTTATTTATTTCCATCTACCGTCCTGAGCATTCCAGAAATCTTGTTAGAAAATCATACGTCCTCTGGCATGATCAGGCCGGTAGGTGAACATTAATATACTGTTTAATAATAATAATAATAATAATAATAATAATAATAATAATCATGCAAATAGAGCATATACTTAACTAACAGTATCCAGTAAAATTAAAGTTTACTCAACTGAATTAAGATATGTCGGATTTAATCCATTTTTTTAGAAAATCGTCTTTGTTTACGTTAGAATACGAGACATATTATATATACTATTCTAGCATCTACGCATCATTCATTCAGTAATGAATTAGAACACTCTCAGCTATTGACGTGTGTGTACGTGATATATCACACGCTAAAAATCTGCCTCCTTCTACTGAGTCCATAGCTAAGAGGTAGTATCGCCGACTGACGCCAATTCGGTCGGGTTTCAATCCTGGGTAAAAAGCAATCAAATGTCTAACCGTACTGATGTGCTGAGATACAGAGAAACAGATCTGTCTGCGGATGACTATTTACGCTCTCACACCCTAACTGAGCACTCAGGAAGAATGGTAGACTTTGAAAAAACAGCATCTACGCATCGTTCATTCAGTAATGAATTAGAACACTCTCAGCTATTGCCGTGTGTATACATGATATATCACACGATATAGCTCATAGCTCAGAGGTAGAACCGCCGAATGACGCCAATTCCGTCGGGTTTCAGTCCTGGGTAATCGTACTGATGAGCTGTGATACAGCGAAACAGATCTATCCGCGGATGACTATATGTATGCACCAGGCTATATGAGCCTTGCATAGATGTGCTGCATAATAAAAATTTAAACGCATTGAACAAATTTGACCTCAAGTTCAATTTAATCAACGCTCGACTCATCAGAATAAGAAAAAGATTACTCAAAAGAAACTGCACTGCTGTAACAAATATCACTGATCATCGCAGAGGAAATAATAGACCAATTTAATAGACAAGCTAATAAAGAATAAAACAGCAATTTACTCGGAATGCGAAAAATTGAAATCCAACAGAAGTTAACGGCTTTAATACAAAATAAAAAAAACACACATTTTGGTCGTTGGATCCGATAAAACAATTTATTGCCTTTACTCAAAATGTGTGTAATATGAGAATGACCTATTCGGAGTCTTCTGTTTCCCTTTCCTTAAAACGTCCTCATTGATTACACGCTTCGTTCATGTTATTTTTAGTGGCCTTCTGTAGAACTATATATCTACCAGTGTAGGTCTGCCGTAAAAAATGACGACAAAATATTTGAGAGGATTATTAGTTGTTTTCTCACAGGTTATTTCCCTGTTATGTATGTATATATTATTTCTAGTAATGATAATATTAACAGAATTAATTGTCAAGACTAGCAATAATTAAACTACAAATTGAAATCGTCTTAAAACCCACCGGGAACGAAACCGGAGGGAAAATAAGGGGAAGAAAAAAAAAAGAAACAAACGAAATACCTGAACCAAAAGTCAAGCATTCGTAAGAAAGAAAAAAAATCCGAAGACAAAAACCTTAACAATAACAATTTCCCTGACGAGCTGTTAAGCGAACCGTGGTAGGTTGTTGGCTCGCTCTTAGATTTTCGAATTTATATATATATATATATATATATATATATAAACAACGGTCTTTATTATAATAGAGAGTATTCTTCTATACTCGACGACATAATTATTGCAAAAAACTAAAATAAGGCACTGTTAAAGAGCAAACACACGGCAAAAGCATTAATAACTAGTAGTAAAGAAAAGAAACTGAACTGATACTGTCCCGCTATTATCTATGAGCGTAATAGGAGGGATATATAAGGAAAATAAGAAGAAATATAATGTTTATATCAAAATTTCGACGGGATTTTGTAAGCAACGACTTTATACACACAGGCACTACTTCACTAACCATAATTTAAGATATCAAATAGCCCTTTCCCGATAATACTGGGAATTAAAAAAATAACTTAAATCTACAGATAAAGTAGAAGTTAATAGGCAAGGCAAGGACCCCTAATAGCTTAAGAGACAAATGTAATCTATGTTTAACAGAAAAAAGTTAAAATTTTGAAATTTCAATATCAGAATGGACTTCTGAATAAACGTAGAAATCATTAGTACGTGTCATCATAGAAATAAATATAAATTGTAAAAATTATCTTATTCTTCCATTTAGTTACAATAAGGTTTTTTTTACAAAAAATATTTGGCTAAGCAGTTACATTTTCCCCCTACCTACTACTACTAAACCAATGGCTAAGCCACATACCTCCCACTACCATAGAAGAAATTACTACTCAGATTCCGCTAGCTTAACCCTATAAGAGCCAAAATTCCCCCATCACTTCCTTTACTAGACCAAGCCATCGGGATTAGAATTTTTTCTCATTCTTTGTTTAAATGGGGTTGACACTACATGTCTTAAACTGACATGATGAAAATGGATATTTCCTCTCAAAATATTATCTGAATTTACAGACAAATTGTATATATATATATATATATATATATATATATATATATATATAAACTGTCTTTATAATAATAAAGATTATTACCACGAGTTCCCTTCATATATTGAGAAACTGTGCTGGATTTACTGCCATAAATGAAGAATGATATCACATAGCCTATTTTTCTTTGTTTTTAACGAAATGTTCCTGTTTTTCTGATATTATTTCCTATTTTGAAGGCATTTGTCGCTATTTTAATGCATTTCGGATTTCATGGTCACATTTTCTGTCCTCTGTTAAAAGGGTAGGACCTAGTTGCTAATCCAGTTAAAGGGTAGGACCTAGTTGCTAATCCTGCGGCTCGAATAAATTTATATATAGGGGGCACCAGTGAGCTAAGTTCATCTGAGCAGAAGTCGTGGAAGTATTTGGAGAAGAGACATAGGGAAGCCACATTGCGCCGGCGAGAAAGTGACTGTATCTGAGCTGCCAAGTCGGGATATATCACATTACAGATTCTCCGTTGGATCTTGTCAACGACACAAGGTGGATAGCAGGAGCTATCTAATGCCTAGATTTTCAAATCATACAGATTTTACTAATGAATATAACTAATTGAACACCCTCTTCCTATCTTAATTTTTGCTTATTTAACTTTATGTAATTCTAACCAATAACTGGTAAATGTCATTTGTACTAAACTAAAATTGCTAGCTTGTTAAACTTAGTACGGGTTTATTAGCCATAAATTCCAAGCCATCACGTCCATCTACTGATTCCAGATAAGCATTCTTGAGTGTTTCCATTTGTGTTACCTCCCCCCGCATTCACAGTGTGCACTGGAATAAATTTATTACGGGCATTGGAAACCTTAGATTTGCAAAAATCGCAAGCGTTCTTCAAAAAATAAACGATGAGTAGACCATGTATGTGTTTCGGTACCCTCCTACGTGGAATGGACTCACCCTCTTGCTATATATAAATTACCTCCGTGACTGCTAGAGTTTGAGTTTTGTTTAACGGCTTATCAACCTCTGTGGGTTATTTAATGCCAAAAAGGTGGGGTTTTAAGGTATTTTTTAATGTTCAGTTATAGTGAGATAGTTGATTTAGTCAAATTTTGGTGAATTTTTTGGTTTTTATTCTTTTTATTTAAAAAAGGTGAAAATGTTTCTAGTTTTTTTATTCAAAAGTGTTTTGCTGAGAATAGTTTTTTTTCCTCAAAAATGTGTTATGGTAATCATCTTTTCTTCAAAAATTTATTGTTGGTAATATTTTTCTTTCAAAAATGTTTATTTTTCTATAGAAGTCTATTTGTATGCATATATTTCCATAAAAGAGTATTTTTATACTTTCATGGTATTTTGACCCCAGTTTGGGGGTTAATTATTTGCCCATAGCTGGGACCGTAACAAGTCCGTGACTGCTAAAGGGCGATTTCGAGCAGTCAAGTTGGCAGTTTGTTAACAAGAGCAGTTAACAGCAGTTAACGACAGCTACTAGTCAGGCAGCGTAATAATACCTTCGGACTTACTTATTTTTATATTACTTATTATTAACATTTCCATTGAATACATTGTTTTGAACCTACCTTCTTGTTCTGTGTCTTACTTCGGGCATGAACCGGTCACTACAACTTGGCGGCTAAGTTTTGCCACAGCTCCACACCAAATTGCCGACGAAGATCCACAACAGTATGGAAAATTCGAAACTATCGTTTATCAAATACTAGCAGTATAGCCAGGCGTTACTCGGGTGTAATGAAAGCTTTAAAACTAATCCATGGTCCTGGAGCTCAGACTCAGCCTGAAGAATATTTGCGTGAAGTTTAGTGAGAATCGGATAAAAATTGTGGATTTGTATAAAGGATATACAGACAGATAAACACACACACACACACACACACAAACATCTTGCCTTATATATATATATATATATATATATATATATATATATATTATCGATTTTCTGCACTATTGTAAGAACTGCAACCTTGAAACTTCTGAATATCGTTTCTTATGTCTGTCTATGAGTGTATCAAATTTGATTAAAATCGGACCACTCCTTTTATACCCCAAATTTTTCGATTATCGATTTTCGATATTTATCGGGGGTACCTCGACACAAAACCTAGCTAGGAACACTAGCAAACGCTTATAGTACAACTGTGTAAATTTTCAAGATAATCGTTTCAGCCGTTTCAGAGTATATAGGTAACGGACAGACACACACAAAGTTCCATCTATAAATAAGTTTAGATTAGATTAAATTTAGATGTTCTGGGTGCATTATTACGGTTTAATTATTGTGTATTTGTAGATCAGGAACAGAAATCATATATCTCTCATGGTGTTACTTGCAAAAATGATGTGCTGAACTTTTTATAGCCATCGTTTGAAACATTTTTTAAACAAATTAGCCAATTGTTATTGAAGCAAGAAAAGAAAAAAATATTGAGAAAGAAAAAGGCTGGTAAGAAAATATAAAAGGTGAAAAAGTAGACCCCTACCTATGAAAAAGCTTAAAGCTTTTAGCGATTCGACAAAGACAGAGTATTAATATAGTTGTCATTTATATATATATATATATATATATATATATAGGGCAGAGAATGACAACTCGTGAAAACGGAGAGGATTATCGAAACCAGAGCAAATATATTGAGTGGAAAACTCAACACATAATTAAACGGCTATAAATCCAGAATTTATTTCTTCAATGATCTGAAAAAGGCAATTGTTAAAATTTAACGCTGTTATAAAATTATTTCATTCTTGATTTATAACCGTTTTAGTTTTCCTATATATATATAAGGCAAATAAAAAATAATTTAGAATCAATCAAATCACGATCAGGCTCAAAATTTTGGGGCGTCCTTGTTTGTGTGAGTGTGTAGCTTGCAAATAGATTTTCCCAAAAATGACCAGTTTTATTGCTATCGATATTTTCAAGTGATTTACACTTCAGAAGCAATAAAATTTGAAGCAGCAGACAATGACCTATGAGTTTTTTTAAAATTATTTCAGCCCAAGCAAGGCATTCCATTGCCACTGTTGCGCAGGGGGTTACTTAGGGGAAAGTGATTGAAAAGAGTGGTTAGATATAGGAAATGTCAGAAGAAGGGTGACAGACGGGTAGAGATAACGAGGATGGGGGTTGGGTATATGGGAAGGGTGTTTGAGAGAATGGATGCGAGTTAGTGTGTTAGGAGGTGTCTATTGACCTTGGAGTATTAGAATCATAAATTGAAGTATTGCATTATTTATTTTTCTTTACCCGGAAACAGATTGTGTTATAAAAAATCTATGATCGCGTGTCAATTGTCTCTCTTGAGAGTTGCCTTTTGTATGAAAAACATTTGGACTGCTAAGTATTTTCGAGAAGCTCACATAAAAACAAATCATTATCAGGGCGGTCTGTGAAAAAAAAACTTTGATGAAAATTAATTTTGTAAAGCAACAGAATAAACGTATTCATTTCTTACTATCATATCATCGCAAGAAGCTAGGTTCAGAACGTCTTTTAACACTCCATTTATACATAAACACATATGAGCAATAACCAAATACAAGTAATATATGAAAGATCGTCAAATTCTATGGTAACTAGCACCTGCTCGCATCCAAGCACTGATATATCTATCCTCTCTCCTTATCCCCTTTCTCCTCCTTGGTGGCATTGGCGAAAATGGCTGTGAAGACACGGCCTACTCCTGAAAAGTAATGAGCAGAAGTATGGTGGAAAGCGAACGGAATAAGAGATTGGCAAGTAAGTCTATTCGCGTGAATTTGATTTCAGTGAACAACTTTAAGCAACGAAGAAGCAAACACACTTGGCGAGAAGCGCCTCCATCATAGTACAGTGGGTATTGAAACAAGCTAGATCTGGCAAATCTGGTTGTATCGGGCTGTAGAATGAAGTCTCTCAAGGTTACACTAGGCCGACTGGTTTGGTCGTCAGGGTCTTGTATAACTTTACTCATTCCGCTGTTGGGACCTATAGGTGTGTCGTATTCAGTCTGTTGTTTCTCCTCTAATTTACTGCCATAAGTGGCACGACAGAAGTAGAAACTTTAGACAGATCCGTTCTTGAGATCACTGGGACACGTAAGCCCTCGCCGAATGAAAAGGATCGACGAGATACTGCATGTTCGAGATTCTCCACTACGACACGTTCACTATACTTACTTAGTCACAATCATTTTTTTAAACATTTGGGCTAAGCAGTTACTTTCCCACTACCCATCACTACTATCTCAAGCGTTAAGCCAAACACCATCCACTATGAAAGTCACTACTAAAACTCCGCTAACTTAACCCTATAAAAATCAATATCTTCCAACCACTTCCTTTACTAGAGCAAACCTCTGGGCTTAGAATTTTTCCTCATTCTTTGTTTATGTGGAGTTGAGAATACATGTCATAAAATGACTATTTCCCCTCTAAGTTTTATCTGAATTTACATTATATATATTAAAAAAGTGGAATGGGTAAATTGTAGCAATTTTAAATTTTTAATTTCGCGCATGCGTGATATTTGGTTTTGATTTTGTTGCCTGCAGATTCTTGCTGGGTCAGCTGGGCATCGTCTGTGAGCACCATCACGTAATTCCCTCTGCCAGAAATTTGGATACAGGATAAAGGTACGGCTTAGAATTCGCACCGAAAGATCTAATCTGAATATTTCAGACTACTTGGTATCAATCTGAGGACATTGCAAAAGATTCGGAAAGAGTTGGATGAATCTAATGCTGGTTACGAAGCAACGGCAGCTCGGAAAACGCACTCCGATGATTCTGATAAGAAAAAAACTCCCGAATTTGTTGGAAAGGACATCAAAATCAAAATAGAAACCTACATTAAGTGCCTTGACGAGAAAGTGCTGCCCTGGTTTAAGAAGGTGGCTGCTAGAAGACCCTATATCTGCCAACAGGATTCTTCATCATGCCACACAAGCAAGAGAACTCAATTATGACTCCCAGACAATTTCTGCCAGCATATCACCCCTTACATCTGAGCACCTAACTCCCTTGATTATCATATGTGGGGCGCACTTGAGCGAGAGTCAAACAAAACTTCCTGTAACACCAAATACGAACAGAAGGCAACGATTTTGCCAGCATTCACCAACTTGAATGAAATGACTATACAGAGGAAATGCAGGAAATTCTCAAATCATTTGTAGTACATGTTTGAAGTCAATGTTGAATTTATTAAATAACTAGCAGTATAGCCCGCCGTTGCTCGGGTGTAATGAAAGCTTTAAAACTAATCCATGCTCCTGGAGCTCAGACACTTTAGACGTTGGCACGAAAGACTAAAAAGCAATAATTGTTTCCAGTTAAAGCGAAATCGTAGAATGAAAGAAAAATGAATGGATGTAAGTCAAATTTTGATTTTCTGGTATCGATATCAAATAAGTTTCTTTTGTCGTAAACTGAATTTTGAAGGCTAAATAAGTACTGTGAGTAAATGGTATCATGACTGAGACTAAAAACTACAATTATACCTACTTAGAGCCAAACCCGAAGCAAAAACTAAAATAAAAGGGCTGAAAACAATAGAGACATACAGGCAGATAAACAGACACACACACACAAACATCTTGCCTATATATATATATATATATATATATATATATATAACGCCCCGAGGCCCAGGGGTAGAGGCGCCGACTGATGCCAAATCGGTCGGGTTTCGAGCCTGGTTTGTGTAGCAATCGGAGTCTAACCGTACTGATGAGCTGTGATACAGCGAAACAGATCTGTCTGCGGATGACTATATATATATATATATATATATATATATATATATATATATATATATATATAGATATTATCGATTTTCTGCATTATTGTAAGAACTGCAACCTTGAAACTTCTGAACATCGTTTCTTATGTTTTTGTCTATGAGTGTACCAAATTTGATTAAAATCGGTCCACTCCTTCGATAACCCGATTTTTTCGATTTTCGATATTTATTGGGGGGTATCTCGACACAAAACCTAGCTAATAACTTTGAGAACGCAGGGAATAATTAAACTAAGGTCGAAATGAAGTAAATTCATTGTTCTTTAAAACAAATTAAAAAAGTACTTAGATTGACTGATAGATAATGTTTCCAGCTTTTTAAATTGTGAAAGTGATCCTAAAATAAAGTAAATTTGTTTCTTTTTTAATATGGGGACAGGTTTATAAATTAGGTCTTCAGTTTTATAATTTGTATAATTGAAAAAAATGTCAAAAACAAATTTCTCTTTAAAATTATATTTATTTAAAACTTACTTGTTAGGTTTAGATGAAGAAAGCAAATATTGACATGACTTCTCTATCGTATAAAAAGTGACCCAATAGTAGTTAAACCTACTCGCGTTCTCGAGACAGCTGCATATTGTGCTAACCTTCAAGACCCCTTGCTCTATTGAGTTGTAAGCTCTCTTGGTTACCTCAGACAAATCACTAATCCGTGACAAAGTTGATGACAAACCGAAAGTTTTCTTAATTGTCCAATTTCATAGGGCAGTCTACCGATAAAGCAAAACTAATTTGGATAGCTTCAGTTTATACATTACCGAAGAAAATCTCTCAGAATTCAGCAGGCACAGATAATTTTAGAACAGCTTCTCATCATTAACAAATGAGTTCTTTCAGACACGGAAAGTTTCATTCACCACAAATAGCCCAATAGCCGCTTTGCTTCACTCCTGATATCCTACGGCCATAGCTCACCATCACCGCTACTTTCCAACTCTATCAGAAGGAGCGCTTTAACAGAACCGTTACTGCTTTCAGAACTATTCGCAATTAGTGCAAGAAAATCCTGGAACTTGGCGTGAATATTTATACGCAAGCAGTCCGAAAATCACTAAAGCAAACTCTATGGCTGAGATACTTAGATGACACCGATATACTCTAGCCTCACAAGGAAGAGGTTCAGTTAATATTGGACGACGTGAACTTAATAAAATCATCGATACAGTTCACAATGGAGAAAGAAAACCAGCAATCTCGAACAGAGCATGGGTTTAAAATATCCGTGTAGCGCAAGCCGACATTCAGCGGACAACACCTCAAATTCAACTCCCACCGCTCAAAAATTTAAAAATGAGTTGTCGTCAAGAACACATGGTTTAGTGAATAAAAGAGTTGATTGAATTCAGTGACTTGACTTAAAGAGTTGTGAGTTCAATATCAGGCAAAACTTCAAGAATGGAGTTAAAAGGGAAAATTTATACTAAGACATGAAGGAGGCATGGCTCGTGAAACGAGAACAATCTACTTTGGAGTATGCCGAAGCATACAATGGCCGAAACGTCGTAAATATGGCAACAAGGATGAGGACAACAGTGCGAGAAATGTAAATAGTGTAAGAAATAAATACCATATATTAATAGTGCTATAGATATGGTGTTTTTTTTTCTTTTGCGTATTGATTATAATCAGTAGGCAGCTTCCTACGGTTCTGTAAATATTCCATTCTACGACATCTTCACGAATTCTAAGCCCGACTGAGTAATACAGCCAGATAAATCTATTTAAAAGTAAAAACAAATGTTTACTAATATGTTGAAAATGTACCAGTTTCTGCTACAGAAGGAAGAATGACATCATAGAGACTGCAACTTAGGCTTGTTAGTAAAGTAAACTAACAAATCCTCAAATATTTTTTCCTCTAAAATACCGAACTAATTATTGGGTGCGTCTTATTACTTGTAGCGTCTAAGCCTCCGGAAAATACGGTGGGTATACGTTTAATTCCACAGTGTTTATAGAAGATGGTTTAAAACCTTCTCGTACACGTCACAAAATATGTTCTTGCACCAGACTTGGTAAATTATGAAGAAAGCAACATAATAATTCTTTAGATCCATGTTTTTAGCCTTCACGCTCTTGCAAAATATCATTTTTAACATGGGTATTGAAATATGGATGCACGTTGTGGTGCAGTGGATATCGACTCAGAACGACAAATCGGGGCGCCGAGTTCGAATTTTAGTTGAATTCCTTGCATTCACTTACGCACAAATACCCTTGGCAAAAGAATTAATCCGTCTCTTCCCTCCAGTTATGGGTTAAATAATAAGACAGATTAAGTTCCGAGTTTTTGGCTGGCAACCAGTCTACTGCAGAAAGCAATGGCAACCTACTGCGGGATAACATTTTGCCCAGTCAGTCATGTATCTTTCGAAACATGATCGCCCAAAGCGTGTATCACGTATGGCACTTAACTGAATTGAAAGGTGAGAAAATGATTTTTTTAACATGTTCATCGCATTTTATTTTCTAAAGAACTGACTCTCACCTTGAATTCCAAATATAAAAAGAGATAAGAAAAATGGCACCGTATTATTTCAGGATGACGTTTGGAAACTGTTGTCAGAGTGAACAACATTAAGTAAGTAAAGATAAATTAAATGCAGACAAGTTTTGTTTTATTTTGAAGACAGAGTTTAAGTTCTGGTGGTGTAAAAAGAACTGATCAACGGGACTGAAAACAACAGATATGGATGTGACTGACGACAAAGTGAGAACAGACATGAAAAAAAGATTAAAAGGAAAAAAGCCCCGAACATGATAAATTTGGTAAGAGACGAGGCAAGTGTAGTAGTGACAAATATACTTAAACTGACCCTCTCCTATTTTTAATAACTCGAATGCACCAAAGATAACAAAAATCAAGTACAAAATTGTAATAGACTGCTCGACTTAACGATATACAGGGAGTCCATAAAGTTTGTGTGCACGTTAAAAACTCTAACTTTATTTTTATTTGCGATAGAAATAATTTGTAAAAAGGGTTAGAAGGAAGTAATTCTATATTATTTAAGATGTTATTGAAATTTTATTTAAGTTATCACATATCTTCCATCATTAGCAATACAAAGGGTAATACGATTTCGCAGTCCACGGAAAACATTTGCCAACTGATTTACAGTAATGCCTGGAATTACATTAGTTATTTTAGCTTTCACATCTTCTAATGAACTAGCTTTGGTTGCATACACAATTGTTTTTACATGCCCCATAAAACATCTAATGGAGTCAAATCTGGCGAACGTGGAGGCCAATAAAATTGTCCACCCCGTCCGATCAATCTGTGAGGAAATTCCTGATTTAGAAACTGTCTAACACGCAAAGCAAAGTGACAAGAATCTCCATTTTGTTGATTTATAACATTTTTTACAGATCACTTCTGTCACAAATACAAATAAAGTTAGAAAATTTTAAAAGTGCACACGATCTTTATGGACACTTTGTATACTGACTGTATTTGTGGCGTTCTCCTCAATGTAGTTTGAAGGAGTTTAAGAATCTCGTCTCGATTGGACTCGTCACTTGGTGAGTTGATATCGAGCTACCAGAATTGTTGAAGTCATTGAAGAGATTGAATTACACAAGCCGTTATGATGTCAACAAAAAAGAACTTTTAAACAGAAAGTTGAGTTTCACTGATTTGTGTGACGAATTGGACTATTATAAGAACCCACTGAATAAATTCGAGTTAAAGTTTCATATTTACGGGTTTTCTTCATCACCTGGGAGGCTACAAATTGGTTGACGGCAACTACTGTCTACTAAGGATACACATGCAAGTGCAGGGTTAAGGATGAATGGGTATATATGATTATTAATATTTCAGAAAACGTCCTTTCGTAACTGAACTGTGGAGTTGATTTTAATGGGTTTGACACTAACTGAGAATACTTAGCTGTGATCCACTTTCAATGGGTTTAAAAAAAAGAGTGTAGAAATCTAATTCTGCATAGGAAATGTCAGTAAAAAGATTAAAAAGAAAGACTAAAAAATTAAGGAAATCATTGAAAGATTTTAGATACTGAACGGAGAAACGAACAGCTAGAAGAAAAACAAATATCTAGATAAAGACAGTTATTCATTTTTGAAAACCCATTGCGATAGAAAATAATAACAGTAAGCATATAAAGGTAGCACTTAGTTATAAAGTACAAGGAAAACAAGAAAAGCAAATCTTAAGTACACCTTCCTTCAATTTAACACCATTACAGAAAAAAAGACGATGATATTGAACACATTTTTATCAACGTAAGAGAGATTTCCATTTGAATGTACACGGTAAATCAGTGTGATTTTCCGTTCAACATCTGTTCTCTTCCGTGCATGAACATTCACTCAGAAACATACTGACGTATTGTAATGATTAGCAATCTTGTTTCGTTAGAACATTTAAGATTGATTAGTGAGTTATACCCTTACAGAGTGTCCCATACATTCGTCATTGTGCCACATCTAAGCTACATATAGAAAACCGTCATTGTTTTTTTATAACTCAGGGCCAATCTGTGATTTATACTGCTGTTATGCTGAGTAGACACGAGTCACACTTCAAGCATACGAAGAACGTATATAGTTTTGAATTCAGTTGCTATTCTTTACTGGTTCGCAACAACGCATAGCGAATGATCTATGTCTCTCTACGGAACTCACACATTTCGTATGAATATTTGTGCGAAAGTCAATGTAACGATACTGGCCAGAACTCGAACTCGATACCGAGTCTCTAGCTTTTACACCGCCTGCATATCTTCGGCCAATTAAGCCGACCAGAATGAGATTACCGAAGGATATCCAGCTTAAAGAATTCTCCCAGATTTGAAAACTGAAAACCAAGAAGAAAGAATATCTACGTCGTCACCAATATGAATGTATTCCGAAAGAGACATAAAACGCCTGTCTCATTGGCTGATTGCCAGGTGGACATTCCATGAACCATTGTCAAAAATAAATGACTTTCCAAAAAAGTTTTAAAGTAAGTAAAACCTTTTTTTTTTCAAATTTTGTCAAAATTATCCTAAAAATATCAAATTCTTCCATTGTCATCCTTAACTTTCCTGTCAAATGCCTTTTACATGCAAGATACGATGAGTAAATTCTCACCATTTTATATTTTTAATTTTGCTCATGCGTGTTATTTGCTGTTGATTTTGTTAACCGCACAAAATAGTAGGGTTAGTTCTGTAATGACACAATTCATCATGCTAAACATTTGAAAACGGTCTGCTGTTCTGCTTGGAACTCGCACCGGAATCACTAATACAAGCATTTCAGTGTTTGGGTGTCAATCTGACGACATTGCAGAGGGTTCAGAAAGAGTTAGATGAGTCTAATAGTGATTACGAATGTATCTGAATTAAATACTAGTAATGGCAAAGTTATGTCTCCATTCATCTTCCTGAAGAGCCGCATATTCACGTCCGAAATCATTTAGAGCACGCTGTTGAAGTCGGTATTAGTTTTATTGAATAAGTTTACTCTTTAGTATTTCGTGTTATTTTGGTTTAATTTAGGTAAATATATCTGTTAACGTGAGATGTCAGTGTTATTTTTATTGTGCGCCATTTAGACGAGAATTTATCCATCGCACCCTGTAGATTCAAACAAGGACTGTCATGTACAGCTTGAGTCAGAAAATCTCACGAAAGTGATGAAAAATCTTGAGTAGACTAGCAATTTTCTTCTATTGGCCGTGTTCCTTCAGAACGCGGGGGATCATAGCTCTTCACATTTTCCTGTTTTTTGTAGTTCTTAATAAAGTTTGGATTTTTTTTTCGCGATCTGTCCTAATCCTTACTTTGGCAACCATTTATGCAAACTCATTAGTGAGACAAGGCATTGCTTTTCTTTATTTTGATTGCCTTTTCTATGTTAACCTTTTTGAAGTCGTCCTTTTCTTATGTAGCTTAGAACTGTCTTTTTCTGATGCTAAGTGTAAGCGTCCCTTTCGTTGCCATTTTCTCTAAAACTTTGTAGTCACTATTCTCAGCATCCTTCTGTAGAACGACATTTCTGTTGTCGTTTCTTCATCTGTGATGAAATTTTCCAGCATTTACTGACATGCTGGTGACTAATTTTACGTAACACTTTATTACTCTTTTGTCACCTGACAGTCATCTAGTGACTGTTAGTATCAAATGAAAAAATAGTTTTGGGAACATTGACTATCAGAAACATAAATTAGTTAGAGACTACAAAGCATGAATAGGTTATAAATTAATATTTTAGTAATAAACAAAACTAGTTTGGTGAAAATAAGCAAGTTTTATTTTTGACAAACACATATATGCAGGCGGAAAGCAAAAATGGACTTATATTAGAACAGGGTTTCCCAGCCATTTTTTTGTCGCCATTGCCAACCTGTATAGTCAGTCAATTTAGTACAAGTGATACACACTTGGGCTATCATGTCTCGAAAGAGACATGAAAGACTGTGCCGAAGGTTACCGTTACTTTCTGCGGTAGACTGGGTGTCAACCAAGACTACAGAACCCAATCTGTTCTCTTCTTTAACACGTAGCTGGAGAGAAGAGACTGATTAATACCCTATTCAAGGGTATTTGCGCGTCAGTGAATTCAACGAAATCAACTAGAATTCGAACTCGGCTTTAGATATCTCGTCCCGAGCAGATATCCACTGCACTACAACGCATATAGTAAGTATTAAAAAAAAATATCAAAATTGTTTGTTTAAAGATTTTATGTCAATCTAGGAGCTTGAGTAAATTTGTTTAGGAGAGCACTAGAGAGATAAGCGCACCAGAATGCTTGTAGAAACGGTAGATGGAACCCACATTCCGTCGGTGAGAAAATTAGTGTAGGGATATATTCGTGTGCTGCGGTTCGTACTCCTGTTCGAACTTTTTAATACAAAAACGTTATCCTGAAGGTTAGTGATCCCATTTTGTGTGCTGAATTAATGCCCATTTAATGTATGTAACAAATTTCTCAAAACTATTATTACGATAGTGATATAGAAATGCGTGCCTAATTCTAACAGCTAAAGAGAGAGGAAGAATATGATGCGTCAGATTAATGCCTACCACTTGACCGATGAAATATGAAAGGAACCACATTTAATAACAGTGTTCTATTATTGTTGATGACATTAAATAAGTTAAGAGTGCATATATTTTTCTTCTCGCCATGAAAGATAAATCAATCCATATTTAACCCTGGAACACTAACCATCAATTAACGTTATACTACTACTAACCATATCATATCCGATTTTGAAAATATCAAAACAATATTACATATAAATCTTTATTTGAAATATTTTCCATGTAGGCACTTCAAAATTTGTACTTTGAGTTAATATTAATACGAACTGAAAACATTGTTTAGCTAAGAAAATCAGGTTCTGAAAATTTAATTTAATTGTAATTAAGATGGCGTCATTTACGCTGGGTGAGCAGAGTTCGAATTTCAGTTGAATTCATTGCATTCACTTACGCGCAAATACCCTTGGGAAAGGTATTAATCCGTCTCTTCCTTCCAGTTATGGGTTAAATAACAGGACAGATTAGGTTCTATAGCCTTGGCTGGCAACCAGTCTACCTCAGAAAGCAATAGCAACCTACTGCGGGATAATCTTCTGCTCAGTCAGTCTTTCGAGACATGATCGCCCAAGCGTGTTTGACGTATGGCACTTAACTGACTGTATACCCATGGTTAGTGTTCTCGGGTTAATGAAAGAAATTGCGCAAAGTTACAGTGTTTCATCCTTCTCATGTATGGGACGAGTCCTTTCAGGAGTTGTGTGATCGTGACACTCCATGGCTTCCTATTCTGTATAGCTCTCACCAATATTTGACAGTATCGTTCCTCGTTTTACCAACCTCTGTGGTACGTTTACACTAAATCGCCGTTTTCCTCAAATCGTCTTTCCCTCACATACGTCTTGTGATTATTCTATCTTTCAAGTCATCTTTCCTCATGATACGCCCGGAGATGTCCATGATATTAATTTCAGTTTTCATTAGGTCTCCATGCACACCTTAAAATATGTAAATATTCCTGTTTCGTTGACTTTAACTAAACTTTGACTTCGTTGAACTCAAACGACAATATGTCTGAGTATTTGGATATCACGTCTTTTAGTCGAACGGTCTTTTCATAGAAAAAGTATTTTGAAAGCAGGCTTAGTTTTGAAATTTTCGCTTTTCAAGAGGAAAGGGCTATTATTTTTATGCGTAAATGTCAATCTGAAATTATTCATATCGTTGAATATTTTAGTGTAGCATTCCAAATTATTATGTTCTAAGAGCATTCGGTCAGTGGCAATGATATACGAAGGAAGCAGATACTAAATCTGATATAAAATCAAAACATAAATAATTCAAGAACTAAAAGTGAATTAAGCGTAAAATTGAAGCTTAGTTGTTTAAATTTACTACATTGACAGGAGAGAGGAAGATATTCATTTTTCAGATTTAGTTTTTTCAGAATTTTATGAATAAATGTATAAATGGGGGTTAAAGTATTAATATAGTCAGAAATATGGCGTGTATTTTGTTTTTTTTTAATCACTTTATTAAAAGTTACGTTTCTTTCATAAAAGCCAATTCAATAAATTGTTTTCCATAAAAATTGTTTTATACAAAATCGTTTCAATAAAATGTCATTTTCAAAATATCGTTGAACGATAAAAAAAAATTTCTATAAAACGTTTTTTATAAGAAAATGATTTCAATAATAGTCTGTATAATAAAACATCGTTTCAATAAAATGACATTTCTATGAAATTCGTTCGGGAAAAAAATTCATGGAATGTAAAAGAAACTTCAATACAATGCTCCAAATATGTAACTTTCTTTTGTATTATGAAACGGAGATTGTCACTTAAATATATGGAAGACCAGAAATCCTGTTCGTGTTTGCTCAGAAATGAAAATATTGGGTGAGATAAAAATGTAAGAAAATTAAATCAAAGCGAAATTGGTCGGGAAAAACTGTTTTATTTACACTGTTCGGTCTGTTGTCCGTTTTTTTTTATTGCCGTGTTTACGACGCTTCGGCCGTTTTACACTCTGGCCTTCTTCAGGTGCTAAGAATTTTGAACCGAACTCTTTATTTCGATCATTAGAGCATATCATTCTGATTCCATGTTCGATGCCACTTTCGGATAGCATGTAGTTATCTCCCTTTAACTCAACTCTCTTAATTATTTGTTCACCTGCTACTGAACTCACAACTCTTTGGGTCAAGTTGATGGAACTAACCGACGTCCAAATGGTAAACATTTTAGATTCAAACCAGAGTTGGAATTAGCTTTCAAAGATTTCATTGCATCACAAAAACATTTTGTCAACGAGGAATAAATAATCTCGCCGATCGATGTTCCAAGTCCGTATTTAGACAAATTGCAACATTTCTACAGTTCATTTTTCAAGAATAAAATTATGTTTCTGAAACCGGGTTTTATTTTTGTAACAACCTAATATTTGCATGTGGGCTGTTGTCACATCGTTTCGACTGTTGTGTTCTCTGATTTTCATCAGAGGCTTGTTGATACGAGTAACTTTAAGAGAATTTCAAACTGAAATATTTATTTAAATTGCGAGAGGTGATTGTGCTTTTTCTGTGAATATGTTAAGGGAGATTTCGCCTAGTTCTCACGGGACAATATCTTAGTGCATTAAAGCAGTGGCTTGTCAAATAGCTGACAGTAATCAAGAGTTCAATCGCCGGGCCAGGCAGTGAGCATTTGGATTCAGTGGAAACTGGCAAACTTTAATTGATCCGTACGAAATCAGAATAGCAGAACGACAACGATCTGTTCAGTTCGAAATTCCCTGAAAGTTACTCGGATCGACAAGCACATTTCGGCTGTTGTGTCCATTGATCTTCATGGTCAGTGGGCACAACAGCCGAAACTTTGTGATGGGCAGGGGGATTGTTTGCGTGTAAATAAGATACAAAAAGGATAACTCATCCCAGAAATTCAGACATAAATTATATAACTATATTAAGTGAACGCTAGCGTCTTTTTTCGGCACAATGGGCTCAGCTCTTTTTTTTAACCAAACAACCTAACTACGGAACATATGATTCGATTATAGTGGTGAAAATAGTGTGTCACAAAGTCTCCAAAGGACTCTCTTCATGATTGGAATTCAGACTTGGGCTCCTCCTAGACTGTCTGTTAACCAAGACTACAGAGTCTCGAATGAACTGCGATTTACACATATCTCTAGAGAGAAAAGATGGAATTAAATTTTTCCAAATATATTTGTATAAAAATTGAATGTAACTGTCTCGACTAGTCATTACACCACTTCACCTTCTCTCTCTCTATATATATATATATATATATAGACACACACGCACACATATGTGATGAAATGTTATGAAAATCTGTTGCATAAAACCAACATCGGCCTAAAGCCTTGCGTTAAGAAGTATTAATTTAAAATTAAGTTTATCTCAATGATTTGCATCGTTCGATTCGTTAACTCACATACGTGTTTGCTCAAGTCGAATACATAAAAAACAATCCTATTTTTTTTTCGAACAGCAAAATCAATGATTGATTACAGCTGATTGGCTCTTATTTCGTTTCAGTCAATTATTAAAATCTACCAAGTTTATTAGCTTTCTTTGTTAAGGTTTCCTATTTTTTTTAGATAAAGCATTTTCATTGTTATTTTTATCCTTTACTGTTTTTCCTCAATAATACACGCCTAGAGTCATTTTCTTCCAGTCTTTCTCATCTTGAGAGGAGATTTCCTCGACCACTACAATCTTTAATTTTAGGGTTCAACCGATATCTAATGATATCCTCATAACGCACACTTCTTACATACTCTTTAATTCTCCCTACAATAATCTCATTTACTAATCCTCTGTCATGTTCAGTCGAAAGGTTTTTCGGATATCCCCTGATGATTTTTGGAAACTTGTCGCGATTACGAATTCCGTCACCAACAAATGTTGTTGGAGTGCCACATTTACCGCACCTACAACAGCAGTGGTGCGTCAAAAGCAAAACAGTATAACTCCAGGCTAGTTATATTTCGGATTTTTTCTTCTTCTAGAATAGTTGCCAAACAAGGCTATAGTACCAAATATATTATGCTATTTATCCATAACTGGGAGGAAGAGGCATTTCATAAGTTTTCTAATGATATTAGCACATAATGTGCATTGTGGTGCAGTGGATATCGACTCGGAACGACAAATTGGGGTGCCGAGTTCGAATTCCTGTTGAATTCCATGCATTCACTTACGCACAAATACCCTTAGGAAATGTATTAATCCGTCTCCTTCCCTCCAGTTGTGGGTTAAATAATAAGACAAATTGGATTCTATAGTCTTGGCTGGCAATCAGTCTACCGCAGAAAGCAATGGCAACCAACTGCGGGATAATCTTTTGCCCAGTCAGTCATGTTTCTTTTGAGACATGCTCGCCCAAAGCGTGTATCGGGTATGGCACTTAACTCAATGTAGTTTCCGATTCCTCAATTCGAGTCGTTATCCATTACTCCAAGCTATCTCCATTTTTTTAAAACAATGTGTCTAATCGTGGCTGAATTGTTTATTCATTATTTCTATATGTAACAAACATTTTTATTTTATTTTACAGATTTCAAAATAAGTGGTGAAATAATTACAACTAGCGGAACCCGTCGAATTTCCACGAAAATTTTACTTTGTCATATTACAAATGATAGTAACATTTTCAAACATAGAGGTATTGGATAATAAAATAACGATAACACAGTTTAATTTTATTAAAATATCTATAAAAGTAATGTTTATAGAAGCTACTTTAGATCTTAAATTATATTAAGTGGCGTATGCACAGATCATCACCAAAATTTTGAAAGAGAAAATGATTTTTTTTTTATTACTGAAAAATCATGTCTCCTGTGACTATTGTAAACAGAAAATACCGACTGAGTAGAGGCCAGAAATTTCGTTAAGTCACGGGATACGACAACAAACCTACCTATTTTTACCGTACACATACAATTACTGCTACAACCACCAGCTTAAGCTACTACTGCTATGGTAATGCTATAGGATCTATCCCCCTACTCCCTCACACTTTACTACCCTTCCGTTTGGCAAAGGTGAGAGAAAGGCTAAGGAAAGTAGCGTTTAAAAAGATAGAGAGGAAGGAAAAGCTCGTATAGAGAGTAAGTAGCGTAACGGACTAAGTAACTAAGGAAGGAACAATCAGAATTATTATATGATTAGAGCCATTTTACGCTACCCATGGAAAAATACGAAAAAAAAAACAAAAAAAAACAAAAAAACAAAACAAAAACAACAACAACAAAGAAACAAAAAAAAAGCGACTGCGTAAAAACTAGTAGCAGAAGAAATTTATGACGTTGAAGGCTTAGAAACTATCAACGAATGTTTGTCAAAAAACTGGTTCAGATTAACAGAATTATAAAAAAATACATACATTTTTATTAAATGTAACATTTCAATATAAAGCCCGGTATTAATTTAAAACTCGAATAACTAACTGTTGAGCTACTCTTGAACGAATACTTTAAATATTGCAGACCATCATCTTGTACATGTAAATCTGAGATTTTTAAAAATATTCAATAATTCTCATGAATTTATCGAGGCAGACCGAGTCCATTAAACGATTGTTCAATTGTTTCCTGATCTAATCCCATGAGACCATTTTTGTTTGGGCTGGGAGCGATATCAACGTAATTGTCATTTCATTAAAGTCGCATTCTTTAGAAGCACTTAAGATCAGAATAACAAATTAGAAATCAAAAACTACCAGCGCTTCAATTATTAAATGAATTTGTGGAAATCAAGAAACAACTTGAAATATACAGTAACAAATATGGCGTCTGGGACGCCTAATCCTGGGATAAAACGGTCAGCTAGCTCGTCTGGTTACCATTACTACAGTGTAATTACTTCGATTCTCACTAGATACCCTGTACTTTTGACATTGGGATAAACTATGTTTGTTAACCCATCAATTCCTGTTTATTTATAAACAATAAAATTCACCTTCTACTGGCAAACATCCACGAAATTAGAATGTCTAGAAAGTAATATTCGATTTTAAAATCAAGTTTCATTTCTTAATTACTGTATTTAAGCAGTGTTTAAAACATTCATAATAGAAACCCCGAACATCTACACATTTCTGACATAAGTTTATACTGTTATTTATGCTTTTACCATAAATCTTTAAAGGTCTGGAAACCAATAAATCTTTTAATGTAGTTTCTGCATATTCTTTACAACGGAATGTTTTTGGCTCAAAAAATTGTCAAGTAGTTGAAAAAAAAGAGTAATCAGAGTTTGAGTTTTATTTAAGGGAATATCAACCTCTGTGGGTTATTTAATGCCAAAAAGGTGAGGTCTTAAGGTATTTTTAAATGTTTTGTTATAGCGAGAAAGTTAATTATTTATATTTTAAGAAAAAAATTGTTTGTATTCTTTTTATTTCAGAAAACTGAAAATATCTTCCAGTTTTTTATTAAAAAATGTTTTGTTGAGAATATTTTTTTTCTTTCAAAAATGTGTTATGGTTATATTTTTTTCTTCAAAAATGTATTTTTGGCAATATTCTTCCATCAAAAATATATATTTTTCTATAAAAGTTTATTTTTATGTATATAATTCTGTAAAAGTGTATTTTTATGATTTCATAGTGTTTGACCCCAGTTTGGGGGGGTTAACTATTTGCCCATAGCTGGGACCCTAACAGGTGCTACTATTCTGGACCAGCGTGGACCTGAGAACAACAGCAATTAAGAGGTGGTTTCATGCTCCTCACAACCTCCTAATCAGAGGCCTTACTGCCGGATGCATTTTACCGTCATGCCCAGGGCAAGAGATCAGAGTACTATGGTGGATGTGACAGAGACTCGTACCCAAAATCTGTGTTGGCAGTGACATCAGGCCGAGCATTGTCATAATGAATTGGACCCGGTAGATTAACCAGTGCGGGTTAAATTTTGTTTAACTGAATAAGTATTTCATCCAGTTGCTTGTACTAAATTTCGTTAAGGCTGCTCTGGTTAGATTTTAGAAAGCTTTAATAGATAATACCAATGACTGGTTACCAGACAGTCACTTTAATATTATGTCGGTAAAATTCTGGTTTTGTGAGAGTAGATTTCGGCTCCAAACGAGAAATCGGAGAACCGAGTTCGAATTTCCATCAAATTCCTTGCATTCACTTTCGCGCAAATACCTTTGGGAAAGGTATTAATCCGCCTCTTCTCTCTCCATCTAAGGGTTAAATAGCAGGACAGATTGGGCTCTGTAACATTAGTTGACAGCCAGTCTACTGCAGAAAGCAATACCAAGCTACTGCAGAAAAATCTGCCCAGTCAGTTATGTCTCTTTTGAGACATGATCGCCCATGAGTGTATCACACGTGGCACTTGACTGACTGAAGTGTTTGGGTCCTTCGTTATGAACCACTGAACCGATCGTTTACGACTGTTATATTTCTCATAAGTTGCAGTTCGATCAAGAAATGGATCATTCGGATTTTGCAGATGCACCATCGAACACGCTTCAAAATGCCGAACACTGAGTGTCACTGAGTTCATATGGAATCCATTTATCCAGTTTCTTCTTCTTCTATTTGCCCTGTCCTTTCAGGGCGTAGGCTATCATGGCTTTCCATGTCCATCTATCCCTGGTGGCTCTTAGCATACTTTCTCCTGTTACACTACACAACCCTCGTTCCGTCATCCACCTGATCAGGTTCTTTAAATATGTTATCTGCTGCTTTCCTCTGTCTCTTACGCTCTACCTGTTCTGTTAGTATCAGGTTCTCCGAAGCCTTCTTCCGTATTGCGTGTCCCAGGAACTTTAGTTGTCTTCTTCCTGGTGCTCAGTATTAATTTCCTTTTCGTTTTCATCGTTTCTAAAACTTCATCATTGCTCCCATGTTCAATCCGTGATATCCGCAGCATCCTTCTGTAGAAGCACATTTTAATTGCTTCAAGTTTTTCCTTCATCTTTTTTTCTTCACCTTGTCAATTTTTCCTGAGGTGGTCCTATATTTTAGAAATGCTGACACTTATATTTCTCTGTTGTTTTGACGTAGGTTTTCTTCGAATAGTATTTTCAGATGTTGATTGTTAATTACAGATAGAAGCCCTCTACCTAATATTCAGCTGCGTTTTTTTATTTTCAGATGCATAAAGATTGCTATGATGCACTAGAAAGATATTATCTTTAAAGAGAAACAAGATAAAATTACTGAATTACTGTGCAATAAGAACACAGCGTTAGCGGTTGCAAAAGAAACAATGTTCACAGATGATAAGGGAACAATCGAAAAGAAAAACCTGTAAACGTTGGTAACCTAAGAACAAGATTAAAAAAAAGTGAATTTACAATGCCGTAAAAAGAGATTTCGGAAATAATCCAAACTCTAAGAGATGGATATAAACTAATGAAGGGATCAGATGCAGACTTCTAAAAACACTGGCTAAAGTCATGAAAGTAAGCGTATGATCGCAGTTATGCAAAGATCAGAACGAGAAATGTCGGGTGAAGAAATATGCTGTATCCTTTAAAGAGTCTACAAACAGACAAGATGGTACTCGAGTGAAAGAACAGCAACAAGTGCCTAGATGAAAGAAGAGAGGTTTATTGTAAAGAGAATACACTACAGCAAGACAGGGAATCTGGTGGCAGGCTAGTAATTACCGAAGCAAGTCACAAGTATCTCCTATGCTCACTGAATATGGCTACGAATATAGTCAGTTTACATACGTGATAGAGAGTGTCGGACATTCCATTACAACAAAATACATGAAATCTAATTTCTCATCAATACTTTTAAATGATAAATATTGGATAAACTATTTTCGTCATGAAAATAATCGGTTGGCTATTTTAACAACTTAGAAGACAACACCGTAAAAGTGGATGGTGCCAACGTTTTGATTTAAGAATGTAGGAAATAAAATTATAGGTGCCTTCAAACTTAATAATAATGTTAGATTAAGTACAGGGAGTTATTTTCAGATTTGGAAGAGTCATGTTTTGAATGCTACTGGTTACACCAAAGAAGCTTCGTTCTAAGAACATACATGCAAGAGAAGACTCTTTCATTTGACAATCCCAACTATTGTCTAAGGCAATATAATGTGCTCGAGTAGCAGGTCATCGACTTTCACACACAGCGCCTCTCATTCAGGAGAGTCTATACATATAAGCTTATACTTATTGATCTCATAATTCTCATATTTATTTTATTTCCTCGTCTCTGTCTCTCTCATGTATATGCCTAATGAGACCGATATGGCTGAAACCTGGCTATCAAGTAAGTGGTGAGCAGTTTGTTCTTTTTATATATATATATATATATATATATATATATGTGTGTGTGTGTGTGTGTCAAAATTAAGACAGGCACGTTATTCCATGGTTAAGCGGAAGATGGGCTTATTTCAGGCGAACCATCATCAGCTACCGTCTTTATTGTACAGAAGATTTTAAAATCTTCTTTACAATAAAAATAAAAGCTGATGATGGTTCGCCTGAAATAAGCCCACACTTCCGGTTAACCATGAAATAACGTGCCTGTCTTAATTTTTACATATATTTGCTCTGTATGCATTTATATACATATATATTTAGAGCTCTTCTAGAGTGTTATCCTACCATTTTATGTACAGGATACTACTTTGCATTCTTCTATATCTAGGCCACATGTTTTATATATATATATATATATGTGTGTGTGTGTGTGTGTGTGTCTATGTGAATGATGGAATAAACAACAAATAGAAAAGGTTTATAAATCTAAAATGTACCGGAAGTTTTCTTCATACCTTTAAAATTTTAATCTTCAGAAATATAGAGATCTATTTCCTGTTATCTCTGTATTTGTTTTGGAGGTAACAATGTACTCGAGCAACAAAGAGAACTGCGGAAAAGCACTTTTATTTAAATTCATAGCCTAATTTAATTTACACACTAAATATTTATTCTTCAGCATAATCTCTTTCCTTGATATGCTTGTCATTTTTATGGGCAGTCAATATCACATTATACAGTGAAAATCTCATATTAAAAAATGAATTTTTCATTCGATATTTGTCTGTACTTCTGAGATGAGAGAGTACTTAAATTATTTACACTGTTCGAACTGTCGTCTTCATCTTTATTGCCATGTTTGTGACGTTTCTGCTGTTGTACACTTCGGCCTTCTTCAGGTGCTAGGCATTTTGAACAGAACCATTTATTTCGATCACTGGGGTGTATAATTCTGTATTAATAATGGTATACCCTAGAGTAAATAATTATCGATCAATATCAGTCAGACGGAGCATTTTTATAGGCATTTAAGCAGAAAATAAAAGTGAGAAAAATTTTCTAAATAAATAAAAAATGTACTGCAGTCAATTTCTTCCTTTTTCGCTCTTCATATCTTCATGCAGACCTTCTTTTGAAGAAGTTAATTTTTAAAACAATATAATGCATTAAACTTGAAAAGTTGAATTTTCGCCTTGAATTTTAAAACAGTAAAATTATATTTAAATTTTTTACCTTAAATTTTAAAACAGTAAAAATATATTTCAATTTTCGCCTCAAATTTTACAACAACACATTAAACTTTACAGATTGGCTTTTCTCCTAAAATTTACCTGATTGTTATGAAATTAGATATTAGAATTTGAAACCGGTACGAGACATTAGAACCAACTTACATATCAAATTGGCCCATTTTCAAGTCCGCAAAAGTTGGCAGAAACTGTTCAATATCTCTCTTCAAACACTTTTAATATGCATTTATTCAAATTTCTTGCGCAAATTTGAAAGCCAGTCCACTTTATACATAGACGAAAGGAGAGGACGGAATAAAGATTAGCACTAATAAAGGTCAACATGTATGTTATTTAAAGATTCACATACCGTATCATATTTATGTATGTAAACACACACGGATATTGACTAATACATACATGAAGAGACCTGACTCTAAACAGAGGAGAAAGATAGCCAATCAATACACGGGAAATATATTTGCCTATCAGCGAGGTGATATGGTGTGTTATATCATGACTCTTTTTAAATCTATTACGACTCATAAATAAATTCCATCATGAATTCATTGACACTGGAGCAAGTAATTCCCTTACTTCCAAAACTGCCACTATCCTGATGACGATGAAGTGCATTATTATTACCAATAAAGATGTATCGCTTAATTCTCAATTATAGGATCAATTACTAAACACTCGTTCTTTTTTTACCTGATTTCCAAAGCAATTCTTCCTCGAAAAGACTTTTCTTTCACAACACGTGAGATTATGGCTCTATATAAGTTCCTGTTCTTTGTGGCCGTTTTCTTTCTATCATTCTTGCTTATTGATTTGTCATTTACATAAGCTCATTAGGTGGTTTATTCACGGTTTCTCGATGCTACGCTCACCTTGAGCATATCCTATGAGTATCAAATTCTCCGAGCCATCTTTTCTTATTATGCATATCAGATATTTAAAACTTTGTTGCCCACACGCTCTGTACATGGTATTCTCAGTATTATTTTGTAAAAGCGCATTTCTGTTGCCTCCAGTCTCTTCTTCATAAATGAGAAAACTGTTTAACATTCTCCGCTCGAACACAGTTAATCAGTCTTTGTTTCTAAGAAAACGTCCACATTTCTTAATAGTTTATCTAGATTTCGAGGGCAACCTTCTCTCTTCAAAATGTACCTTCGGAATTCTGTGTCGTATTTTCATCTATTGAAACACTTCGTAGATGGTTAACTTTATGCACTTGTTATATTCTGGCATCTCCAGTTTGTTGCTCACATATCAAAATGTTGCTCATAACCATAAATTCTGTCTTTTTACAGTTGATGGTTAGTATTTTCTTCCCAATGGTTTAAATGGGAGGCGGAATAATTACGGAGAGAGGGACTAGAGACGTGCGAAATCGTGTTGTCAGCCAACCTCCAACAATACAAACTAAACAACTGGCGTGAATACGCAGTTGCCGAAAATATTAATAATAAATTATTTTATTTTACTTAATTCGATAGCATACTCCCTGTATGTTCGTGGATAATGGCGAGTTCACTTTTCATTTGTGCAAGTAGTGACCACACACAGGTAAAAATACAGGAAGGAAAACGAATCATACTTGGTTCTGTAACCCTGAAACTTAGTTATTCATGTGCTTGTCACGCTTTTAAGAAAATATGAAAACCTTCATATGTATTTGTTAAAATATTCAAGTTATATTTTTATGTTACATATATAATGCGAGTTTTAACTTATGTCTGCTATTTATAGGAACGTTTAAACTAAGTTATTTGAGGATGTAAGATTTTATTATGAAAATCAATGCTTGTTTGTCGCATAGTAAATAATTATCTGAAATTATTCTTGAAGAATTTTCTGAATTGATAACTTCCACAAATCTGACCAAACATATTTTTTTCTTTTTTAATTCTGTCTTGGTTTGGCCTTGAAATTACCCTAAGTTTGAACATACAACTCAAAAGATAATTTCAAATTAGCTTTCAAAATATCACGAATGTATTTGAGAATCATTGAAAGGGGTGATCAACAAAAAAATCTGTTTTACAAACAAAAATATTTGAAATAGCTCGTATTGAAAACGCAGTCGAAACAATATTAAAAGCATTGTGTACATACATTAAAGCAATCAAATTAACACAAGAAAGTAAATATCACAAAGAAAAACGTCTAAGTTAGGCAAAAAAGTATATGAAGATTAGTTTTTCAACGCAATTTTAATGACGAATGCAGAGTTACATTGGATGAATCTGATAGAGTACGGGTAGCTCGCGGAAAAAAAAAAATCAACCGACGCAAATTGAAAGACAATATGGAAATATATAGAATCATTATTGTCGGTGACGTTTTTTTTTTTAAGTTGACGGTGTCAATATACGGACAAACAGTTATTGCCAGTTACTAGACAAATATACTTTTGAATGGGCCTAGTAGTTTTCAGTTAAAGAATGTATTCGTGCAAACCAATGCTTCATTATGTTTTATAATGAAGGCTATTGGAGGTAACAAAAAGAAAAACAGGGGGAATAACGACCAATGACTGTCCAGCGCCAGGTTTTGAACTGCCATCGACCGGGATACATCTTAATTCAGTCCCCTCAAACAGTTATTGCCAGTTACTAGACAAATATACTTTTGAATGGGCCTAGTAGTTTTCAGTTAAAGAATGTATTCGTGCAAACCAATGCTTCATTATGTTTTATAATGAAGGCTATTGGAGGTAACAAAAAGAAAAGTAAAGAAAATTAAAGCAGTGATCCGAGCCTTGCCAGAATTTAATTCGAGAGAAAATTTAAGATCCATCATTAGAAGATATTCGTACGAGGATGGAAAACCATATTCAAGCAAAACAGATAACTGGGAAGCAAAAGACTAACTGGGAGTAATGCTAAAATGAAAACAAAATACACACAGCCTATAATAAAGCAACAATAAAAAAAGAAAAATAAATGACTGAAAGCTTGATGATGGTTATAGAACATCTATGCGTCAACATAACTTATTCAGATATATGGGATATTATGTTTATCAAAGTGATATATATGGGATATTATGTTTATCAAAGTGATATATGTAGGATATTATGTTTATCAAAGTGATATATACGGGATATTATGTTTATCAAAGTGATATATGTAGGATATTATGTTTATCAAAGTGATATATGTAGGATATTATGTTTGTCAAAGTGATATATATGGGATATTATGTTTATCAAAGTGATATATGTAGGATATTATGTTTATCAAAGTGATATATACGGGATATTATGTTTATCAAAGTGATATATATGGGGTATTATGTTTATCAAAGTGATATATGTAGGATATTATGTTTATCAAAGTGATATATACGGGATATTATGTTTGTCAAAGTGATATATATGGGATATTATGTTTATCAAAGTGATATATGTAGGATATTATGTTTATCAAAGTGATATATGTAGGATATTATGTTTGTCAAAGTGATATATATGGGATATTATGTTTATCAAAGTGATATATGTAGGATATTATGTTTATCAAAGTGATATATGTAGGATATTATGTTTGTCAAAGTGATATATATGGGATATTATGTTTATCAAAGTGATATATGTAGGATATTATGTTTATCAATGTGATATATACGGGATATTATGTTTATCAAAGTGATATATATGGGGTATTATGTTTATCAAAGTGATATATGTAGGATATTATGTTTATCAAAGTGATATATACGGGATATTATGTTTATCAAAGTGATATATATGGGATATTATGTTTATCAAAGTGATATATACGGGATATTATGTTTATCAAAGTGATATATGTAGGATATTATGTTTATCAAAGTGATATATGTAGGATATTATGTTTATCAAAGTGATATATGTAGGATATTATGTTTATCAAAGTGATATATGTAGGATATTATGTTTATCAAAGTGATATATACGGGATATTATGTTTATCAAAGTGATATATACGGGATATTATGTTTATCAAAGTGATATATATGGGATATTATGTTTATCAAAGTGTTTCTATTACTTGTATCCTTTTGGATTAATTTATGAATGCATATTTTTGTCGCACTTAGCTTGCTTGCATATTAATAATAAGAAACCTACGAGGTAGGATTAATATTCTCTTACGTCCTGTGGACTGAAAAATCACCTCTTAATTAATGTAGTTTGCAAGTTCTTTATGACCTGGGGTGGTAGAACCATTTAAACGGAGGTCAAAACATTATGAAAGAATAAAAATATATTTTTATAGTAAAAATACTAGCAATAAAAATTATTGACTGGAATGTATTTTTGAAAAAATATATATTGCCAAGAATATATTAAAAAATATTGCTAGCAATACATTTGAAAAATATTGTCAAAAATAGATTAAAAATATTGCCAAAAATACATTAAAAATATTGCTAGCAATACATTTAAAGAAATATTGCCAAAAATACATTAAAATATTGCTAGCAATATTTAAAAAAAATTGTCAAAAATACCTTAAAATATTGCCAGCAATATTTAAAAAAAATTTGTCAAAAATACCTTAAAATATTGCCAGAAATACATTTTAAAAAATATTGCCAAAAATACATGAAAAATATTGTCAGTATTACATGGATTAAGAAAAATTTATAATAAAGAATACATATTTTATTCATACGAAACTATCTTAAAAATGTTATCACCATTAAATAACACATTATGGTTTATATTCCCTAAAATGAAATACACCTAATCACATCAATATCTTAATAATGTTAATGTCAACAGAATATCTATAATATATTGCTCACATGAATATAACCTGAAAACGATAATAATAGTTGATGTAGTGTAAAGTGTAGAAGTGACTGTTCAACTATGAAGACTGAAACGATAAAATTATACGCATTGTGATTCTTTCATATAGTCAAGCGATTTTGAATCGCAACTACGCTTGCGCACTCTTGAAAGAACGTGATGCGTCTTTACACTCTTTGTAACTTTGTTTTAATTGAACTAATTATAGAGGAGTGGGTGGAAATATCGTTCATAATTTCCTTCTAAGGTGAAGGGATCTTTAAATATGGCCGATAAAAGAACGCTGAGAATCAAACGGATGCCAAGATCTGGCAACGAAGGTTAACGAGACTCCAAGGAGACTCTCGCGGCTTTAATGAAAATTAGAAAAAAAGCGTTGAAACTTTTTTTCTAAGTTTTTTTTTCTTTTTGCAATCACCTTGGTCAGCAGTCTTCTGTTTTATTTTATTTTTGGAGCAACGTCCAGTTTTGTACTGCGAGCCAATTAACTTTGATGAGATTGCAGCAAATGAGAAGGAAGACTTCGAGAAAGATAAGTAGAAAGAGAAGAGTGAAATAAAAAAAAGAAATATGAAGATGGTAAAATAAATTTAACAGTTAAAGAGAGAGAGAGAGAAAAAAAGTTATAAATAAAGGCAAAGGGTTAAAACGGAAGAGATGGAGAAAGAGTGAGAAATAAATAAATAAAGAAACGCATAGAGAGAAAGTATAGAGAGGTCAAGAATGATGAATATTATCAGGACCGAAAATGTGAGAAACAAAATGAGACAAAAATAAAAAAAAATAAAAAAAATACGAAAAATTTAACGAAAAGATAAAAACAAGGAAATAAAGAAAGCAAGTAAGAAAAACCGAATAAAAACCCGAAAGGAAATTGTAATTAACATTAAGTAAAAGGAGAAAAGGAAAATAAGGAGAGAGAAATGAAAATCTGGAAAATCTCAGAAAACGATATAGTCAACGATACAAAGGTTTTGTACAAGAGCGGATAAAATATCAGTATTCCAGATATTTTCGGAATGTTTTTTAGCAACATGTCGACCTCTTCGCCTTTAGACTTTACTTATATACCTGAAAGCGTCTAAACATGTTTTTAACCCTTCAACTCTTTCCCACAGAAAAAAAACCTTCGCAGGCCTCTCACAAATCTTTCGCTATTTCCATAAAAAAAAATTCAGGCTTACTTCTTCTTCTATGTGCCATGTCCCTTCAGGACGTAGCGATCATAGTTCTCCACGTCTCCCTATCCCTTGTGTCTCTTAGTATGTTTGCTCCTGTTACTCAAATATGTTAACCGCTGCCTTCCTCTGTCTCTCTTTCCTTCTATCTGGCCAGTCAGTATCAGGTTCTTCAAGCTCTCCTTCCTCATTGCGTGTCCCAGGAACTTCAGTTGTCTCCTCCGACATTCCTTAATTCCACGAGCACTGACTTTTAGAGCCGCTACGCCGCGTACACAGAGGCGAAGCACCATCATTCCCTTAGTATTCCATTAATAAGATGTTCCACTCTGACAGTTTGTTCTCACTTAACTGCCATCTTGTGGAACTAACTCACAAGAGGACCCTTTACCCTTTAATACCGGCTTAACCTGTTCAAGTCTAGGCCGTTATCTTTCCCACTTGTCCTCATAAAACTACGCCTCTTAATTTCACAACAACATTCTTCAATAACCCTCTACATTAGTTAAATTTTATGTCATTTATTGAATGAACGTAAGTAAAATGAGAAGTTTAAAATGTTACTGATGTTATGTCTGTGTAATGGTTAGTGACACTGTAAGGAAAATCGGCAAGTCGAGTTCAAATTCCAGCCGAGTCCATAAGATTCATTTTCGCGCAATTTGGTTAGAATTTAGCCTTAGTTGGCAACCAGTTTAGAAGAAGAAGAATATTAAATTTCCAACCAAGTCGGGAAGTCTGTTTATTACAATAAACGAGATATTAAGCGGCTGCACATGACTGTGTATATGGCTGCTCCTATTTTTTTAAACCTTGAAATTATGTTCCAGCGACCGAAAGGTCGAGAATTCTAACTAAAGTGACTAAAGCACACTTGACGTATATAATAACGCCACCTATTAATATTAGAAACTAATTTATGTAATACTAGCAATATAGCCCGGCGTTGCCCGGGTTTAATGAAAGCTTTAAAACTAATCCATGGTCCTGGAGTTCAGACTCTTTGGACGTTGGCACAAAAGACAAAAAAGCAATAGTTGTTTCCAGTTCAAGCAAAACCGTAGACTGAAAGAAAAATGAATGGATGTAAGTCAAATTTTGATTTCCTGGTATCAATTATATATATATATATATATATATTATCGATTTTCTGCACTATTGTAAGAACTGCAACCTTGAAGCTTCTGAATATCGTTTCTTATTTCTTTGTCTATGAGTGTATCAAATTTGATTAAAATCGGCCCACTCCTTCTATTACCCGATTTTTTCGATGATCGATTATCGATATTTATCGGAGGTGCCTCGACACAAAACCTAGCTAAGAACACTCGCAGACGCTTATAGTACAACCGTGTAAGTTTTCAAGAAAATCGGTTCAGTAGTTTCGGAGTCTATAGGTAACAGAGACACACAAACACACACACAGACAGACAAAGTTCCATTTATAATAAGTTTAGATTATAAAATTTAACAATTAAAGACTTTTCTATGATCAATGCAAGCATTCTTGTCGAAAGTTTCGATGTTATTAGAAAATTAAACTCAGAGTCGGACTTTGATAAGTACTAATTTTTATATTGTAGTTTGAAAGCTTAAAACAACAAAAGAAGAAGCTTCTTCTATGATCTCTCTAGTCCTCCTTTACTCTCGAATTTACTTCTTTCTTTCTTGCAACTTTTCTCCTTAGAAACAATTATTGTTACAGAATTTTTATATAGATTTTGTCACAAGGCTGAAGTGGACATGAGGTAAGGCTGATCAAAATTAATTATCTTAGACCTATCTAATCAGATTCACGACCCATTCTGTGCTCATTCATCACAAGAACCCATCTATCACCATTTAATCGTAAACAGTTTCTCCGGAGCCTGTTTAGTAAAAACCTATCTCTAGGGAAACCCCCAGCCTTCCGCCGAAACAGACTATTATTGAGAGCCTTCACTTTCTTAGCCTTATCTAGGGCGAATTGTTAGCTATATTTAGCGGGGAAAGACCTAGTTCAGTCCGTAAGTGTTTGCCACCACTTATTCCCAATATCTGCCCCGACTAATTTCCGCTGCACTAATCTAGCTGTTGAGGTAAGTTTCGCCTGTTCAGTAAGAACAGATTGAACTTCCAGTGTTCAGCCATTCTAGACCAACGCCATCTGAGCACATAAAAGTCTATGGTCCGAATAGCCTAACCAGTGGAGCGTTTAACAATCTAGCAAATATAGATGGGCTCTTCTCACTAACATTCTATCCAGGTCCACCCACAAACCCAGAGTACGTTTAACCAGCAAAAAGGACACCTCTGCCCAGCTGGTGCTCGTATGTTGAAAAGACAACGAATTCACTAGACAGCACACGAGCATCAACATTGCAAAAAAATAAAAAATAAAAAAATAAAATAAAAATGCCTCCTGGATCGCGGTTGCATCTACACTGAAGGACAAAAGTTTTCGAATTAGGCGGGTCGCTTTACTTCGAACCCTCAAGCCGCTCGGATTCAAACCGTCGAGATTAATAGACATTCAAAACTTATTCCTTAGCTGCAGACTGGGCAGACATCTGAGGGTTTCAGGACACAGACGGGTTGCCCCAGGCTTTGTACATTTCCTTTTGGGCCTAATAATAATCTGGGCTCTTTTATCGGTCTTTCCTCTGCGCACGCTGCTGGAGTAGCGGTAGAGAGTTGTTCACGCCTCTGAGGAAACGCCTCCATACTGAGGGTTCTTTCACATCATCTTCTATGTGCCGTGTTCCTTCAGGACGAAGGCGTCATTTATTTCAACATCTCCTTATTCCTTGCAGCTCTTAGCACTCTTACTCTCCCAAACCTACATCTGCCAACCATCTGCTCAAGTCCAAGTCGCTTTTCCGTCTCTCCTTTATAATGAGTATCAGATTCTTCAAGCCTTCTTTTCTTAATTCATGTCGCAGAAACGTCAGCTATCTTTTTCTGAGAGTAAATATCAGCTTCTTTTCCGTTTCCATACTCTCCAAAACCTTGTCGTTGCTCACATGTTTCTCAGCATCCTTCTGTAGAACAACATTTCGGTTGCTTTAAATCTTTCCTTTAACTTTGATGAGATGTTCCAGCATTGGTTGTCATATTGAAAAATAAACATAATATAACAATCCAGTACTTTCTTTATTTGAAGCGAAATGTTCCTCTCTCTCTGTATTCTACTCAGCTTCTGGAATGCAACCTTGACCATGTCAATGCGCAATCGGATCTGTGTCGCACTTATCGCATTCTGTTAGAAAACTTTTCAGGTATTTAAATTTCAGTACCTGCTTGATTTTAGTATCCCCAGCCTGTAGTTGGTGTCGTGGGCTCTGCTTTTTAGTTTTAGCAAATATTAAGCTTATAAATGTTTAAAATAGTCTTTGGAAATTCATTTTCATGGTTGTGTCATTCAGTATGAAATAAACCAGCGTGTGTTGATATACCATTAAATTAACGAGCTTAACTTTTCAGGATTTTACATATAATCATTTTATCCTCGACCAATTTTTCTGCGTTTGGATAAGTTTCAAGTTCTCTTATACTTGGCTATCAATTTGTTTTAATTGCTACTTATTTCTGTTGTGTACATATTCTGCTTTCAGTTTCTTTTCGACTGATTTTATTGTCCGTGTAGCCATTGACTTTACAGATTCCTTCCTTCTTTGTATTTGTAATATCCATTGTTTTCTTGCACGTCATACCACCATCTTCTTTCATTTTATATCACCATCTTCTTCTAACTGCCTTTATAATTGTTATGACATGTATTGTGGTTCTACTCGTTTCTTTCGGTTTTATTTTCATTTGAAGAGTCCGGGCGTGAAGTGAATCAATTAAAGGCATTCAGAAAATTCTCGCATTTTGGAATTTCATGTCTTTGCTTCACTTGGCTTTACGGACATTCATCCTATTAATAAAAAAAAGAAAAAAAAAGCTCTGCGAGGAAATACAGTGGTTTTCAAAAATATATATACTTTTTTTTAATTAAAAATCAGAACAAATTGGAATAGTTATCAAGAGGCGAAAAGAAGCCTCTTCCAACATTTACTGACATTGCTACTTGTGACATCTTATGGAGACAATATCACATCCCGCCGGTGACTGGAGTCGAGCTGCCAAATCGGGACCGATCACATTACATATTCTCCTTTGGAGACTGTCGAGAACTCTGAGATGGATAGCAGGGGCGCTCGACAGTATTCAGTTACCAAGAGGTGAAAATAAGACTTTTCGGAAATTGACTGACATTGTTACTTGTGACATCTTATAGACACAATGCTTGACGAAAACGAAATCTATTTTGCTGAACTTGTGACATCGATAACTTAAAACTATTGATCGTTGATGGCTTTCAGAAAATCGATTCTAAGAAAAATATTTAATTTTTGAAAGTTATTAAGTTTAAAGCAAATTGAACCCTAGCAGGAAATAATCTCAGACATGAATCATTATACTTACTGCTTATTCATCATTTAACCTCTTAAGAAGAGGGCAATTATTTTGAGAGCAAAGAAACTTTCAACGAGATATCGTGAAAGTACATTCAAAGTGTTTAACTGTCGATATAGTTGCTCACATCTGAACCCAAAAGGAAATAATTTATTATTTACATTGTTTGGACTGTTGTCCTCATCTTTATTGCTATATTTACAACGTTTCGGCTATCTTACGCTCCGGCCTTCTTCAGGTGAGTGGAATTTTGAACTTAACCCCTTTCTTTCGATCCCTGGGTTATATTGTTCCTGTTCCATGAGTCATGTTACCTCTTAATGTCTTAGTTACCTCTATTTTAACTCATGTTATGTTTATTGTTTACCTCTGCTGTAGCCAGATATTCAACTCACAAATCTTTGGGTCAATTCACTAAATCCAACGAACGCTTTTATCTACTGGACAATGTGTCCTTGATGACACATGGAACGAGAACAATCAACACTAATGGTTCAAATAAAAGGTCCAAAACAAAATTCCAGTCAACTGATAAAGTCTAGGGTGTACAACGACCAAAACGTTGCAAATATGACAAAAAAGACGAAGACAACATTACGAAGAATGTAAATAATATAAATAATTACAATAATTCATCTCAGAAATGTAGACAAATATTGACGAGAAATATTTTTTTATAATGTACGTGACCATATCAATGTGCGTTGTGGTACAGTGCATATCGGCTCGGAACGAGAAACCGGGGAGCCGAGTTCGAATTCCAGTTGAATCCATTGTATTCACTTACGCGCAAATACCCTTGGGAAAGGTATTACTCCGTTTCTTCCTTCCAGTTATGGGTTAAATAGCAGGACAGATTGGGTTCTATAGCCTTGGTCGGCAACCAGTCTACCGCAGAAAGCAATGGCAACCTACTGCGGGATAATCTTTTGCCTTAGTCAGTCATGTTTTTTTCGAGGCATGATCGCCCAAGCGTGTATCACGTATGGCAATTAACTGACTGACTGACCATATCAATTGAAGATAGTAATTCTGTCTGAATTACACGGATGAAGAGTTATTTATATTCGGTCTATTGTCTTCATATTTTTGTTGTTTTCGCAACGTTTCGGCCTTCATCAGATGTATGATCTATATGCATTTGATGAAAAGTGGAGTATACGACGATCGAAACGTTGTGATAGAAAAAACCAGTAAGAAGAATATAGTCCAAATGTTAATAAGTTAAATAAGTCAATACTTATTTTAATCTACTAGCAAAATAAAAGTATTAATTGCATGTCATCTCGTCAGCGGATTCAAAGTTGGCATTTGCTCATAGCGAACGACTGTTACTCGTCACAAGATATCCTTAAAGTGTTGGGAAAGAACTGATATATCCACTTAGTATTTTAGTGATGTTAAGAAGACATGACCAAACTGATCCTTTTAAGTAATAAACACATCTTCATAAACGACGGCTGTAATATGATTTAACAGAAAAATGAAACATTCCGAAAACAGAATAATCATCACTTTCTTCCAAGCCAGATTTTTTTTTTTTTTTAATCGTATCACCCCAAAGCAAGGCGGTAACGCCACTGATGTGCAGGGGGCTACGTAATAGTGACAAGATTGGAAAAGAGAAAGCGGGAAACCACAGCCTAAACAGGGAACAAAGGATGAGCCTCTTAACCTGTTCAATAGACGTGGGTGGAGTGTGAACCGGGCGATAGATAGATCTATCTACTCTAATTGAAAAAAAAAAACAAAGTGAGAAGATTTGAAAAGAGAAAGCCGGAAACCACATCCTAAACAGGGAACAAGGGATGAGCCTCTTAACCTGTTCAATAGACGTGGGTGGAGTGTGAACCGGGCGATAGATAGATCTATCTACTCCAATTGAAAAAAAAAAAACAAAGTGAGAAGATTTGAAAAGAGAAAGCCGGAAACCACATCCTAAACAGGGAACAAGGGATGAGCCTCTACACCTGTTCAATAGAAGTGGGTGGAGTGTGAACCGGGCGAGATGTAAGTTTTTTGAAGGCACCTATGTTATTTATTGATAACAGTGTTAATCTTATTTATAAAACTGTAAAATTTCGTCTTGATTAAAAATATCAACAATTGCTTTTTTTTCTGTAAAATCGATTAATCTTTTTCAAGTGTGTAAACTTACTTTTGAATATAATGTGTGGTTATTTAATCATAAAATATTGGAGTTTCGGCTATTGTTCAATTTCTCTGGTGGGTGGATATTGATTTCTGGATTACTCATTGTTTTATTCAAACTTTCTTTTTTTAGAAAATATTTTTTATTAATTTCTACACATAAGAGGACATTTGAAGTACTGTATGCCATTTGGGAAATAGCTGGCATTGAATAACCTTTTATTTGAGCTTATGGAAATATTTGGGGGAGAACTACCTCCATTGTAATCTAAAAAGGAAAGGAAAAGATAAGCGCTTAAATATTAGCTACACATTTTTTCGAATTTCATAACTAAGGCCTCTTCCTGCGAAATCGTTTTAATATACAAGCTGTTTCAGGAAAATTGATATTTCGTAATCTAATAACTCGACCAATTCTCGTTCAAATGATTTCAAATATTAAAAGCATGTAAAAATAACTCAAAATTCTATGTTTAATGTCATGTTTTTCTTTTTTTTTTCAGCTATAGAAATGGCATTCACTTTAAAAAAAATGCGTTTTGTGTGTTATAGTCAGAATTCACATATCTTTGAAATACTCATTCAAATTTTGATGTATAAATCTTACTTTGATTAACGTAAGTCATTTTAATTTCATTTGCCTAGACGACGGCAAATGAAATTTTTTTCATATTTGCATGAAATGATACATCTGAAATGATACAATTCTTAAAACACTCTGCATATCTTTTCAAGAATAAAATTTGGTGAGGTTGAAACGATTCACATTTATTTTCAATATACTTACGATATATCTATATCTATCTATCTATATATATATATATTATTACAATCTTTAACTGTAATGAGTATGAAATTTAGCAAGTAGCCTCCTTTTAATATTTTTATAGTCCAGCTGCTTGATTTTGCTTAGCATATGTATGTATACACAAACACACACACATATATATATATATATATATATATATATATATATGGGTTATTTAATGCCGAAAAATATCTTGTACGCAATTCTATTTGTTCTTGACAGATAATAATGTCTTTAATGATAAAGTCCTACAAATTAACCCATAGCTGGGAAGAAAATGTGGATTCATAATTTTTCATAGATTTTTGAGCTTAAGTAAATATAATGAACCCAACCTAAATTCTAAGTCATTTCTTCGATTAGCAATTCTGAGCCATTATCAATTACGGCACCTGGTATGCCCAAGCGGTCATCCATCTCGGTATAGACCATGCTCGACGTTGCTTAAATTTGATGTTCTTACCGGAACCGGTTTTTCAATGTGATGTAGCCCTAAGTATTTTCTAACCCTGTTTTTTTTTTTTATCATTTCACTCCAAGCAAGGCATTCCACTGCCACTATTGCGCTTGGGGCTACATAGGGGGAGATAAATAGGAAGAGTGGTTAGATATAGGAAATGTCAGAAGGGGGGTGATAAATAGTTGGGTGGGTGGGAAGAGTGTTTGAAAGAATGGAAGTTAGTTTATTAGGAGGTGTCTATTGGCCTTACATTTCAACTCCTGGGGATTGTAGCCGTCGGGGAAGCAGTCATGTGGAAGGGAATTCCACAGTCGGGAAGTGCGAGAAAAGAAGCTATTGGAGTAGAAGCTGCGGTTGCATTTTATCGGTTTCACTGTAAAAGGGTGGGATCTAGTTGCTAATCTAGTATCTCGTGCAAATTCGAAACTAGTGGGCACCAGTGATCTAAGTTCCATCGGAGCAGAAGCCGTGAAAGTATTTATAAAAGAGACACAGGGAAGCCACGTCGCGCCGGTGAGAGAGAGACTGCAGGCGGTCTGCTAAGTCGGTATCGATCACATTACAGACCCTCCGCTGTACCTTGTCTAGAAGCATAAGGAGAATAGCAGGGGCACCCGATCAGATATGTCAATAGTATTCAATGCACGGGCGGATGGTAGATTTATAAATGTGCAGGATAGATTCAGACGGAAAAAACCTCCGGGCCATGCACAGAGAACCGACTTTCATAGCAGCGGATTTAGCAATGGATTCGATATAGTCATTCCACTTGAGGTCCGCTGAGAGTGTGAGACCAAGGAGGCGTAGTGTTTTACTCTCTGGGAGGCAAGCCTGGTCCATGCTAATAGGAGGTAGGTGCGATTGTCTATGATGATTAATTGATAGTAGTTTCGTTTTAGAAGCATTAAAATTTATGAGCCATTTCTTACTCCAGTCCACTACGGATTGGAGGTCCTTTCCAAGCTCGGCTGCAAGGTTAGCTTTGTCACCCGTCCCAGATTTTTGGTCGAGGCGAGAATTTTGTTTATAACTTTTCTCTTCTTCCATGTGCCATGTCCCTTCAGGACGTAGGCGATCATGTCCTTCCACGTCTCCCTATCCCTGGTGGTTCTTAGCACGCTTTCTACTGTTACACCACGCAACCCACGTTCTGCCGTCCACCGGCTCAGGCCAGTCAAGTAAGTTACACGCTGTTTTCCTCTGTCTCTTTTTCCCTCTATCTGGTTTGTTAGTATTAGGTTCTCCAAGCCCTCCTTCCTCATTTCATGTCCCAGGAACTTCAGCTGTCTTTTCTTGAAGCTCAGTATTAATTTCCTTTTCGTTTCTGTTCTTTCTAAAACCTCATCATTGCTCTCATGTTCGATCCATGATATTCGCAGCATCACTTCATTCACAATCTCTAACAACTCGAAATCTAATAAAAATTTTGAACTTCATTAATTTTAGCCTAGAAATTATTTATACAAATAAGATTATTCTTTTCGGGACGTTTTAACTCATTTGAATATTAGTTTTCATCAAGTGAACGTTTTCATTTTGTTGGCAATTTCTTTCTTGATTCTAAATCTAAATATCAATAATGTGGATTTTAGCGCAAATAATACATAGAATGACAATTACCCAAGTAAGAATTTCAGAAAATATTCATGAAATAAAAAACGTACCTGAATTAGTTGATTGATGGATTCATTTTGCCTGGCTTATCAAGCAGTTTGTTTAAAAGATAAAAAATATTATTTTAAATTATAAGAATCTTATTTGAGAGGAGATTATAATGGTTTAGTGATACAAGCTTTACTAATTAATCAATAGCTAGGGGTAAAAGAGGTGGATTCATACCTTTCCAAAAGATATATGTGGGAACGTGAATATAATGAATCCAACTGGAATTGGAACCCGGCTCTCTGATTTACCATACTGAGCCATTATCCTTTACTTGGGTTGGTATTCCCAATCAAAATAGAGACCAGGATCAACTCTGCTTATCTTCGTTGATAGCACGAGCACTAGAGTTTCAACGTGGTCTGGCCGTAAGCCTTGAATTAGTTGAGATTGGTTGAAGATCATATTAGCTAAAACTTAAGATGAAAAGAGAAATAATAAATATATAAGCCTGAAGAACTCTTTAAATAATAACAATGACAGAATTCGAAATTCCAAATACAATTTATCAGATTAGAACTAAACGAGTTGTTAAATCGAAATTGGCACTACTTAAATGGATTGGTCCATTCGAAAAAAAGCTAGGGAAAATAGTTTGGGGAATAATTTTGTCAAAAAGCATTCCCTCAGTCACGATATTTGCCTGAATTGAAAATATTTTTTTTTCGGTTTCAAAGAGTTGATGTTCAAATAAGATATACTGTATTAATTCGATTCAAGAATTTTTACAGATTTATTTACAAATGACAAGATTGAAACTGTGCTTACATCACTGATATCTGCATATATTTTTCATTGTTTTTAAAACGTTCGTATTCATTTGTTTTTTTATTTAAAACAATTTTTTGTAGAAAAATCTTTTTTCGTATGTTAAGTCTAGATAATCCTGTGAAAATGCAGCAGTCAGTTTTACACTATGTAGATGTTATGAAGAGGAGCCATTTCTAAATCCATAAGAATATTGATATTTTCCGAGTCTGACAAATTTTCGTGCCTTGAAGCAGTTCCAAAAAAGTAATAATATACAAAGATTATTTCCAAAACGTTTTTCTTATTATCTGAAGAATTGAACAACTGTGACTTCCCGGAAACATGAAAAATACGTCTATTGGAACATTGTCACAAAAGAGACGTAAAGAAGAATAATGGTTGGAAGGAACTGTAGAATTATGACAATGACTCATCTAAAAAAATATACAATAATTTTATGAATCTTATGTTCACAGTTCTTCAACAAATATTGAAGTTATGATTTAAAGAAACGAAGTAAAGAAAAAAAAACTACTAGTTTTATTAGCGAATATTGCCGCAACAATTTCTTTGAAGATAACTTGTTTTTCCATCTACAAGTCCTACTATTTAAAACCTAGCTGCAGAGAGGAGATGGACACATGTCTTTCACAAGGGGAAATATGCGTGAATATAACGTACTCGACTGAAATTCGAAGACTGCTCTCCGATTTTTATTCCGAACCGTTATCTGTTAGACCACCCGACAATCACCTAAGTTTCCACTACATCAGGTTTTATATATCGTCTTTTTATACATATCAAGAGCTAGCATTACGTAGTATTCTCTACTACTTTTTCGTATGCCTAACATTTCTTTCTGCCTGTGAAGATCCTTTGTTGGGCCAAGGTCTTACCCAGATTTAACCATTTTTGCCGTTCCTATACTAGCCTTAGAAAATCCTTGTCACATTATTTCTACTTTGTCGTGTTATATTTTCTGTCGACTTCTGCTTCTTGTGGGACTTTGTGGAGTCTAAAATGTGATTTTTGTTATTCATATGTAGTCTGTTTTCAGCTTGAATTGGCCAGCTCATTCCCATATGAATTTGCTGATTGTTCCTAAAATAATTTTGACTCGGATGATTTGCGCTATCCTCATGTAATATTTAGAATAATTCTTGCCTAGATTTCTTTGTGATTGTGAAGCGCCAGTCTACGACATATGACGAAAGACATTTCTCTTCAAGACCCACAGGGTTCATTTGTTTGGAGCCATTTTAAATAATAGATCTGTCAAAACGGTTTAATGAAGTTGATAATTTAGACATTCCCTAATTAGTTGGAAGACATTCATGAGAGTAGTTTGACAGCATAGAAGATTGTGGAGATCCATGATCATCCACGTTCTGAAAGGAATCGTCACCTAGAAAAGGCTTGCTTATGCGATATTCTTCTGTTATGGTTACACGAGGCAAGTTTACTTCTTAGCACTGGGTAATGGAACCATAACAATGGAACACCTTACTGCATTAAGTCAAACTAACTGATAAACACAAAAAGAAACTGAAAACTTTACAGCTGAAATATGAAGGCCTACAAAAAAGTGGTTGGTTATTTTGTTAGGTTTTCAAAAGTGAAAAAAATCACAAGCTTTTCAGCAATTCCTCCAACATAAAGTTTATCTGTGTTTTATATAATAGCATGTATTTCAGATTGCACAATTGGCTCTAACTGTTTAGACGACTGTAATAAAATCAACAATAGTATAATGTCGTATCACCGGTAACAAAATAAAAGTCTTCTACAAATACTTTCACGGCTCCTGCTCCGATGAACTTAGCTCACTGGTGCTCCTTATGCATGAATTTACTCGAACCACATGATTAACAACTAGGTCTCATCCTTTTACTGTGAAACTAATAAAATGTAAACGCAAATTATACTCCATCAGCTTCTTTTCTCGCACTTCCCTCTGTGGAATTCCTTTCAGTTTACTTGTTCCCCGACAGCCCCAACCGCCAAGAATTTAAATGTAAAATCATTAGCCATCTCCTATCTAACTGACTTGCACCCTGTCTTTCATGCTCCTTTCTCCGTCCACTCCACTCTCATCAGTATTTTCATCCTACTCTTACCCACTTCCTGACATTCCCTATAATCTGTCCCTCTTTCTCATAACTGTCCTCTTATGTAACCCCTGCGCACCAGTGGCAGTAAACTGCCTTGATTGGGGCGATATGATTATCAGAAAAAATTACAGTGTACAGTAGAAATACCTCCTACATAATAGTAAAAAATTAGCTGGAAGAAGACATCATTGCCACTAATGTAATACAATAATGTGTATGTATTTCTGGAAGGTATATGGGGGAAGGGTTTCTGTTGCAGCCCGGAGTAATAATGAAACATGTATCGGCCGAGAATGTTGTGATGATAAAATGCAGTAAGAAGATCGAACAAAATAACTCGTAATTAAGTAAAAGCAATAAGTGTATATTGATCGTGATTGTTGAAAAGATGGATTCAAGTTTCTCATAAAATATTTGTACGGCTTTCAGTTTTTAGGAATGGTGTTAGTAACAGTTCTTGTTAGTTTAACAGAAGACAAAATAATTGTTGCTGAATAATCCTCAGCCTCAACAGAAAAGTGATTGAGTGATGTAATCATGGAAAATCGTGTGTATAATTATATATACGATTTTCCGAGATAGAGTCATTCTAGAACTGAATGTTTTATAAATGAGTTCACAGACTGATATCATTCCTTTTACTGCAATGATTATGATTCAGTCGATTTATTTGTAGTCTGTTTCAGATGGACAAACCACATAGCAAGGTCTATCGTTGCCGTCTTCGCACAAAAATCATTAAAAATGGATCACCTTTCAGATTTGATGATTGTATTATTCAAATATAATTGCTTAATTTCTGAGTCAAGAATAAAGTAGACCAATGCCTTTTGTCTCTAGTATATACCGAACTGGGGTAAGATTTGCTTTTGGTATCAGAAACAGACAGAACCACTGTTTGCCTTTTGCCTCAAAATGTAGACGTGATTTGCCTCAAATATAGACCGGGCCAAGATTTGCCTTTTTGCCTTAAATATAGACCGTAGTAGTGTCTTGTTTGCACCTCACATATAAAGCGGACCAATATTTGCCTTTTGTTTTAAGTGTAATCCAGGGGAATTCTCTTCCGAATTAAGTGTGAAAAAAACAAAAAACAAAACAAAAAAAAAAACAAAAAAAAACAAACAAGAAAAAACACTAAAAACAACTAAAAACTGACCAATTTTTATTTTAGTGCCTCGGGATTTTATCAGAAATAACCCTTCTTTAACTGATCACATGTCATTAAGTTGCACAAATTCACCTCTCTCATTTTTAGATAAAGTAAAAGAGAAAGATTGGTGCTAAAGATTTGATCGATTGATACGTCATTATAACAAGAAAAAGAGCCAAGTGACTGTTCTTCGAATGATAATGACATCTTTAGATTAGACACCTTAAGGTCAAAGAATAAACGGACTGAAACTTTGTAGTTAGAACAAAAACAACAAAAAATATTCCACTGTTTTTTCTTATGCTTACAGTCATGTTAATGTTCAAAAAAGTTCTCGAATCCAAGAATACACAGAGATAAATTTTATATCTGATATTATCCAATTAAGGTCTTTCGAACATTATCATCGAGACAAGCTTTATTGTCAAAAGCCAAGAAAAAGTGGACAAAATAGAGAGAAAAATTAGAGGCCGTCTCTTTTTGATTTCTCTTTGAGGTTAATATGAATTCCGCAAAGTGATTGTGAACGTGATAACTTCCATTCTTCCTCGCTTATTTGGTGGGATGAATTTTGATTGGGTGTCTGAGACAGAAGGCTTACAAGTGACAGAAATAGTTATGGAGAAAAGTTTTAGTGGAGACTGAAATATGAGGAAATGGAGATTGTGTGGTTGCAGCTGTGGCCGGAAGAAAGGAAGAGAGAAATTGACAAGTCAAAAGCGGGAACACGGAAAGATTAAAGTAAATTTGGACAAAGAAATGTTACGAATCGAAATTGAAAGAACAAGATATAATAAAGAGCAAAGAATGAATTGAAGAATGAAAAAAGAAAGTGAAATGAAGGAAAAGAGGCAAATAAGGAAAGCAAAGAGCAGAGATGAAAAAATAAGAGTAAATAAGAAAAAGCAAAAATGTCAAAAAAGACAGATTTAAGTGAAAACGAAGGCGACGAAATGTAAACAATGCAAGTGCAAATGTAAAAAAAACAAAAAATGGACGGAGAGATAAATGAAAATAAGTCGGGGAAGAAGAAATAAGATAAAAGAGGAAGTGAAAAGGAAGACGAGATGAATGAAAAATCGAAGGCGATGGAAAATATAATCAAAGTAAAGAAGAGGATTGTCACGAAAATGGAAGAGCTGTAAAAAAAGAAGAAAAAGAATGGAATGTAAAGGAAAATGAATGAGGTGGGTGCAAAGAAAAAGGAAAACAAAGAAATCTGAATAAAACGGAAAGGAACAAAACAAAAAATTGTGAAGAAAACTAAAAGGAATATAAATAAAGGGATGTGAAAAAAATAAATGTGAAGAAAAAACGGAGAAAACGTAATGTGAATAAAGGGGAATATGAAGGAAATGAGAACGGGGAGCGACGTGAAATTAGAAGGAAGCAACGTGAAGAAATGGGAAGGGGAGGGACGTAAAGAAATGGGAAGGGGAGGGACGTAAAGAAATGGGAAGGGGAGGGACGTAAAGAAATGGGAAGGGGAGGGACGTAAAGAAATGAGAAGGGGAAAGACGTGAAATAATTAGAGAAGAAGAGACTTAAAGAAAAGTGAAGAGGAGCGACGTGAAATAATTAGAAGGAAGCAACGTAAAGAAATGGGAAGAGGAGCGACGTAAAGAAATGGGAAGAGGAGCGACGTAAAGAAATGGGAAGAGGAGCGACGTAAAGAAATGGGAAGAGGAGCGACGTAAAGAAATGGGAAGAGGAGCGACGTAAAGAAATGGGAAGAGGAGCGACGTGGAATAAATGGAACACTCTCTATGAGGGAGTGTCCGAGCAGTTCAGCGACTTGAAGGTATCTCTAACTGGGACCCACATGGATAAAAAGAAGAAATAGATGAAGAATAAAGACATTAAACAAAAAAGATAAAAAACAATAAGTAAGACATGAAGATTAAAAGAATTAAATATTGAGAAATAGATGGAGAAGCAAAAGATGAAGAAAAAAAAGAAAAAAGGCGTGGGATAAATCGATGTAGAAAAGTATGAATACAAGAGGACGGGGGAAGAAAGATTTAAAGAGGACGGGGGAAGAAAGATTTAAAGAGGAAAAACGGGGGGGAAGAAAGATTTAAAGAGGACGGGGGAAGAAATGATTTAAAGAGGAAAAACGGGGGAAGAAAGATTTAAAGAGGACGGGGGAAGAAAGATTTAAAGAGGAAAAAGCGGTGGGGGAAGAAAGATTTAAAGAGGACGGGAGATGATAGAGGAAAAAGCTGGTGAAGAAAGATTTAAAGAGGACGGGAGATGATAGAGGAAAAAGCTGGTGAAGAAAGATTTAAAGAGGACGGGAGATGATAGAGGAAAAAGCTGGTGAAGAAAGATTTAAAGAGGACGGGAGATGATAGAGGAAAAAGCTGGTTTGGGAAGAAAGATTTAAAGAGGAAAAACGGGAAAGATTTGATAAGAGGAAAAAGCTGGTGAAGAAAGATTTAAAGAGGACGGGAGATGATAGAGGAAAAAGCTGGTGAAGAAAGATTTAAAGAGGACGGGAGATGATAGAGGAAAAAGCTGGTGAAGAAAGATTTAAAGAGGACGGGGGAGATAGACGAAAAACATGGGGAAGATAGAGGTAAAGTGGATGGGGAAGAAAGAGGTAAGGAGGAAAAAGATGGGGATGACACAAGAAAAAATTGGAAATATAGAGGTAAAGTGGATGGGGAAGATAGAGGTAAAGTGGATGGGGAAGATAGAGGTAAAGTGGATGGGGAAGATAGAGGTAAAGTGGATGGGGAAGATAGAGGTAAAGTGGATGGGGAAGATAGAGGTAAAGTGGATGGGGAAGATAGAGGTAAAGTGGATGGGGAAGATAGAGGTAAAGTGGATGGGGAAGATAGAGGTAAAGTGGATGGGGAAGATAGAGGTAAAGTGGATGGGGAAGATAGAGGTAAAGTGGATGGGGAAGATAGAGGAAAAAGATGGGGAAGATAGAGGATGTGCGTTGTAGTGCAGTGGTTATCGGCTCGGAACCAGAAACCGGGGGGCCGATTTCGAATTCCAGTTGAATTCATTGTATTAACTTACGCGCAAATACCCTTGGGAAATGTATTAATCCGTTTCTTCCTTCCAGTTATGGGTTAAATAAAAGGACAGATTGGGTTCTATAGCCTTGGTCGGCAACCAGTCTACCGCAGAAAGCAATGGCAACCTACTGCGGGATAATCTTCTGCCCAGTCAGTCATGTCCCTTTCGAGACATGATCGCCCAAGCGTGTATCACGTATGGCATTTAAGCTGACTGAGTGACACTAAACATTTGGGATCTTCAATATATTAAGATCTTGTTCATTAATACTTTGACTGCCAAACTCAAATCAGTGAAAGATCGTGCGGGCTATTACTATTTTTAAAATTTTGTAAAAGAATATTTTAGTTATTAATCAAATATACATAATGAGTTTTATGTACAGATAACTCTTTACACTAACGATCTGTGACTGTATTTATGGCATGAACAGGACCAAAAATTTAAAATTATATATATATATATATATATATATATATATAGTGTATCGAGGCAACAGAAAATTTTTAAAAAATATACTGTTAAATATAAGAGACAATGAATGTCTATTACGTTTAATCATGAGCCGTTCCTAACGTCGTATTTTGGCTTTAATTTCAGTTGAAAATAAAGACAAAAATTCTCCAATATTTGGATAATTTTTTATTAATTTTGTTCTAAGCTTTCGGCTCATATGAGTCATCTTCAGAGAGGTTATTAACATAACATCCACCATCAGCGACAATTTTATTTTGTGCTGATATAAACTTCGCTATGCGACGGCAATAGTTACCAAAAATAACAAACGCAGTATGCAAATTTGCAATGCGGTTCTATGACGTTATACCGCATGATAGCGCGAAATGACAACAGAACCATATATTCAAATGCAATGTAATGTGTTCTGATATATAATCAATATGTTTTATTCATTTTAAAGGTAGTAGGCAAAGGAATGTCTAATAGACGTTAATCTATAATATTTTTTATAAAAATTATTTTTCTAAGCGGGTTCGGTAACCTAAGTTTTTCCAACATTTTAAATGGAATCCAAATGAAAATGAAATGATGCTGATAATCATGCCAGCCGTTATCGGAACACTGAGGATTTACTTCAAAGACCCTCATGATAAATCTGGAGGAACCGGAGATAAGGAGAAGATTACTGAAAACAGCTATTATCTGGCGGAGTTGTGAGGCCTCTTAGTCTCCAGTCTAAACCAACAATTTCGATTGGTGAGAATATTCACTCAGTAAATAATAGAAAAAAAGAATAGCACAACGCAGTGTTTAAAAGATTCCTAATATTGCTTTGGAGAAAACAGCTGCCAAATTCCTTTTTTTTTAACTAATCCCAGGAGCCATGTTTCCAAAACGTTTCAGCTAACTATTAAATCAAAACTTAAGTTGCTGAACTTACCTCCCACCATATGACTCAACATAATGAACTTTCTGAAAGTTAGTTGGTTAGTATAACTTATCCCTAATGACGTTCTACATTCTGAAACTTGATGTCGATGATTGTTAAATTTAACATGAATAAATTCCTTGAGACTTACACGGTATATTTATAGATAATTATAACTTTAGATAAGTATCAATAGACGTTTAAATATGTTATCAACGATGATGACTGAAGCAATTAATTGTGTAAACACTGACGTGCAAGAACTTATGACGTTTGTGGGATTGAAGAAAGCCATAAATATCGTATATTCAGTTTGGACCTTATTCTCTATCAGCTTATCTATCATGGAATTTTCTAAGTCAGTCCGTCGGAGCTCAAATGGCAGCAATGTTTCGAAATTTTATTTAAGACAATGCTTAAGGTGCTGATGAGATGAAACCAATCTTTTCGCTATATTTGCCTAACAGGATTAGTCCCCTCTACCAAAATACCTAAGAAATTCAAATCAAATAAAAGACTAAATAAATATTTAAAGCCCTTGTTTGAATTGTTTGACTAGCATTGCAATCAGAAACAATAATTTTATCCACCTTTTTTACCCATCTAAATCTAAACTTATTTATAAATGGAACGTTGTCTGTGTGTGTGTGTATCCGTTACCTATAGACTTCGAAACGGCTGAACCGATTTTCTTGAAAATTTACACAGTTATTCTATAAGCGTCTGCGAGTGTTCTTAGCTAGGTTTTATGTCTAAGTACCCCCAATAAATATCGAAAATCGAAAAAATCGGGTTATAGAAGAAGTAGTCCGATTTTAATCAAATTTGATACACTCATAGACAACGGCATAAGAAACAATATTCAGAAGTTGTGCAGTTCTTACAATAGTGCAGAAAATCGATAATATATATATATATATAAATATAAATCGATACCAGGAAATCAAAATTTGACATACATTCATTCATTTTTCTTTAAGTCTACGGTTTCACTTTAACTGGAAACTTTTTAGTCTTTCGTGCCAACGTCCAAAGAGTCTGAGCTCCAGAACCATGGATTAGCTTTAAAGCTTTTATTACAGCCGGGCAACGCCGGGCTATACTGATAGTATTAATATAGATTAAACCCTGCAAAACAAGAATATGAAAATCTTTGTTATTAAATAGTATATATCCTAATAGGGGATACAGACTGCTATATATATTAATTGTAAATTGATTCCCCCCTACTAAGGGAGCCATAACAAAAGAGTCTCATACAACGTTTGTCTTGTGTCTGACGATAAACTGCATCCGGCAGCAAGGCCTCTGATAGGGAGATTTTGAGGATCGTGAAACCACCTTTTAATTGCTATTGTTGCCATGTCCATCATGATCCAGCAGTAGACTACTGGGAAAAAATTGAAAATTACCAGCAGGGCATTATTGGTAAAAATCATTACCAAAGCTCACAAGAAAATAAAATTTCAGCATTAAATGCCCTATAAGGAGTTGATATGCCATTTAACAAACAAACCAAAATCCTAAAACGTGATCTATTAAGATTTTAAAAAATGATTTTTTTTTAAAAATTTATAACATAGCGAACCTTTTCATCTATTACAATCGATTAAGCACTGCAGATTACGATATAAAGAAACTTAACTTTTTTAATGTTAAGAAATCACGTGGTATACGCATTTTTTGTCTCTAGTCCCAAGAAGATCAATTTATAATTAATTTACATAAAACTATAGCGCACTAGCAACTTTTACAATATTTAATTTAAAAAATAGGATATATTTTTAGTGTGGCGTGTTTAATCTATCGTAATGTGATGGAAATATTAGAGAAAATTATTATTTCAGGCTGCAATATCTATTGTACAACATTACCGAGTATTTCCGGAACACTTCATAATAAACTACTTGACGTTATTAACAAGAATCTACGCTGAACTTTTCCCCTGTCTGTCAATCAGTTATTGAAGTCATACCCATTCTTCCGTTCATTATCAATAAACTATCAGAATCGAATATGGCCGAACCGAAGTGAGTTAACGAGCCGAGAGTTAAGAATGCGCATCAGTTAAACTTTCTGACAGTCTTATGAAATTTCTGCAAAACTTATTGCAAGCTGAGGTCCAGGCCAATTTTAATTTGAAGTCGCGAACCTGAATCACGTCCCAACAAACCATTGTTGCTTGGCGTCTCTCCGAAGCCTATTTAACTCTTTGATAACTAAAGTTGCACACCTATCTCTGTTCTGGAAAGATGTGTAGAGAAAATTCACAGATATTTTATATTTGATCGATGAAAATAGTTTGTTGCCACCACCTCGATGCTTTCGTGTTTCCAGAGTTGGAGTTCATCTTGAAAATTAAAGAGATTTTTATAAAGAACTAAATTGCTAAAAGGAAAATAAATGGGAGAAGTTCACTTACATAAGTAAAACCTATATATATATATATATATATATATATATAATCTGATGAATTCTATTTATTTAATAAGCCGATAGATTTTATTAATTAAACATTATCATTAGTGGATGTCCATATTTGATGAGACGCTCTGTATTAAACAGTATAAATATTCTCAAATATGTAAACCAGTAAGAAAAATCTTTTTTTAATAAATAAATGTAAAGTCCTCTCAAAAATAACGTTTAAGTAATAATTATATATATATATATATATATATATATATATATCTTCAAATGAATAAGAAACGAAAAAAATAAGTGCAATGTTGAAAACATTAATTGAAACAGTGCTCAATACAAAAAAGAGCAATGAATATTTATTATTAATTATTACTTTAGAACATGTGCAAACTACTACAAAATTGTACATTTTGTTTCAACATTGAAACAAAACATATATATATAAAGAGCGCAACATATAAAGAGAGAGAGAGACACACACATACATACTCTCTCAATCTCTCTCTCTAAATATATATATAAAGTAACAGTATAGCCCGACGTTGCTCGGGTGTAATGAAAGCTTTAAAACTAATCCATGGTCCTGGGGCGCAGACTGCTTGGACGTTGGCACAAAAGACTAAAAAGCAATAGTTGTTTCTAGTTAAAGCGAAACTGTAGACTGAAAGAAAAATGAATGGATGTAAGTCAAATTTTGATTTCGTAGTATCGATATCAAATAAGTTGTTTTCGTCATAAATTGAATTTTGAAGGCTAAATAAGTCCTCTGAGTAAATAACATCATGGCCGAGACAAAGATTTCCAATTATACCTACTTAGAGCCAAACCCGAAGCAAAAACTAAAAGGGCTGAAAAAAAAAAAATTACAGACATCCAGGCAGATAAACAGACACACACACAAACATTTTGCCTTTTATATATATATATATATATATATATATATATATATATATATATATTATCGATTTTCTTCACTATTGTAAGAACTGCAACTTTGAAACTTCTGAATATCGTTTCTGATGTCTTTGTCTATTAGTGTATCAAATTTGATTAAAATCGGACCACTACTTCTATAACCCGATTTTTTTTTATTATCGATATTTATCGGGGGTACCTCGACACAAAACCTAGCTAAGAACACTCGCAGACGCTTATATTACAACTGTGTAAATTTTCACGAAAATCAGGTTCAGCCGTTTCGGAGTCTATAGGTAACAGACACACACACAAAGTTCCATTTATAAATACGTTTTTATACAGAAGAAAGAGAGAGACATACACTGACTCATCTGGATAAATGAGTGAGCATGACCATCGCTTATTTGACATTTCACCCCAAGCAAGACAGTAAGCCATTAACACGCAAAGAGTTACTGGTTGCAAAAGGAATAAGAGAAAAAGAAACACCATATCGAAGAGAGCGAATAAAAGACTAGGAATTAAGAAAATAGAAGATAACGATTGAAACTGTGTTTATATTGTTGAAGATCAAAGTTGCTGAAAAGCAAGAGAGTTCCACAAGCGAGAAATGCGAGAGAAGACAATGTGAGCCTAGAACTTACACGTTCATCAAGGCATTTCAACTATAATAGACTGAGACTTAGCTGCCAATCTCTATATTTTCAGTTCTTCTGAGAACGACAGCGAGTCTTTAAGTTAGAAAGCAAAAAAGTTTACATTTTTGCTTGGCTATAAAATGCTTGTTCTGGTGTATCATAATATTAGATTTTATACTTTAACTTTTTATTTATTTTAAATTATTAAATCATATCTGTTTTCTAGAGTATTTGTTTTTTTTTTGCTTAAATTTTAATTTTTCTTTATTATTTAGGTTTCTGACGACAACATAGCCTAATAATAAGTGTTGGGCGTTCTTTAGTAATTCTTTGTCGTATCTGTAATTGTTGACAGACAGTACAACACAGTTTTCATGGAGTGTGTTTGTAAATATACAAGTTGAAACAAACTCAACTGAACTAACCCAACAACAAATAAGTAGATAACATCTCTAACTCTTTAATTCCGGGAGGTAATTTTTTTAATCTAATATTTTATTTGATAAGTATTAATGCCCTCTTTGTAAAATTGAGTACTTTACAAAACGAAGACTGCTTGCCGTAAAAACGTTATCCACCGGAGACACAATCTTTGACTTTCTTTCTAGTTAAGCATAATCATAATCAAACGTTATGTTTAGGTGATACCTGAGATTGAAATCAAATAATAGTTTCTAGTTCAAGGAGGGCTTAGGTTCATACAATATCGAAGAGCAAATTTTCTTTAGGTTTTCTGGAGTGTGCATATAAAATATGAAAACAGGGAGTCTATTTGCTATACGGGTGTCAATAAAAATAAGGCTTGAAAATTTAAAATAAATTTATATATTTTTTAACCACATCAACATATTTGTACAGTTAACAGGAAAGAAACGCGGTAATATGCTCCATCTCTACAAATAAAGACCGATTATATTTAATTTAAAGAAATTCTCCAGAGGTTCTTCTATATTTAAGATCCAAACTGGTGTTTTCTTCTTTGTGCAAAAAAAAAAAAAAAAAAAAAAAAGAATGGTAGACTGAATAAAGGCTCACTTTTTCAGAAGGCATAGCCAAACGTGCTTGGAAAATGTCAAACGTTTCAATGTCTTTACCTGTCGTTTGTTACAAAGGGAGGAATAAAGAGGATCGAAAATTGGAACTATGACCATTTATTCTAAGAAGCAAAGGAACAGTACACTGTCAGGTGTGTTCAGCTGCCTGGGATAACAGCTACACCCGAATAACCCAGCCTTCTGCTTCACAGTTTATTTGCCTTTTGGAATAAATCATCGTAGATTCAATTTTCGAACCACCTTCTTACTTTTTTTCTCAATGCGACAAACGGGAAACAATGACACAGAAACGTGTACCACTTTTAAAATCACGACATGAACTGATCAGTTTGCTTGGTGACGCATCTTGCTTCGAGTCAATGAACGTTTATTTATTTTTCCATGATAGAAAAACGGCACGTTCATCCTGAAGCCACGTTCCGGTGAAAATTGGTAAACCGCTGTATAAATTATATATATATATACATGATATGATATGTGTGTGTGTTTAATAATGGAAGGTTTGAATAAAAATTAATAATTATTTCTAGCTGCCGTATTTCGTTGTTTATAAAACGATCCAATGTATTAGAAGCCACCTACCCGCCCAAAGTTCTTCGCACTATACCTAATTTTACGCACTGATATGTCATCATGAAAACCTGACTATTCATCACAAATTCATCACAGACTGAGATGTGCCAAATTTACGATAACTATTTAGAATGTAAAATTACGAAGAAAAGTTAACTCCTTTGATTTATAAGAGAAACACTGTTTTATTATTTTAATTTATTTTTTACATATCTCATTTTGAGTGAAACGTATCTCCGGATTAAGGAAATAATGTTGTTTAAAGACAGGGATAGTCAATATCGGCTCGGAACGAGAAATCGGGGAGCCGAGTTCGAATTCCAGTAAAATTCGTTGCATTCACTTACGCGCAAATACCCTTGGAGAAAGGTATTAATCCATCTATTCCTTCCAGTTATGGGTTAAATAACAGGACAGATTGGGTTCTATAGCATTGGCTGGCAACCAGTCTACCGCAGAAAGCAATGACAACTTACTGCGGGATAATCTTCTGCCCAGTCAGTCTTGTCTCTTTCGAGACATGATCGTCCAAGCGTGTATCACGTATGGCACTTAACTGACTGAAAGACATGTTTTTGCTAGACAATTAGAAATTTTTCAGATAATAATGTTTGTTTTCATGCATGTCTTACTAATCAACCCATATCTAGAGGGTCAAGAGGTGGATCGATACCTTTCCGAAGGGTATTTGCCCGTAAGTGAATATAACGAACACAACGCGAATTAGGACTCGGCTCTCCGATTAACAATTTCGAGCAATTACACCACCCGGTATTCCCAATCCGCCACCCATCTAGGTACTGGCCAGGTTCAACGTAGCTCAACTTCGATGATCCTACAGGAGCAGTGATGTGGCTGTAAGCTAGATATTTTACAGGGTCAACAATGCGTCTTATAAACATCAAAATACACTAAGTGAATGTACCGGACGTTCAGTATTTAAGAAAACATTAAAGACAAAGAGTGAGCATTCATGTCTCTTTAGAGCTTTCAATGGGAAACTAGAACCGGCTTCTAGTGTATTCCTCTTCACCCAATACATACGAGACCGACTCCATAAAATCATTATTAGACTGGCGAACTAACTTCTAGGGACGAAGCACATTAATTTAATTTCCTTTTAGATTTTTATATTCTATGACACAAACTACACACACACACACACACACACACATATATATATATATATATATATATAATGTGTGTGTGGATGACTAATATATTATGCTCTCATTATGATTGAGCTCTCTAGAGAAGAAAATTCTAGAATTTCTACTTCTGCGATATAAGCATTACTCTTCAGAAATGATTCGATTTCTTTCGGTGGCTGGCGTGTGTATACACTTCTTATATACAACACGTTAAAACTTTCCCTTCTATGATTCCATGCGCTTAGGGAGTAACGACTCCGACTGACACCAAATTGGTCGAGTTTCGATCCCACCCAGAAGCAAGTGGATGTGTCTAGCCACACTGATGAGCTGTGATACAGCGAAACAGGCTTGTATGTGGATGTCTAATATATATATATATATATATATATATATATTGTTCAATATAGCAGGCAATAAACATCTATTATGTTTAATCATGAGCCGTTCCAAACATTGTATTTTGGCTGTAATTTCAGGTGAAAATTAAATAAAAAATTGTTCAACATTTGAATATCTTTTTATTATGCTGATTCTAAGCTTTCGGCTCACATGAGTCAGCTTCAGAGAGGTTACAGGGATGTTAACATTAAGACATTCACCATCAAAGATGATATTATCTTGTGTTGACATAGAACATTGCTAAGCAACGACAAAAGTCACCGAATAGCCGATGCAATACGTAAATGTTAACAGAACAATATGTTTAAATGCAACGTAATGTGTTGTGACCAAACTGAAATGACAAAAATCTGTCTAATATTACCTACATGGCTATGTTTTACTAAGAAATGTTATTTAATTGAACTATGATCAGATATGTGGTAGGTAAGTCTACGGAAGAGTGTGCATGTAATATATAATCTCATAATTATGAATTAAATGTGCAATGCGACACGAAAATATCTATGTTTCGAGATAGAGTCTCGTCACCATTTATATGTAAATTATATTAACGAGCAACTTCCGAGATAGAAACGGAAATGTCTGTTCCGAGATAGAAACGGAAATGTCTGTTCCGAGATAGAAACGGAAATGTCTGTTCCGAGATAGAAACGGAAATGTCTGTTCCGAGATAGAAACGGAAATGTCTGTTCCGAGATAGAAACGGAAATGTCTGTTCCGAGATAGAAACGGAAATGTCTGTTCCGAGATAGAAACGGAAATGTCTGTTCCGAGATAGAAACGGAAATGTCTGTTCCGAGATAGAAACGGAAATGTCTGTTCCGAGATAGAAACGGAAATGTCTGTTCCGAGATAGAAACGGAAATGTCTGTTCCGAGATAGAAACGGAAATGTCTGTTCCGAGATAGAAACGGAAACGTCTGTTCCGAGATAGAAACGGAAATTTCTGTTCCGAGATAGAAACGGAAATTTCTGTTCCGAGATAGAAACGGAAATTTCTGTTCCGAGATAGAAACGGAAATTTCTGTTCCGAGATAGAAACGGAAATTTCTGTTCCGAGATAGAAACGGAAATTTCTGTTCCGAGATAGAAACTGGTGGTATGTGGCTTCCCTCTGTCGCATCTAGAAGTATTTCCATGGCTTCTGCTCCGGCGAACTTAGGTCACTGGTGCCCCCTCCACAAGAATTTACACGTGCAACCAGACTGGCCACAAGATTCCACCCTTTTACAATTAAACCAACCAAATGAAGGCGACAGTTCTACTCCATCAGCTTTTTCATCGGAAATTTGTTTCTATCCCGAAACAGAAATTTCCGTGTTGCAATGTACATTTAATTCACAATTATATGATTATGTTAAGCTCTACAATATTTATTGTATTGAACACTGTGTATATAAATATAACTGCCAGTGCGACTGAAAAGCGTAAAACCTTGGATCCTCTTCACCTGGATATATATCTATATATATATATTGTAAAATCTGCTCTGTGTGTATGCGTATATAGGCAGCCCACATTCACCAGAACAAGTTTTATTAAATAACACCGAAAGGTTTGTCTATAAAACTTTATGTTGCGTTTTTAATTCTACGTTCTATACATCAGGATTAATTTTTTTTGAAGAAACTGTTCAAAGTTAATTTCTTTTTGTCACATTAAAATACTTTCGAATCTCAAATTCTTTGCCAGGAATTCTACGTGATCTGTATGTTAAGCAACATATGTGACCAAATTTTGGCTTTTTTATATAGTTGAAGTAAGAATTAAAGCAAGTTACAGGTTAAAAACACGTTTCAAGCGGCGTCAACTTTAAGCGAGTCCTAATTTCACTAATCTAATAACGCCATGATTTCGTCCAATACATATTGCTTAATATACTGATCATTTAGAATTCTTGACAATAGCTGTGACAGTTGAAAGTACTCGAATGTAGTCGAAAAGAGAAAAAAAAGGGAAAAGAAACGATAGACTCCGAAGAGTTTATTAACAATTTAATACAGACGTAAAATACCTCAGTCAGAAATTGGAAAGACTTAAATTTAAAAAATTGAACAGACAGACCTTGTCGATATTATTTAATAACAATAATTTATATACATATATAGGAGAGTTACTTCTTTTAGACTTGTCAAGGCAGATATTTAGGAGAGGGAAAACTCTGATGTAACACCGGCGGTGCCTGTTGCATTCAATGATGTTAACCTGTTTTGTTTTATTTAAGGCATCAGTCGGTCAGAGAATGGGATTAGTTTCGTAAAAGGCCTTTGGCCAAATGAAAAAATTCGCACACAGGCATTGCTTGATGAATGATGCCAGACAATGCAAGTCCTTCAGACAGTTAAACGCCATACGTGATACATGCTTGGGCGATCATATCTCCAAGGAGGCATGACTGATTGGGCAGAAAATTGTTCCGCAGTAGACTGGTTGCCAACCAAGGCTATAATACCCAATCTGTCTTGTTATTTAACCCTTAACTGTAAGGAAGACACGCATTTATACTATTCCCAAGGGTATTTGCGCCTAAGTGAATGCAAGAAATTCAACTAGAATTTGAATTCGGCTCTCTGATTTCACGTTCCGAGTCGATATCAACTGCACCACAACGCACGTCCTTAACTGGATTAAAAAGCAATTAAGTAATGGTCATGCTCGATAACAAGTCTTTGCAGCTCAGATATATATATGTAAAAGGAGAGAGGGTAATCCAAAAGTGGGTGGACAGTAAATGATAACATTTATTTTGAGATTACATATAGAACAATTGTGTACAACAATAAAAAGATGCTTTCCTTTCAGTTTTTTAATCGTTTCACCCCAAGCAAGGCGGTACCGCCTGTGATGCGTTGCGGGTTATATAAGAGAGTAAAAGTTTAGGCAGGAGGAGAGTGAAGAGAAAAGCGAACCAGTTACAGGCGGTGTCAGAGAAAGGGCAAGAGAAGGATGGGAACACAGGTGTGAAGACAGTTAATAGAGAGGAAGGAAAACAACTAGATACACGCGGCGATGTAGAAAGGACTGAGGTCAAGTGGATAAGAAATGGGAATTGACATTGCATTTAAATTCCTGGAGGTTGTAGCCGTCAGCAAGTCAAGGAACTTTGTGTCTGTAGACTCCGAAACGGCTGAACCGATTTTCTTGAAAAGGTTACACAGTTGTACTATAAGCGTCTGCGAGGCTTCTTAGCTAGGTTTTGTGTGGAGGTACCCCTGATAAATATCGAAAATCGATAATCGAAAAAATCGGCTTATAGAAGTAGTGCTCCGATTTTAATCAAATTTGATACACTCATAGACAAACACATAAGAAGCGATATTCAGAAGTTTCAAGGTTGCAATTCTTACAATAGTGCAGAAAATCGATATATATATATATATATATATATATATATATATATATAAAAGCCAAGATGTTTGTGTGTGTATCTGTTTATCTGCCTTTATGTCTGTATTTTTTCAGCTCTTTTATTTTAGTTTTTGCTTCGGGTTTGCCTCTAAGTAGGTATAATTGTAGTTCTTCGTCTCAGCCATGATACTATTTACTCAGAGGACTTATTTAGTCTTCAAAATTTAGTTTACGACGAAAAACTTACTTGATATCGATACCAGGAAATCAAAATTTGACTTAAATCCATTCATTTTTCTTTCAGTCTACGGTTTCGCTTTAACTGGAAACAGCTATTGCTTTTTAGGCTTTTGTGCCAACGTCCAAAGTGTCTGAGCTCGAGAACCATGGATTAGTTTTAAAGTTTTCATTACACCCGAGCAATGCCGGGCTATACTGCTAGTCAGAAATAAAACAATGACAAGAGTCAGTCAGTCAGTTAAGTGCCATGCGCGATACACGCTTGGGCGATCATGTCTCGAAAGAGACATGACTGACTGGGCAGAAGATTATCCCGCAGTAGGTTGCCATTGCTTTCTGCGGTAGACTGGTTGCCGACCAAGGCTATAGAACCCAATCTGTCCTATTATTTAACCCATAACTGGAGGGAAGAGACGGATTAATACCTTTCCCAAGGGTATTTGCGCGTAAGTGATGCAAGGAATTCAACTGGAATTCAAACTCGGTTCCCCTGATTTCTCGTTCCGAGCCGATATCCACTGCGCCACAAGACAACTTATATGGATGAATGCGAAGAAAAGTATCAATCGGCGCATTGTGTGAAAATTGGGCGGAGAAAGATATTATGGTGAATGAAGTAATTGTATGGAAATCTCGTTCTCGTGTTACTGATCGCCAGATCTGAGAAACAGTTTCAGTTAAAATTTTGAAGTCGCTTCAGAATTCATAGAAATACTGTTAATCGGATCAAGAGCCAGTCAAAATATATTAAACATAAGAAAAACAAACATCAACAAAATAATCCATACCCCACCCGAGCATGACAAGAGGGATATATATATATATATATATATATATATATATATATATATTGTAAGAAACTTATGGAACATGTAGGTTTTAAACTCGCTGTTCATGCATTTACTTTTATAAAGAGTGCCCGATACAACGTAGAGCTTTATATTGTTATATATATATATATATATATATATATATTCAAAACATATACTGTTAAATATAACAAACAATGTATGTCTTATGTTTAATGATAAGCCGTTCTAAACATCGTATTTTGGCTTTAATTTCAGGTGAAATTTAAGACAAAAATTGTCAAACATTTGGATATATTTTTTATTATGCTGGTTCTAAGCTTTCGATTCACATGAGCCACCTTCAGAGAGGTTACAGGGACGTTAACATTAAGGCATCCCCCATTAAAGATCATATTATCTTGTGTGAACATAAAACATTGCTATGCAACGATAAGAGTCACCGAATAACAGACGCAAATCGTAAATTTGTAATGCGGTTCTATGACGATACACCCCGTGAGAGACCGAAATGTTAACAGAACCATGTATAAATGCAACGTAATGTGTTGTGACCAGATTTAAATGTGATTTTATTAAGTGTGGGTTGTTTTGATTTAATGTAAATGACCTCCAATATCTGAAGGTTCTTTTTATTGTATGCATGAGTGAGTATTATCGTGTTATCGACTAGAATCTGTCTGATATTACCTATATATATATATATATATATATATATATATATACAAATAAATACGCAACAGTCTTTATTGTAAAAAATTGAGTGTGTGTGTATATATATATATATATATATATAACACAAAACCCTAGAAAGTAAGCCACCACCGACCGCTGTTTCACACAAACGGTTCCTCAGGGTAGGTGGTGGCTCACTTCTAGATTTTTTGTGTTGTATTCTCGCTCTACTTTCATACATTCGTATCGAGCACTAAATGTATTGTTCTTGTGCTCTGTTTGTTTCTTTCTTTCTCCCCTTTATTCAACCCACGAGGTAGTTCTCGCCGGGTTACAAGACAGTTTATATTACTGTTAAGTTAGCATTATTTTCGGATGTTTAGTCTGTTATTATTAGTGTTGACTTACTGTGATCAAGTTCATTATTATATATATATATATATATATATATATATATATATATAGAGAGAGAGAGAGAGAGAGAGAGAGTGACCTAGAGAGCCAACGAACCTACCAAGGTTTCACCAAATTGGATCTTCAGGGAAAGTTGGCTTTACTTGCGTATTGAGCACTTTTTGGTTTAGGTTGCTCGTCTCGGGTTTTTTTTTTTTGGCTGCGTACTTTGACTGATATTCAAGTCCTTAGCTCGAGTTCTTTTATCACCATATTTTTCTTCCGCTTATGTGCTCGGAGGGTTTTTCGAAACGAGTATAACGATAAGTTTACATTTATATAAGATTTCTTCATAAGGTCTGTGGTGAATTTCTAACCCACCAGACGTTCAAAGCATGGAGCTTCATTGAGAGGGGAATAATTAATTCTAACTGGAAGAAAATCAGGATCGGATAGGTGATGTTGGGTTGAGACGAATTTGGTCTTTGAGATACTGCAAGCTCAGTCAGTTAAGTGCCACGTGCAAAACACGCTTGAATGATCAAGACTTTTTCGATTCATGGCTGACTACGCAGGTTTTCACGCAGTAGGTCACCGTGTTTTGTTTTTTTTTTTTTGCGGTGGACTGGTTTCCACTAAATACTATAGGTATAAATGCTGTTCAATCCATATCAGAGACGAATTCACACTTTTCCCAAGATAACTTGAGCGTTAGGGAATGTAACGAACCCGAATGGAATTCGAAATCGGCTCTCCAGTTTCCCATTCCGTGCCATTACCCATTTCATCACAACCTGCGTTCTGTATTCTTTGTGGTGTATTGAAAGTTACAAGCAATTATTTTTCTTTTTCGCATCGAGTTGTTAGAGATGAGCGGATGTGTGTTCTTGTGTAATAAATATCGCCTCAAAATGAGAAATCCGTTTAATTCACTTACTCATAAATACCTTTAGGAAAGATATTAATCCATTTGTTCTCTATCCACTTATGGGTTGGAACAGCCGGACAGATTAGTTTCTATAGCCGTGGTTGGCAACCAGTCTACCACAGAAAGTAATAACTACATACTGCGGGAAAATCTTCTTTCCAGCCATTCGTGTCTCGAACGAGCCATGATCGCCCAAGCATGTATCACATATATCAATTAACTGATTGATTGATTGATTGATGTTAAGGCTAGGTCAGTTTTAAGCTTGGGATCAACAGTTTTAGACGTGTTTTAATAAAATAAGCATTTCACTACCATCAGTTCACCTTAAATTTCTTAACGTATAAAAACAAAACAAAACAATAACACCAAATGGACAGAGGCGATCAAATAGTCTGCGATAGTAATTTAACACACTCCCTCGACTCTAGTTTACGTGACACCATGTATATCAGTTCCTTTCCCCATATAATCACGAAGTGTATTTAAATCACGTAACTAGCTTACACGTATTTTTTCTTTCAAGCTCAAGTGTAGTTTGATTTCAGAAACTTCTAGTCTGTCATATCGTAACATTGATTATTAATTTCGATTCGAATTTTTCGGAATGTGATTTCATTCCCCGTGTCATGACTCACCTGATAAAAAATCCCAAATACTCAACTTCTAAATTTTTAGTTCGAACCATAAAAGATGCATGTCGTTAGACTGTTCTTATCGAAGACTGTAAGTCTGGACTCGATATCTGAATTTGGAACATACAAGGAAAACAAGATTCTTTATATTCTGTCACACGTTTATTTCCTTTGTATACCCATTGTAAGAAGTTTGAAGTATTAGTTTTGTTTAACGGCATATCAACACTTCTGTGGGTTACTTAATGCCAAAAAGGTAGGGTTTTAAGGTATTTTTTAAATGTTTGTTTATAGTGTGAAGGTTGATTTAGTCAGATTTTGATAAAAAAATTTGTTTTAATTTTTTAAAATATTTTGATTTTATTTTAGAAAACTGAAGATGTCTTCTAGTTTTGTATTCAAAAATGTATTACAGGTAATATTTTTACTTCAGAAATGTATATTTTTTATAAATGCCTAGTTTTATACTTTCATAGTGTTTTGACCGCAGTTTGGGGGGTAACTATTTGCCCATAGCTGGGAGCCTAAGTGTTGCTACCACTCTGAGTCAGGGTGGACCTGGGAACAATATCAATTAAGAGGTGCTTCCGTACTCTTTACAACCTCCCAGTCAGAGGCCTTGCTGCCGGATGTAGTTTGCCGTCATACTCAGGGCCACCATTTTAAGGAGAATTTTCCATAAAACAGCAGTTCTTGGCGTAAAAAGTGGAACTGACTACCGCGCAGATGCTTTCCTCTACACCATTAGCATAACTTATCAAGAGTTAATCGTTATCTATGCCCATTATGCACATAATCACTTCCAACTACCTCCTCTTTGATTTATATTTTTGGTTCCAATACATATATGAATGACTGCAAAAACATTTTCTGCCTCAAATGTATAGACAATCTGTACAGATGGATGACTACTACCAGAGAGGCTAAATCTTTGGTCTCATCCGCCATATTACTTTTTTTTATTTTGAAGTCAGAACGCTCGAGTCCTTAGTTTCTGAACCTTTTTCTCCTTATTCCGTTGCATACTTTTGTCTTGATTGTTTGCTTGCTTAATATTATTTTTTGCTCTGTTCATTCATTTGCCTACTTTTTTTTGGCATGTAGAGGGTGTCCATAATATTAGTATGCAATTTAAAAAAAATAAATTTTTTAAAGTGCAACCGAACTTTATTTTTATATGTAATTTTTTTTATAACAATGCCTTTCTTATAGCCAAGGGATGTCATAGTTATAGATATTTCCTACATTAGTGTTTGCAACTTGTTTATATTTACAAATGTTAGGTTTCAAACTATGCCAACGTTATTACAAATTACGATTACGAATCGGTTAAAAAGAAATATTTTTACAACCGCTGAATCCTGCACCCCAACTTCATGCCAATCTCTCTCATATCTTTCAAACAGATGAATTTTATCTGCAAGACCCAAAAGGAACATTTAAAACCACACTACTAGTTTACAGTGTCAATTTTATTATTTTAAATGTCTATAACGCTGAATCTGGCACGAAGTGGTCGTGTGCCAAGTTCGATTACTCTTGTTTTAAAAATGTTTGCGCATGCCTCGTTAGATAAATACAGGTAGAGGAATCGAAGGCGGAACGAATAAGCACAGCCAGCAATAAAATAGTTGAAGCTTTCGTATTATACATGGATATTTAGTACGAATGCCGAAATACAAACTAGTAAATCGCATCAATTTGTCAGCACAATTATAAGGCTTTTAATATAAGTATGTAATCGTATTTGAGATTACATACTGTCACTTCGAAAGAAAATTCTCTCGACTGCCTCTCGTTCTAACTCTCTGTAGAAGATATGTAATACGAGGGGGGCCTGTGCTATCAAAAATGACAGCAAAATATTTATATCGATATGCCTTTTAAAATGAGGGCAACATATATTGATGTACCAACTATTCAGTATCATACATTATGACGTAAGAAAAAAAAATTAATCCAAACCTCTGAGTCTGAAAAAAGGATATATATATATATATATATACACAAATCGACAACGGTTTTTATTATAATAGAGAGTATATATATATATATATATATATATTCTTCACTACTCTGCGACATAATTATCACAAAAATAAATAAATAAATCAGGCACTCTTAAAGAGCAAACACACGGTAATAGGTTTAATAAGTGCTACTAAAGAGAATGAACTAAGCCGACGCTGCTTCACTATTCTCTCTCTCTCTCTGTTCATGAGAGTGACAGGAGGGAAATATAAGATTAAAAAAATGGAATTAACAAACCGACATATTTATTTGTTTGAACATTACTTTTAATCGATACTCGTGTTTGTGTAGACATTCTGGTTATAATTAAACTATATATATATATATATACCAACCTGATTATTTTCGAAACAAATTTCTTTTGTAAATAATCAGGCCCGTAGAAATATTATATATATATATACATTACAACATATACTTATTATTGTGACTTTACATATTTGTAAGTATATGTGGGAATGTACATATATGTATATAAGTCAATATAAATGGGTGGGTTAGTTTCTGGGGTCACACAAACGCACGTATCCATGGAATTAGAAGTTTCTTCAGAGGTCAACCTCTTCACGACTGAGCTGAACACTCCATGCCGATCTGACGTCAATGCCTAAGTCCTGACTTATTTCCGTTTTATTTTTATATTTTTTTATCCTTCTCTTCAGTTAAAGAAAATGCAAAATTTTTTGAACCAAATGGAAGGAATATTGTGTGGTCTGATGAAATGAGCTAATTATGCTCATTAAAATGAATTATAATTTATAACCAATTTAAATGACGTGTTGAGTTTTCCTTTATAAATATATATATATTTAAAAAAAGCTTTAATCCAAAAGGAAAAGCAGGAAGGTAAATCCCAAAGACCCGATTCTAATTAATATTAAATTAAAAAATTATACAGGTGGAGAGCTCAATGTAATTAATATTTAAATTACAGAGCCAATTATAAAATAAAATAAATTTCGAAGTTCAAAACCGTTGTATGATCATTTCTACATGAAATCCCTAAGAGAGATTTTACGCATCATCAGCAACTTATACTCAAAATAAAATGATATTACCGGCGTAAGTTCAAAAATTTCAAAAAATTTACGTCACAGAAAAAAACAGATAGGTGGTATTTATGTCTATTTTTAGATTTGGACAACATTACTTTTAGATTGAGTTGTAAGTGAAATATTTAAAGATTTGGCTATGTCTAGCTCGAAAAAGGGGGTAAGGGAAGAAAGAAGTGGTGTTTGAATGGGAAGAGGGTTAAAACAAAATGGAAAGAAAAGGGAAAAAGAAAAGAAATGAAGAAAAATAAAGAAAAGAAAATTTTCATACACGGAGAGACGCTCGGGATGTGTTCCCAAAACTAGCGTTTTTAAATGGATATGAAATTATTAGAAAAAAAGATTTTTAGAAATAATTTTTTTGGGGAAAAAAACTGACATATAAGTTATTTAAATTTAATTAAATTAATTTAGATTTACCTAGATTTAAATTAACCTAGATTTAAATTAAAATAAAATAAAATTTATAAAAATTTAAAACATTTTTAAAAAAATTAAAAAAATTAAAAAATATTTTAGGTGCGTGGAAAAATATATATGCATGCAGAAAAAATTAGTGGTTAAGTTAGTCTAAGTATTCTTATTCCTTAAAAGGTAGATATTAATAGAAGAAAGTAAGAGGAAGGTAGATGGGTATCAAAATTTACATTTAAAAATTTAATTAATTAATCAATAAAAAAAAATAATTTATATATTCTCTCCTAAAAAATTTAGAACTTAAATATTAAATATTCACAAATTTCGCCTTATGGCGGCACTTACTAATAAATTCGTTTCTCAAATTCAAGAGTAGGTGCCGTTTTGGGTACTTTAATATTAGTATTTTTTCTTGCAGACACAGATCACACCTCTCATTAAAATTCCTTGGAATTCGGGTTGAACCTATCAATCTCCAACTAACTACAGGGTTCAGTCCTTTTTCCTTCATTTTCCAGAATCTCCGTGAAAGGACTGTCTGGTATTTCTGAACCGGATTTGAAAAAAGAATACCTGTGATTGTAATACCTTTGCTTGAAAGCACCTGCGGACATACCAATATAAGTCCGGTAATTTTTCTTGTTGTTGGAAGGCAAAATGTGAGCTTCATAAATTACCTGGGTGGATTTACATTTGCCCTCCACCGGGAAGGTATCCACGGAGGTACAACTGCATTCGTTTAAAATTCCGGACTCAGAGTCGGTATTACATAAATTCTTTAGAATTTGCCTATTATTATGAGAATTTATAATAGTGTCCATATTTGGGGTACAAGAGTAGCTAATTTTTAGAGTGTTCCTATTAAAGATTTTTCGTAGAGGATTGCTGTTATTAAAATGTTCGTCTACTAATTTGAGAAAATATTTACCTATATTGATATTTGTTAGTTTGCAGTATGGAGAGTTAAACCAAATTATCTTTCTTTATCTACAATTATTTTTATTTTTAGTATTAGATGATTCGGGGTCTATTGTAGGTTTTTTTTATACGTTAATCTGTTCTTAAATCCGCTTTTTTGAAGGGCCTTGTTGTAAATTTCTTTAATTAAAAGTTTTAATGTTTGATGATAAAAGGTTAATCCTATTACTTACAATATCGGGTATCTGTTTTAAAATATTTTTTGGGTGATTGGATGAAATATTAATGTAAGTGGGTAAACTATTTTATTTGAGAAAAGGCTGGTGGGATCCATCGTTTAAATTAAGGATGATATCTCGATAGTTTACAATTTTGAGACTGAAAGTAACTTCAACCTTAAAACCGAGATAATTTAGGGCTCTTATGATTTTTTTTTGTGAATTCTATTTGCATAGGGTCCATTGGAATTGGAGATAAACATTTATCCTCATCCCGATATAAACCTATTTGTCTTTTGTCTAAGAATCTACTTAAAATGTCTAAAATATATATTCCTACTAGATCCGCCACAAGGGTTGAACCATAAGCTCCCATAAGAACATCAAAGTTATCATTTGGCCCTTTCGTCCATGTGGAATTTTTAAAGGTGAGAATAGGTTTTCTAGCCGCTAAGATAAACTTACAATCCCTATCCGAAATTTCAACGTAATTTCTAGCAAAATGTATGCAACCTTCAACAAGGTCTTTAGATATAGAAGAGTAGAAACAACAATATCGAATTTAAGAAAGGTGGATTTAGATTTGTTGTTGATGTTATTAGACCAATTGATGGTATCATTGGAACTTTTCCAGAGATTTGGCTGTAAATTAGATTTCAACTTTTCGATTAGGTTTTTTAAAATTTCCCTAGAAATTATGCCTAAGTCACTTTTTGTAGGATTAATCAGCTTAGTTTTCAATTTGTTTTGGAATTAAGGTTTGTGGTCTTTAAATAAAATGTAAGCTTCTTTGGTAGAAAATTTGCCTATTCTATCACTAATTTTTAAATCATTTGCAAATTTAGCCGTATCTATGTCTATTTCAGATAAGGTTTGGTTTCTTCTGTCTACTTTGCATTGACATATATATATATATATATAGGAAAAACAATTAAAAAGTTCTAAGTTTAAAATGTATTTTTTGACAGTATTTGTTTATTTATATTATTATATTTTATATTTCAGCCCGTCCTCGGGCCTTCACCAGAGAATATCCACTCAAATACTAGTCTCGATTAAAATTATATATATATATATGTATATATATATATATATATATATATATATATATAACACTTTATTATGGTAGAGAAGATACAATCATACATTATGATGTTTTTTGCAAAGATTTATATACTCAGCTCCCGATAGAACTGTTTTTGTATTTTATTGCTTATTATCACTCTTTTTAATCAGTTTGCAGTTCTTACAGAAAAGTAATCAATTGCAAAAATGCAATAAAAATGTAATAAAAAGCTTAATTTTCTTAAAAGAGGCATTGTTACCAAATGCATAATTTATTATATATATATATATATATATATATATATATATATATATATTAGTACGATTCTGAGTTTCATCCATTATGCAATCAGCAGGTGCATATTCTCAACTAACCATTTCTAGATTTGAATTCTTATTAATTTTGATTCTTGCGTTATTTATGTTTATTAGGAATTTTAAATCTGAGATGCTATGTTTTGAATTTATTAAATGTTATTTAATTTAGTTTATACTGAAACTTAAACGCGAAACTGGAAATTTTTCATTATATATTTGGCTGAACTAACAAACGAACACCCTTTTGCAAATTAATTGACATAACTGCTTTAGTTTTCTTTCTTTCACTATACAATCAGTTTTAGACACACTAGAGTGACAGGGTGCAATCAATTTCTATTTTTTACTCAGATTAGGTCATCTGCAGTGGTGTGCATTAGCAGGTATCTATTTTCGGGGTGTATGATGAAATTTGTTTGGCCCTGAAAAATATTGCGTCATCCGTGATTTTTATCATACCCAGATACTTTTGTCTCGACTGTCGATTTCTTTTCCTACGGCTACTCAGGGAAGCCTACAAAAATTGTAACGCTGCACGAACACACTGGCAAGCCTAACAGAGGATATTGTTGGTGTCAACCTTTGAACTATCAGTCGTGTCATCAAGATGAAGAAACAAACTGAGTCCATCAGTAAAAAACGTAAAGGAAAATGCGGTCGGAATAGAAAAAAAAGAAGAAAAAAAACACCAAGAGACAACGTATACGTGATCAGCGAAAGTTTAAAAGCTTCTAAGTAGACATTATTCGTTTTGTTTCTATTAATTTGCACAAGGGTGTAGGTAATATGTCGCAGTCGCATTTATAAAACTCTGCCGTTAATACATTGAATTTAGAAAGTGTCAGATCCTGGAAACTGATGCCAGGTATTTCAATTTCACTTTTAAAATACGGGAGATGTTTTTGATTCTTGTTTGTTGAAAGAAGAGGCGAAGAGGCTTTATACATCAACAGATCCTAGATTTTTTGTTAAGGTCCAGACTGTTAAACACTAATGTCAGTACAATGTCTCAAGTACAGAAAGTTGAATGTGCTGGCAGTATTAAGAATATTAGCGCAGGAATGGGAAATTGGAAAGCAGAGTTCAAATACCGGTTTAGTCTCCAGCGCACAATTTATCTTGGTTAAAAAGCATGAATCGACCTCTTCTCTTCTAGCTATGGATTAAAACATTAAACTGGGCCCTGAAGCTTTGGGTGACAATCAGCTTAAAGGGGTTCGATTCTGAATTTTAAACACTGTAAAAGGCATTTTTGACGGTAGGGGTACATTTGTTTATAAATGATAAAGAAACAAAATTTATGGAGAACCATGACTGCCTATGTCCAGAAGAGAAATTGCATTAAAGAATAAAAAACTATTGGTCTTCGTTGCAAAATCTGGTTACTAAGGTTTTTTGGTATTAATATGCCTGGACATGCTATCGAATACAAAGTTCTGGGATTTTCATTGACTATCAAAATAATGTATTTCTTGTTTTTTTGTTTGTTTTCTTCCCCAGGAAATCTAGATGCTTTAAATGAACCTTGGGGACAAAGTTTCGATCAAGATAGCAAGGAGATATAAATTGGTTATCAAGTCAGGTGGAACGTTAATATGACCTGAGATTGTGATCGGATGATGTACTGAGAATTTTTTTATAATAATATCGCCCCAAGCAAGGCATTTTACTGCCACTGTTGTGCAGGGGGTTACCTAGGAGGAAGGTTATGAGAAAGAGTGAATGGTTATAAGGGGTGTCAGGAATTGGGTAATAGAAGGATGAGAATACTGATGAGAATGGAGTGGACGGAGGAAGAAGCATGAGAGAGAGAGAGGATGCAGGTTTGTGAGATAGAAGATGACTATTGTCTTTACATTTAAATTCTTGGTGATTGTATCTGTTGATGAAGCAATTAAATAGAAGGAATTCCACAGGCGGGAAGTGCGAGAAAAGAAGCTGGTGGAGTAAAATTTGTGTTTACATTTTATTGGTTTCACAGTAAAAGTGTAGGACCGAGTTGCTAATCTTATGGCTCGAATAAATTCATATATATGGGGTACCAGTGGGTTAAGTTCATCGGATCAGAAGCCGTGCAAGTATTTGTAGAAGAGACACAAGGAAGTCACATTGCGCCAGTGAGAAAGTAACTGTATCTGAGCTGCCAAGTCGGGATCGATCACATTACAGATTCTCCGTTGGATTTTGTCAAGGACCTCTAGATGGATAGCAGGAGCGCCAGACCATACATGGAATAAATGGAAGCGGAGCTTTAAAGAAATTGTACAGTTTTACTTAGTAAAAATAAAGCGAAATTGTTAAGATGCAACGAAACAGGTTTCCATATTTTTTCAATATATTGAGAATTTTCAAAATAAGTTAGAAAATGGCAATTTTCCATTATTTATTTTATTAAGTCGGATGTATTGATGGTGTAACAGAGTGGAAAATTGACTAACTAAATTCGAATTCCAGTTGAATTGCTTGCATTTACTTTTGAGCAAATACTCATGAGAAATATATAAACCCCTCTCTTCTTCTCTCGTCTCTTTAACCCTATAAATCTAGTAGAAAGAAAACTACGAATTCAAAAAATGTTAGTAAATAAAACTAGTTAGCGCGAGAATCCTTGGTCGTCGAATGAAAGAAAAACGCAAACAGAATAACGTTTTCTCATATTAAAGACGTCTAGGCGTGGGGCCAAACAACCCATTACCAGAAAGTGCTCGTTTGTAGAAACATTAATAAACGCTTTATGTATCTGAAGGCACCAGACAGTCAGTGATTATTTGATTAAGTGACTTATTGCAACATGAATATGTCAAAGCAGTTTTTCGAAAGAGGAGATATACATGATAAAGCTAATTTCAAGGAAATGAAAATGTAATTTAAAAGCTTAATTATTACCGTCAATTTCGCAGCAGTTTTAATTAAATTTGAACCGGCTCAAATTGAGCTCCCACATATTCAGTACAAACGTTTGCCATCGAACTCTTATTACCAACCTTGCACTGATAACTATTCACTTAAATAGTAAATATCCTCTACACCAGATACTCTGTTTTTCACTGAAGTAATCTGTCCTTTGCAGGGGCACGCTAAAGAACAATTATTTCAAAGTTAATCGTATCGGCCATTCGCCAGTTTAATAAATTTCATATCGGCTGAGATACTAATCTAGAGGCTTTGGGCCAAACTAAGGTAAGCTAATATTAAAACCTACTTGTCTTGGATAGACGACAGAAATCAGTACGCATCATTTAGCATTTAGAGACCTTAATCCCAGTGGGTACTTCATTAACATGGCCTAGTGCCAGGTTTTAGTTTCGACTATGCAAAGACGACGTTAAATGAAAGAATGGAAAATGATGGATACAGGAATGTTGAGATTTCGTCTAATTTGTTACAATGTCCTGAAAAGCAATATAACTATTTGGTTGCTGTTATAACAGACAAAAGAACGTGTTATAGAAATTCAAAGGCATTGGAATAACAAAAGGCGCCTTCCAAAAGCTAAGCAAAATATTCTTCTTCATTTGCCGTGTTTCATTCAGGACGAAGGCCAATCATGGATTTCCACTTGGCTCTTTTTCTTGTCGCTCTCAATTTTTCTCTTGGTATCTCTTCTAGCCCGCTCCGCACAACCATTTCCTCAGACCTAACAAAGACGTCTCGCGCTGTTTTCCCCTGCCTTTTCTTTTATTCATCCGACATGTGAGTATCAATTTCCCAAGGCTTTCCTTCCTCATTACGTGTCCCAGTAACCTAATTTGTCTCTTCCTGATATTTATCAGTTTTCTTCTCGTTTGCATCCTTTCAAACACATCACCGTTGGACACGTGCTCTGTTTATGGTAAACCTTAGCATCCTTCTCTAAAAGCACATTTCTTCTGCCTCAAGCCTCTTCTTCATATTTGATGAGATCGTCCAGCATTCACTTCCATAGAGAAGGACAAATATCATATAGCAATCCAGCACTCTTTTCTTTGTTTCTAATGAGATTTTCCTGTCTTTCACTACATTGGTTCGCTTCTGAAATGCGTCTTTGGCCATGCCAATGCGTCTTTAGATCTCCGTGTCACATTTTCCATTCCTCTGTCAAAACACTTCCCAGGTATTTAAATTTTTTAACTTGTTTTACTTTAGATTATCCGACTTGCAATTGGCATATTGGACTCCCTTTTTGCTGATGACTATACATTCAGTTTTCTTAAGACTTATGCTCAGTCCTTTCTTTTAAAATTAACGAGAAACAAAGAACTGAACAAGTTGCTATGTAACAAATCCTCCTGATATGAGTTTCTGAGCATAGTTTAGATGTGGCCCAAGGCCGAATGTATGGGCCACCCAGTGTGGATCGAACTTCCTAATCAGTTGTAATCATTCCAGAGAGACAAGCTTGCTAACCATTACACGGGATCAAGTTACCCGAAGGATTTTCTAAGGTTAGGGTAGATGTGGCCCAAGGCCGAAAGTATGGGCCACCCAGTATGGCTCGAACTTCCTAGTCAGTTGTAATCATTCCAGAGAGACAAGCTTGCTAACCATTACACCGTATCAAGTTACCCGAAAGATTTTCTAAGGTTAGGGTAGATGTGGCCCAAAGCCAAAATTATGGGCCACCTAGTGTGGATCGAACTTCCTAATCAGTTGTTATCATTCTAGCGAGACAAGCTTGCTAACCATTACACCGTATCAATGACCCCAAAGGAATTTCTAAGGTTAGGGTAGATGTGGTAAAAGGCCAAAAGTATAGGGACAAAGTGAGAATAGAATTCATTACAGAGTTGCATTCGTTCTAACTGGACAAGGTTGCTAACCATTAAACCACTTCAAAGTGCCAATATTGAGCAGCATTATGGAAGAATTTTCATCGGAGAATTTAAGAAATATTTGTCCTTACTTCTGAGATGATGTGTTTACATTATTTACACAGTTCAAACTGTTGTCCTCATTTTTATTGCCATGTTTACGACTTTTCGGCCGTTATACGCTCAGGTATTCTTCGGGTGGTACGGATTTTGAACCAAAACCTTTATTTCTGTTGTGACGTAGCTCGAACACGTAACATGCGGTTCGCAATATATAAAGGACTAATATCGAGTAACAATGGTGGAGTCGGAGCCGACGTGTAGCACTGTCGTTGTCTACTCAGCTCACTAGTTGTTGACACCCTACACGCACGTGTACTACTGTATCTACCGAGAATAAACGTATTACTTACTTATACCTGTGTATTGTCATTCCTCTACGACACAAAAATGTCGATCACTGGAGTATATCAATACCTGTAGCCAGATATTGAACTAACAATTCTTTGGGTCAAGACACAGGAAGTAACCAACGCGTATATCCACTAGGCCAGCAGTGGTGATCAAATAACTTAGAGAGCTGAGTTAAAGAGATATAACTACATGGCATCCGGAAGTAGCATCGCACATAGAACTGTAATAATTGAAATAAAGGGTTCGGTTCAAAATTATTATCACCCGAAAAAGGCCGGAGCGTACAACGGCCGAAACGTTGTCAACATAACAATAACGATTGAACAACTGCCCGAACAGTGTAAATAATTTAAGAAACAGTTATACATAATTGCCTTTTTTTCAATGGGTTTTATCAAACCAAACTTGCAACATTATAGAGACGTTCTCTTTCAGTGGGGGGGGGGGTGGCATGTGACAAAGGTACTGTACATTTGCAATTAACTATTATTCGAACTCAAAACTGAAAGATCATCTCTCATACTGTCACAATGTTTGGGTACCGTTGTGCGGTGAGCTCGCTGAAAAATTCCTAACTGGCTCCAAAATCTTTATCAGGTCAGGTGATTTAACATCGGTGCCAATTTTTGATAGAGCTTTTTCCCAATCGCCTCCATTGTAATATCATATCAGGTCTGTATCTGAATTTTTTTTTTACTCCAGGAAGTATTATTATTTACATTCGGACTCTTGATTTGGACAAAAGTCCGATTGTAGATAAAAATATTTCAACCAATAATTTCTTCGGCTTTATTCAATATATTTTGCATGGGGTAGTTTTTATGGATTATGGTATAGAAGTTCTGTCATGATTTGTCATGGGCGGCTACCATCTAAACAATGTAAGATATACAGATGCTAGAGTGCTGATAGCAAACATGGAAAGGAAACTACAAGACCTCCTAGAAAAGATAGCTAAAGAAAGCGTAAAGTAAGGACTAAACATAAACTATAAGAAAACTGAATGCAGGTCATCAGTAAAAAAAAAAAAAAAGAACTCAAAGTGCCAACTACAAGTCGGGAATTCTGAAATCCAACAAATACAGAAATTTAAATACCTGGGAAGTGTTCTAACAGAGGACGGAAAGTGCGACAGTGAGATCCAAAGGCTTATTGACATGGCCGAGGATGCATTCCAAAGGCTGGGTAGAATATTGAGAGAGAGAAATATTTCCTTAGAAGCAAAGAAATGAGTACTGGACTGTTATGTAATATTTGTCCTCTTTTATGGCAGCGAATCCTGAGAGTTCTAAGAATGAAGGACAGACTCAAAACAACGGAAATGTGGTTCTACAAAAGGATACTAAGAATGGCATGGACTTAACATATGAGCAACAACAAAGTTTTAGAGAGGATGCAAACGAAAAAGAAACAAACATCGCATCAGAAGAAACTGCTGAGGTTTCTGGGGGTACGTAATGAGAAAAAATGTTCTTGAATAATCTAATACTCGCAGGACGGGTAGCAGAAAAAGAGACAAAGGAAAGTAGCACCTGAGATACTTGATGTGCTTGAGCAAGTGAATAGCAGAACGGGGATTGGGAGAGATATCAAAGGGAGAAATGTTAAAAATAACAAGGAATAGGAGCAAGTGGAAGTCCATGATCACCTATGTCTTGAATGGATACTTCACATAAAGATGATTTAGCGTGAAAAAATAAAAAAAAGAACTGAAAAGAAAATTCTGTGACATGATTAAAATAATTACACGCAACTCAGATAATAGTAAAACTGATGTAGATATTTGTTGTGGAGAAGTTTTCGCACTGAAGGTTATAATCTTGCTATGTCGGTTGATAACGCACCCAAAATGTTCGGAACTTGGCAATCTTCCACTGAAAGCTGACTCGTTAGTCGGCAGTTAGCCGAATACTAAGATCAACTGCCTAGTCGTTCTATAGAACTCTAAATAACTTCTATGTACTTCATAAGAACTTCATTATTTATTGTACTAAGTACAAATATGGCACAATGCCTAAAACGAGGATGGGGAAGGCTGGTCTTCATCTGTCCTAGTTTAACTTAGCTATTCACTTTCGTCGACCCTGACACACTTACAATAAACCTTACACCATAATACCACATTTTAACTTACCATTCTTACCACGTCCACCATAATACCTCAGTTGCTCTATGAAATCCTACTTAACTCCCATATGTACAATTTTCAGTGGAGGGCATGGGCAGAAAATAACAACATTTAAAATTCCCCAAATGTTTATATACAATGATATAGAATATCTACAAGGAACTAAACAAAAACGTATTAGTAATAAAAGCCCCCCCCCCTCCCACTACTACTCTAAGACTGTGACAGCAAAGTCAGTTCCCCGGACGAAAAATAATGCGTGGCTTTATGAATATTATAAATATCACTTATCCGATCAGCAATTGCTCACACAATCACTCACACATTTAAACACCATAACAAATACGAAAAGGACACTTGAAAAATAACGAAAGACGCCACGCATCCACCGAAGAACGAATATTGCTGAACACCTAAAGTGGGAAGGGGAGGGGGATTAAACTAAAAGAAAACTGGGGCCAAAAAGAAAAGGGGGCCAATAAGCAATCATAACCTAGCTAAGTTAACTTTAAAGTGAAAAACAGAAAATCAAAAACTCCTATTCTAATCTAACAGGGAAGTGGTGCACATGTTCTGCCCAGCACACCCAATATCCTGATGCCTAACCAGCATCAAACACCCACTCCAGGTCAGCACCTTTCACTCGACAGAAACGTGCAAGACTCACCCACCTTTTGCCAAATTCAGATGGAGTGAGTCGTTTCCCTTCCGTCCTGATCCTGACTTTAAGCTGATGCTTAAAGAACAAGATGTTGGGAAGAGGTAAACTTCTCATCACCATAGAATTCCTTCTCAATTTAACTCTTATTAATATAGGAGGGAGAGTCCATTATCTGAGGAATAGGTGTGCTTCCCCATAACATTAATATAGGAGGGAGAGTCCATTATCTGAGGAATAGGTGTGCTTCCCCATAACAATATTACACGAAATATTCTTCATAAAGCTGGAAAAGCTGTTTTATGTGATTTCCTTTTTCATCTGTCAGATATCGGTTGTATTTATCCATCGTTGAAATTTAACCAAGCCTTTTATTCAAACAATTAGGTTAGTCTGGTCTCGTTCCGCTGTGTTCGTATTCATTCTGATTCGTCACTGTGATGTTGCTTTTCCTTTCAGAATACATAAATCCTATTGCTTTACTAAGAGACTGAACTCATGAATTATTTGTGTCGACGTTAGACGGTCATTTAACGACTCCGTGTCCAGGTCCAGAATATTCACTGCATTTCCAGGTCCAGAATATTCACTGCATTTCCAGGTCCAGAATATTCACTGCATTTCCAGGTCCAGAATATTCACTGCATTTCGTTCAAGTGTGCCAATGCAAGAAGAATAAACAGCAAACTACAGCGAAGTTTTATTAAAAACTCTCAAAATGGTCTCTGTTTATTTGTCTATATTTCTGAGATGAGATAGGATTGACACTATTTACATTATTCGGTTTATTGTCCTCATCTTTGTACGACGTTTTGGCCGTTGAACTCACAGGCCTTCTTTAGGGGCTAGGAATTTCGAACCGAACCCTCTATTACAATCATCTTCATTCTTTGCGCAAAGCCTCATTTGGCAGTCATGAGTTATCTCCCTCTAACCCTGTAAGTTACTTGTTCACCACTGTTGTAGCCTAGTATTAAACTCACAACTTTTGGGTCAAGTCATAGGAACTAACCAACGTCTATATCAACTTATGGACACATGGTGTCTGCATATATTTGATAAAAAACTGTCCGACAGGAATCTCTTTAAAAACGTGTGTCTCATCGAACTAAACTTCTAAACGCTGTATATGATACAGATTTTTTCTTTCTTTCTGATCGAAGCCTTCTTCTAAGTGGAAAAATTTTCCCAGTCTCTACTAAGGTCGGGATATTGGATAAAGAGTCGCGATTAAACAGATTGTTAATTATACCCCGTTGTACAATCAACTAGAAATCGAATCCACTCTGCTTTGACTTGTGTCATCGCTCGAAGCTTTCTCTCTTTAGAACTAGCGAGGTGTAATTATTTAATTGAACTGGTTGTCCAGCGACAACTGATCGAAGCGATCGAGTCTCTGATCATTCCCAGACTAGATCGATACGAACAGATAGGCGTAAAAATTAGTTGTCCTTTAATTTATTTCAGTATTGTGATTATCCTTTTCTACTTTTGAATAATTCATCAAAGCTTTTTTTTTTCTTTTTTTTTTTTTTGTCCGGAGTCAGGTAGAACGGCGAATCTAAAACTCACAATAAAACTGTTTATCAATAGGAAAGTAGGAGACACAGTTGAGTTTAACTCTCTCCTGAAATAGTTCGTTGTTTGAGTAAAAAAAAAATAGCTGAAGATGCTCGGGATAAACCATTTACGTCAAGAATATTTGATTTAAAGAGACTTGATCTGTGGTGGCATTAACACGAACTGGGTTCATCTGAAGAGATACCAAATCATTTTACCATTGGTAGAGGCACTACAATAAAGAAGTGGTTCGACCAAGTTAGACTTTGGACATAAACACAAAAGACTATCAGATAAAGGAGAGTTACATAAACGTCCGACTTATACGGGGAAAAAGAGAAGATCAAACGTTCGAAGAAAGCACAGTAACCATATACCCTCGATTGGCCGCGTTATTTTGACAGAGTTAAAAAACGAAGAAACTGTTTTCCGTATAAAATGTTTAGTTTCGGGATCTTATCGGATGTCGCTAGTATAACAAACAAATAGTTAATAATGAATGAAGACAACAGAAAATTTTCTTTACCGACGTGTATCGACCTCTTGATAAAATCTATTAGAAAAAGAAACGCGTTAGTAACGAATCGTTTTCTTTTTGTATTTATTCATATTGTTATTTTTTGTACAGATATACACTACCGGCCATAATTATTAGGCTACTCCGGTTTTTTAAAAAATGATGTATTTCATACTATTTTTTATATTTATTGTCAAGTGAATAATTCTAAATGAAAATAGAATGGTTCTTTTGTTATTACTTTGCTAAATTCTGCAAAGCAAGGAAGCAAAGATGAACTCGTCCGAATCACACTAAATTTTCTTCATTCTTTCATTGATAAATCTGCAATATACGTAATTATTAAATATTTATAATTTCATTTGATGCACATGTTATTGTGCAGTATTAACATAAGAACCATTCTACTTTCATTTACAGTTATTCACTTCGCAATAAATACAAAAGATAGTAGGAAATACATCATTTCTTTAAATACTGGGGTGGCCTAATAATTATGACCGGTAAAGTACTAAAACACAGGAAAATTTCACTATAAACAAAGAAGAGAGTGCTAGATTGCTATGTGATGTCAGTTTTTCACTACGGCAGTGAATGCTGGACAGTATCATCGAAAATGAGGACAAAACTGGAAGCAGCGGAAATGTGTTTTTACAGAAGGATGCTGCAGATATCGTGAACTTTGCATGCAAGCAACAATGAGGTGTTGGAAAGAATGGCAGCCAAAAGGAAATTAATACTGAGCAAGAGACAACTGAAGTTCCTGGGACATGCAATAAGGAAGGAGAGCTTGGAGAATCTGATACTGACTGGCCAGATAGAAGGAAAAAGAGACAGAGGAAAGTAGCGGATAGCATATTTGCAGGGCCTGATAAGGTGGATGACGGAATGGGGGTTGCGAGGTGTAACAGGAGCAAACATACTAAGAGCCACAAGGGGTAGGGAGACGTGGAGAACCATGATCGGGACAGGGCGCATAGAAGGAGAAGAAATGTATTTAGTTTAGATATAAAATTTTTCCAAATAACTAATTATGTACAAATATTTATTTGGTCGCACATGTTTCGGAACAATGGTATATCGACAAATAAGTCGAAGATTATCATGCATAACCTCTTTTTCTAAAAAGGCCCGGCTCCTTAAAACAAAAAAAAAAAAAGAATCAACAAAAAATCATAACAAAAAATAATTAAAAACTAGTATTATTATCTTGGTACAAATATATATAATTTTCGCTTAGCCGGAAATAGAAAACTAACTAAGCCACAAGTAAGTATGTCTTTATAGCATTCACCTGGGATTGGCTGAACCGGCTGTGTGAAACGAATTTGCCACATCCCGAACGAAATCTGCCCAAGCTCGGTGGTCGGATGTAATTTACTCTGTAAGATCTAATCAATCATGGCTCCAACGGCGAGTTCCGAACACGTGCGAGTCCAAGACCGATTCGACATCCTCTTTACCTATCCTAAGCAATAATTTTAGATTCTCTGCCACGCCGCTTCAGCTATCATTTGAAATCACATCACAGATGTATTCACCCGAAAAGCATAGTCAAACCACCGAAGTCATCGTGTGAGCAGAGCTTGTTAGAAAGAGCCTAACTTAAAAGTTCACATATAGTTTGATGTTTAAGCTAGTAATCAATAAAATTAAGTTTAATCAAGCATTCATGATTACATTTAATAATTGCATCATTGTAATTGAGTCATCGTAGTTATTGGCAGATTGAGTTCCTTTTTAACTGAGTTTCTACCCTCTTCTAAAACTACTGTACCTAGTAGAATTTGCTAAATAGTATAAAGAAGTTATGACTCAGAAAATAGTGACGCAGACAAGATAACATTTGGCAAAACAATGCGTATATTAAATCATCAATCGATGGTTTTAATCATAGCAGTCTCCGAGACTAACCTGTTGACAGCACTCTTGCGCAAAAGTTAATCCATCTCAATTCAAATCTGAAATTGCTTTGTCAACTAAAATATTTTGGCAATGCTTCATAAAATGAAACGCACTTTAATCGGCACATAACCAAAAGACCAAACCAAAGTGTATAGTGTTATTTAAATTTAAGAAAATGACTTGCAAGTCGAACTGTCCTCTTGATGTATAAACAGTGGAAATAGTTGTTTTCATACAAGAAACATGTGGTATTATTTGACCAAACTATTACAGTTACCGTCAGTTGAAATTTATGAAGTCTTTTAAATGAAATGTTTTTTAGGTAATTAATCCTCTCATGTCGCAACTGTTTACGATCTTTCTATGGAAGTTTCCTTTCAAATCTTTTGTTTGACGAATTGTGGAATGTCAATATTTTGATTATATAATTCTCCGTTCTAGTCGAGCTTGGAGGTCTTAAGTTTTCCGTGGTCATCTTCAGAATATAGTAGTTATCAGTTTTTTAACCCTTTAAATATTTTTCTTGAATTTCTTTTTTTTTCTAAGATCTACCGGGTAAAAATCAGATTGAGAATAAAAAAAAAAGACAGTTTTAAATAAAATTGTTTTTTTTTTTCGTATATTACTGTCTGAACATCAGAAAGAGACATCATGGCACACATGATGAAGAAAGAGGGCTTAGAGAATTAATATTCACAAGGCAAATAGAGGGGGAAAAGAACAGAGAACAACAGCGCATGACATTCTTGATGGGCTTAAGCAAATGAATGACAGCAGTTTGGAAGAAATAACAGGACACAATATATTAAGAGCTAAAAAGATTAGGAAGACATGGAGAGCCATGAACGACTGCATCTTGAAGAGACACGGCACATAAAAGAAAAATTCTTATTGACATATTACTCAAAACAAAGAAAGGGATAAAAATATTTAATGGTAAAAAAACATTGGAATGGTCTTGCATTACTATTCAATCAAATATCCCAGAAGATTATGGATATGCGTTGTGGTGTATTGGATATCGGCTCGGTACAAGCAATCAGAGTTCGAATTCTAGTTGAATAAGTTGCATTCACTTACGCGCAAATACCCTTGGGAAAAGTATTAATCCGTTTCTTTTCTCTCCAGCTATGGGTCAAATAATAAGACAGATTGGTTGGAAACTAGTCTACAGCAGAAAATAATGGAAAGTAATGAAAACCTGTCCAGTCAGTCAAATCTTTTTCGAGATATGATCGTCAAAGCGTGTATCACGTAACTGCTTGGGGAAGATTAGCTCAAAAATAGAGTTAAACGCGCACATAAATGCTGTTTTGGATAGAACATATTTCTTGATAAATAGTATGGGCAATAGAATTTTTTTTTCAAAAAGATCGTATAAACAGAACATTAATCGTAACAAAAATCATTGTAATTAGTCATTTTTAGATGAGACTTTAATGATGTATGGAGCGTGGCTATTAAGTTGTTATTAAGAGATAAAATTAAAACTCCCTTAAAATAAGGTGGGATGCATTGACACAAAACATTGTCAGGTTAAACATCATCAATAATAGTAACTGAAATATTCTACTTCTATTTCTTTTTTATATTAACACCGACACAAATACTCAGCACGCATCAGGCCCCAAAGCATTGGAAATATGTGCTTAAAATATCCATTAAGTGAGTCAATAAAAGGAGGATGACACATCTTCTGATGTTAATTTTCAGCATTAGAATCTAAACACTAGAATATTGTTAAAAACTTTTATTCCTGAACTATTAACTTTTCAAGAAAATGTGTAGTCTTTGGTCAAATCCCGGCAGATGCTTAAAATTGGATAAAAAATTTTTTTTAGAGTAGACTGTTCTTGTTCCACTGCCCATGTCTAGGGTTACCTCGTCTAGTTCTTACTTTTAGTACTGCTCAGTTATTGCTCGCTATTTTTCCACTAAGTATACACTTTCCGGCCCAGGGATTGAAATCTGAATTACTAGGATTGCCTCGTTCAGTTCTTATTTCCACTGAGTCTGAATAAAGCACTTGCTTCATATTTTCTGTATCGCCTGGTTCAGTAACACAGAAGAGCACCAGTATTTACATTATTCGGACTATTGTCTTCATATTTGTTACATATGTACGACCTTTAGGCCGTTGCACGCTCCGGCCTTCTTCAGGTGCTAGGTTATCTCCTAACCCTGTAAGTTACTTGTTCACCACTGCTGTAGCCTGGTACTGAACTCACAACTCTTTAGGTAAAATCTTGTTCACCACTGCTGCAGCAGAAGTGGATCTTGACAATGGAATAAGAATAATATACCCCAGTGATTGTAATAAAGGGTTTGGTTCAAAATTTCTAGCACCTGAAGAAGGCCGGAGCGTAAAACGGCCGAAACGTCGTACAAATGATAACAAAGATGAGGACAATAATCCGAATAATGTAAATAGTGTAAATACTACTTAATCTCAGAAATATAGACAAAGGCACAAGAGCAGATACCAGATCTGATATATTAGATGTATATGAGAGAGAGAGAGAGAGAGAGAGAGAGAGAGAAAGAGAAATACAGTATCGCATCATTGAAAATAGGATTAAGCTACAAAATCATGAGTCTACGGCTATCTCGTGTTGAATACACCGGTTCCCGTCCGATCATCGAAGTTAAGCAACATCAAGCCTGCTCAGTAGTTAATGGGTGACCATTTGGGAATACCAGGTGCTGTAAACGTAAGGACCAAGAATGGTTTCGGGGTTGGGTGCAGGGCTAACAACCCTGCTCCGTAAAGAAACAGTTTGTTACAGCAACAAAATGTTGCTGCCTATGCACCATCTGGGTGTGATGGATAAATGATGACTAAATCATGAAATAACTAGACAGGCTTATATTTTGTGCCTGGAAATATTTTCTGATATTGGTTCTTTTGGATGCTGCGTTTCTTCCTGACATAGGAAGTTTTGAAGAGCCATTATCACTTGTCTCTCTTATCAGTTTTTCTCTTTTTGCCTTACTTTCCGCCATAGGTTTACACAAACTCGTCAGGTTAGTGGCCCGCTGCCTTCCTTTATTTCTCTTGCCCCGTGAGGATTACGTTTTCTAAGCCTCACTTCGTTATTATGTATCCAAAGAATTTCAGTTGTCTTTTCCTGATTCTTAGCATGTTTTCTTCGTTTTAAAATTTTCATCAATTTTTTTCTTTTTGATTACTCAGTCATCCAATTCTCGATATCCTTCTGTAGAACCACGTTCCTGTGCCCCCCACCCCAACTTTCTCCTCAAGCGTGTGGAGTTTATACAGAATTCGCTGATATTCACGAGGATAGGTAACACACAGCAATCCATCACTCTTTGTTTATCACTAATATCCCGATATCTTTAGGTAATGACTAACGTAGACAATCGATAGGTCAGTCTGGCATGGCGATGTAGCTATAGATATCATTAAAATATTTTATCATGAAGAAAAAAAAACGTAACAATATATGTACATAAATAACTTTCACCCGTGGGATTTTAGATGCCGGATCTGAGTGTCCGTTATATTTTTCATATTTATTGACGCTGCTTTTAAATTATTACCAACGCGCTATGAAAATGACGGTTCGGCTCGGTTAGTAACACGCGTAATTTTCCATGTATCCATTACTTTTAATTTTCAAGAAATGTCTTAAAACGTTTCCTGATACACATTAATGCGTGTGTATGCATAACTTTATTTTTCCTGGTCTGTTATCCCAACGTACAAATTTTATCTTAAAATGTTCTATTTGACGGGTTTGGACAAGTGGATGGCGGCGCGAGGTTGTGTGGGGTAACAGCAGAAAGCGTGCGAAGAGCCACTAGGGACAGTGAAATGTGGAAGAATCATGAAGGGACACGGTATATAGAAGAATGCTAAATACACTAAAATTTAGTTAGTATTAGAATATGATATGGAGGAGATTAGATCGGTAAAATAATCGCTTGTTATCAAGTTAGATGGGCGTCGTGGTGCAGTAGATATCGGCTCGGAACGAGAAATCGAGGAGTCGAGTTCGAATTCCAGTTGAATTCTTGCATTCACTTACGCTCAAATACCCTTGAGAAAGGTAATAATCCGTCCCTTCTCTCCAGTTATGGGTTAAATAACAGAACAGATTTGGTTCTATAGCCTTGACTGGCAACCAGTCTACCGCAGAAAGTAATGACAACCTACTGCGAGATAATCTTCCGTCCAGTCAGTCATGTCTTTTTCGAGACATGATCGCCTAACTTTCGAGACATGATCACCTAACTGACTGACTGTTATTAAGTTAGCGGTGTCTGTTTACTCTTGTCATTTCACAAAGAGGATATTGAATGCGATCTTTACTGGGTGTTGCACTAAACCGCCAATGTGATTCTCAGTCACTACATGACTCACAATAGACCCTCTAACCAAGACAGCAAAAGAAGAAGTTAGCAGTGGTTCTGATAGGTTTTTAACTTAGTGAATCTCCAGGACCCAGAGATTTAAAATTCCGTGGGTCTGAAGTATTCATAAATTGTAGTGTTATTAAATGACGTCTACTTACTGGAATATCATGCCAAGTGGAAGAGGTGCTACGAAAGCAAGTATACATTATCCTGGCCAATCGTAAAAAATATATCTCCGTTTGTTCAAACGTTTGCACTAATATTTAAAATATTATGTTTTAATAAAACAATACAAAATGTTTCAACAAAGATAAAATTTTTAAAGTACAAGTTAACATTTATATCTATCATAGTTCATTTGACACATGGCTCGCGTTCAGTTGTAGAAATATGTTAGGTTTTAAATTAAATCCAAATGAAACATTAGATTTAGTTGGTTTGGTTTTGTGGTATATCAAATGCATGACAATGTCGAAACCTTAATATTTTCAACATAATTTCATGCCTTTGACTAAATCTATTTTGAACCTTATTTTATGTCTTCAAGTATGGATAAATATATTGTTGGTTCTTTTCTAAAGAGATTATTTTTGGTAAACACTTGATAAGACACAAGAAGTGTCGAAACAAAATGGTAAGTTTTATAATTATATAACATGTTATAAATTTTAAATAAATATTATTCACTCTTATTTTTCATCTTTATGTATTATAAAATGTATTGCTAGTCATTTTGCTATAAATAAGTATTACTGCTAATTATGCTATAAAATATATACTGCTGGTATTTTTTTTATATAAAAATATATTGCTCGTATTTTTATATATTCATAGACGCTTGTCTTTGTTTTGGGTTCAATATTTGCTCATAGTCGGGACCCTTGCAGGTGCTGCCACTCGGGTCAGCGTGAATCTGAGAACAGCAGCAATTAAGCAATTAACTTGCAAGTAACATCCTACTACAGTGGATATTTATTTTATTAAAGACTGACTACGCGTGTATTATCCTGATAGCTTCCTTCAGTCAGTTAAGTGCCATACGTGATACACGCTTGGGCGATCATGTCTCGAAAGTGACATGACAGAAGATTATCCCGCAGTAGGTTGCCATTGCTTTCTGCGGTAGACTGGTAGCCGACCAAGGCTATAGAACCAATCTGTCCTGTTATTTAACCCATAACTGGAGGGAAGAGACGGATTAATACCTTTCCTCAAGGGTATTTGCGCGTAAGTGAATACAATGGTTTCAACTGGAATTCGAACTCGGCTCCCCGGTTTCTCGTTCCGAGCCGATATCCACTGTACCACAACGCACATCCGATAGCTTCCTTACTGAGTAGAAAAAAAAGGTATTTCGTGACTGAAAAACTATTCTGTTCAAAGATTGCATCTGATTTAGTTTCTGCAGAATAAAATACATAATAGTACTTACAGAGTATCTCACGTATTTATACATATATGGGTATAAAAAGTTAGTTTTTCCTTTATTGTGAATAAGTTTCGGAAAATTTATATTGCCGTTGTTTTCGGCTTTTTGTCCATAAACATTTTAATGAAGTCTGTCACAATAAGTTGCAAATACGACCATAACTTAATTGGCAAAAAATAAATTTATTTTGTTTCGTTTTAAAAGTTAAAATGTTTTCGACTTTTCAACAAAAAAGAGAAATGAACTATTTAAATAAGCAAATAATAAGCCAAAATCAACAAATGCCTTCGAGTAATTCATTTTCCCTCATGTTTAATACGTCTTTATAATATTAAATGCAAAAATATTAATAAACATGTAACAGGAAAAAGCAAAGAATCTTTGCTGATATAAATCATAATAAATATTATTGAATGCAAACAAAACTAACAGAATAAAGGATGCGAACACAAATGCGAAGAAAATCGAGAAATTTCCTGTAAAAACTTGACACAAAGAATCTATTCAAAAACCCTATTCAGAATAACTGTCTCTAGTTTTGTTTCTGTCACATAATGTCCTAATAGTACTTTGTTGTTTTTATTTATGCTGGCCCAGAGATGCGGACAGTTGAAAGACCAGCGTCACTGACTCATAAAAACCTTAAGGGACGCAGTAAACACCCTATCTGCAAGTTGTAATTGTGTGTAGGTTGCAAGTAACTTTCAACCAAACTGTCCGGCCAGGATTTTGCAAAAGAAAACTAGGCATAATATCAGTACCCAAACAGAACCTCACTTCAAACCAGGTATTTTTGTGCAATCAATGTGCTGGTCTAGTATTGGCCTCATCAGTCACTATTCGATATTGAAGACTTTGCGAAGTCGTAGTAATTGTATGACACTTTTAGACGAGTTGTAAAAAAATAGTAAGTTAAATAGATTCCTATCTATCTAATCTTATTTATAAATGGAACTTCGTGTGTGTGTGAGTGTGTTACCTATAGACTCCAAAACGGCCGAACCGATTTTCTTGAAAATTTAGTTGTACTATAAGCGGCTGCGAGCGTTCTTAGCTAGGTTCTGCTAGGATAAATATCGAAAATCGATAATCGAAAAAATCGGGTTATAGAAGTAGTGGTCCGATTTTAATCAAATTTGATACACTCATAGACAAAAACATAAGAAACAATATTCAGAAGTTTCAAGGTTGCAGTTCTTACAATAGTGCAGAAAATCGATAATATATTTATATACATATATATAAAAGGCAAGATGTTTGTGTGTGTGTATCTGTTTATCTGCCTGTATGCTTTTTTTTCAGCCCTTTTATTTTAGTTTTTGCTTCGAGTTTGGCTCTAAGTAGGTATAATTGTCGTTCTTAGAATCAGCCATGATACCATTTACTCAGAGGACTTATTTAGCGTTCAAAATTCAGTTTACGACAAAAAACTTATTTGATATCGATACCAGGAATTCAAAATTTGACTGACATCCATTCATTTTTCTTTCAGTCTACGGTTTCGCTTTAACTAGAAACAACTATTGCTTTTTAGTCTTTCGTGCCAACGTCCAAAAAGTCTGAGCTCCAGGAACATGGATTAGTTTTAAAGCTTTCATTACACTCGAGCAACGCCGGGCTACACTGCTAGTTTTGAATATTCTGATTAAATTAAACTAACCATATTCTGCGGTCTGAAGAAATGGCTAAAAAAAAAAAAAAGAAGAAAAAGAAAAATTTCCGTCGAAATAAATTATCATTTATACCCGTTTTAGATGATATGTCGAGCTTTTTTTTATGTATATCATATTGCTCTGGATAATATCTATTGTCTTCTATACAGTCCTAAATCTTTAATATTTTATATTAAATAGATTGTATTTTCCTCTCTGTTTACAGAGATGACATCATCCTCTCTTTCTCTCTCTCATATATATATATATATATATATATATATATATATAAACTTTATCATATAAGCATGTTTCGTCTTGACACTTAAAGTGATGGTGCGGATAGCTCGCAATCCGCACCATCACTTAAGACAAGAATTCTCGAAACAAAATAGCTACTTTTGTGTTGATATTATAACATGCTTATGTTATAAATTTTTAATATTATTCGCTCTACTTTGTTTTGAGCACTTTTTAAAGAAAACTGTTTTTTGGATACAGAATTTTATTCTATTCATACCTACTCCATACATATATATATATCGCACAATGAGTGCCGGTATTAATAACACAGTGCACGATGTATAATAACAGAGATAAAATGTATACTAACAAATATATACTTTGTTATCCACCATTTGATTCAAGTTTCACGCACTTGTAATTGTACAAAACAATTTTGTGTGTGTGTGCAAAGACAAAGGTTTTACTTGGGCATGCTTTAATGTGTGTGGTGATACAGTGGATATCGGCTCGGAATGAGAAATCGAGGAGCAGCGTTCGAATTCCAGTTTAATTCCATGTATTTATTTACGTACAAATACCATTGGGAAAGGTATTAACCAGCCTTTCCCTTTGTTATTAACCAGCCTTTCCCCCAGTTATGGATGAAATAATAGGACAGATTGGGTTCTATAGCCTTGGCTGGCAACCAATCTACCGCAGAATGTAATGGCAACCTACTGCGGGATAATCTTCTGCCCAGTCAGTCATGTCTTTCTCGAGACATGATCGCCCAAGCATGTATCACGTATCGCACTTTACTGACTGACTGAATATCTATTTTTCATTTAAAATCTAAGAGCACGATAATGTTTTGGGGAAATAAGAAAATCCTCTACGATTCCTTTAAATCTTTATCAGTGTTTGATATTTAATTATTTTTTTAAATGTGAAATCAATAAAAACGTGAAGATATACAAAATAGCTTTCTCATAACATTTTAAACAATCTGAAATAGTAGTTTTTATTTTTATCGTAAACAGCATGCATTCCGTCTATCGTTGTATTTCTCAAATACGCTAGTCGATAGATATAACGCTCATTGTAGTCAAAAATAAAATATGGAACGTCTATTTCATATACGAGTAACCATCCTAATAACGTTTGAAATAAAATATATACACACACACTATATATTAATTTATTCACATGAATACAAAGCGAAGTGAAATTGATAATTTTTACGTTTAAGGAAATAAGAGTGACGAAAATGTATTTTGCTACTGGTGACATCTATGACTAGCTTATAAGGCATCACGCTACAGTTAATACCCTATCATAGACAATAAACATTATTGAGTCACGTTTCACAATATTCAGGAAAAATATACAAGGTCTCCTCGCTATCGGGCTGATGCTAGCAATGTCATTCCTTAGATCATGACCCCTTTAGATAGATCAATCGTACTGAGTTCTCTCTACACATTAATTTTTTTCTGTACAAACCTAAGAAAATAACAATGTATTTGCTTTGCCAAGGAACGGTGTTTAAGCCAGTTTATTTCCATAAACTAATTACAAGCATAAAACACTGCTCTCCTGTGAATTCTTTACTATCTGGGTCCCCAAGGTCTGTGACCGCGGGCTGTACTAAACTGATCGGTTAATATCGAAAAAGGTGTGAACGTAGTGTAATAGTTAATGGCACCTAAGATTAAATTGGCATTCCGTGTTCATTTTCCAGCCTGGAAATTGTAGCGGAACAGAAAGGTAGCAGTCTGCGGGTTCTGCTGAACCGATTACAGTCCTCTGTTCAAAGAGGCAACAAGTGGCATGCGTGATATGCAAGCAGGATAGTGGACGCTTACGCAAATGTAGCAACCGTCCCTGATTAGATGAAATACTGGTCGAACAAGGAAAAAAAAGCATTAACTGATTAAAAATGGTCTTCCTTAGAATCCGAAACGAGCGACTTGAAAGATTTTTTGTTCTGGGAATTGTTTTCATACCCCTCCCCCTCATGCCATTCTATGTGAATTTTTTATGTATATTTTTGTATTCATTATATATTGTGAAAATTTTCATGTTCATCTGGGGTGTTTTTAGGTCCCCTGAATGTTTTGCGGTATTGTGGTGAATGAAGGCCTTGTGGTGATTGTGAAAAATTGTAACGTATGTTTGGGTCGTGAATCAGATTAACTAGGTATAGGATAGTTAGGGAAGACCATCCTAAGCTTTTTCCCCTCCCCAAAATCGGCCTTGTGCCATAAGTATGTATTACATACTAAATAAAGGTTGTTTTGTTTTAGTCGGTTGAGCTGTTCTGTTGAGTGTATTGGTGCGGAGACTAAGAAAGACATGAGAGTCTATCGGAATCCATTTTTCTTCATCTTCAAAAATTCATTTTCCCACTGTTGCCATTCAGAAAAAGTCTGAATCTATCTATTCTTTCCTTTAGAATATATATCCTTTAGAATATATTCCTGTATATATTAAACAGATCGGTAGATTGGTATAACTCGTCGTAATGGGGGGGGGGGGTGAAACACCCAAGTGAGCAAAGAAAGGAAAAAAGAGTCTTTTCTCTCTGAACAACTCATGGAAAGCTATAAGAGCCTCCGACCTGTTTTTATTTGAAAGTATATATAATAGTATCTATCAGCGGAAAATCGGATAAAATGTTTGGTTTATAGAACATTCTTACTCTTGTGAGTTTGAAATTAACCGAGTGTTCTTTAGTTGAATCTTGTACGAGACTATATTTCGCTTATTAAATCTGATTGAGAGACAACTGCAGAGCTATGTTTACGAACACGGCAGAATATCATGACTGCATTCGATTTTTCACCGAGTGGTTCACACTTGTGTCACGTTACAATATTAGGCTGAACCTTGTAAATAAAATAACGAATATCATCATCAGGTGGGAAGGACAAGAGGAGGAGAAGGCTGTTTTTCCTTTTGACAAACGAATAATAATGTAAGACAAGAAGAAAATGAAGCTTGCTGATTGAAAGTGTAGGATAATGCCAATAGAGGAAAACAACTTAAAAAACGACAGCCAAAATCGATTGAAAGCCTGGACATTATCAGTGACAGTTGACAGCAAAGAATGACGTTAGAAACAGCAAGGAGCACAAATAAGGTATTCGGTGTCAAGAATTTTCTCAAAAAAATGACGAAATGCTCAGATTTTGTTCTAAAGCAAGTGATAAAAGGAAAGGTTGACCGGAAAAAATAAACAGCATAAGAAAGGTGAGCGAATAATAATAATGTTGATAGATGAAACAAAAAAAAAGACGGGGGAAACCTTGTAAACATGGCTGACTATCACGATTCTGTTGTCAAGGCACTTGAGGGCCACACAACGACAAATTAATCATGATAAACACTATAAAAAAGTGAGATGATATAAATTTCTATAACGAGGAGACAAACAGACAACGAAGATAATTGTACAAATATTTCAAGAAATAAACGAAATGAATTCTAGAAGAGATAGATGGTAGCGCAGAGAACATGTAAAAAAAATGAATCTCTTTTAATGTTGATTCAGCAGAAATTTATAAGCACAAACTAAATTATAAAACACCAAAATAAATAATTATGATACTAATAATTGTTAGCGGGTGAGTATTCCTGTGAAATTTTTTAATGCTCACAGACAAAAAACCATGCAAATAGACCAAATTGAATTAAAGAAGATTTCAAAAAGAGGAATCTTCAAGCTTATTGATATGACTTGGCCACAGGATTACAATGCTTATAAAAAATTTCAAATACTACTAAATTTGAAGGATCTGCAAAAAAAAAAAAGAAAAAAAAAAAAGAAACAAACAAACGAAAAAAAACAAAAAAAAATGGAAATTTAAAAGTACGACTATCCCTGTTATCATACGCGTATTTAAAATGATAAAAATGGCACAGAAATCATGCGAGAAAAATTTCCTCGATACATAAACATTTCAGCGCGACCAAAGACTAATTTGTTAGAACGGTACATATAATCTGCAAAACTCTCTCTACCTGAACGAAACGTTCCAATTGTGCATAGATAGCTTTCCTACGATACCTTTTTGGCTCATAAACCTCGTAGGGCACTTAAAATTACTCTATTAGAAGAAGAATTGATGATCATAATAAAAATCATTATAGTGATGGTGGATATAAAACACTACAAATAATAATAGGTTTCGGGAAAATATAGATGAACTCACTAAATAAAGACGAATACAACAAGTCAGTTTAGAATTAATGCAATTGCCGAGAAATCGGGAGCAGTGTTCAAATTACAGTTGAATTTCTTGATATCCTTGAAAAAGGTATTAATCCGTCTCTTCCTTCAAGTTATGGGTTAAATAACAAGACAGATTGGGTTCTATAGCCTTGGCTGGCAAACAGCCTACCACGGAAAGTAATGGCAACCTACTGCGGGATAATCTTCTGTCCAGTCAGTCATGTGTCGAAAGAGACATGATTGCTCAAGCGTGTATCACGTATGTCACCTGACTGACAATAACGGATATGGCTAGATAGATTAGATTATTCAGTGAGGATTGCGAAAACGAGTAATATTTAACGCGATAAGCCAATGATATGTACAGAAATCAGAAGATATCATTGTAAACTTAAGAAAAACAAACTAAAACTATTCCACGGAAATTCACAAATGGAACGAAACAGTTTCAAGATTACTGGAACACTGTGATGGCGCCATTAAAGTTGATGATCATCACTGTCTCTTCTAGTCATTGGGTTTTCAGTGAAAGTCTCAGGAAATGATTAGAGGCAACTCAACGTGGTGTGATGGTGAGCAGGCTTGTCTCGCTAGAACCTGTTACAACTGAGTAGTGAGTTCGATCCTTACAAAGTGCCCTATACATTTGGCCTTGTGCCACATGTAAGCGTTGCCTAAAAATCAAATTTGGGCAACTTGACATGGCGTAATGGCTAGCAAGCTTGTCTCGCTAGAGTCAGTACAACTGAGTAGAGAATTCAATCCTTACTGGATGCCCCGTACTTTCGTCTCTGTGCCACATCTGAGCTACGCTTAGAAAATCTCCTCTTGGATTCATTGGTGCGAATGATCAATTGCATACAATCCGATATTGTTTTTATAATCATATCACCTCAAGCAAGGTAGTTTACTACACTGATGTGCATGGGGTTACATAGGAGTAAAGTTATGAGAAAGAGTGACAGGTTACAGGGGATGTCAGAAAGTGGGTAAGAGAAGTATGAGAATATTGATGAGAGGGGAGTGAATGGAGAAAGGCGCAGGAGAGTGATGATTCAAGTTAGTGAGATAGGAGATGACTATTGACTTTGCATTTAAATTCCTGGGGAGTATAGCTGTCGAGGAAGCAAGTAGACAGAAGGGAATTCGACAGACGGGAAGTGCGAAAAAAGAAGCTGGTGGAGTAGAATTTGCATTTACATTTTATTGGTTTCACAGTAAAAGGGTGGGACCTAGTTGCTAATCTTGTTGCTCGAGTATAATTTATATATGTTACGCTCATGGTCACTATTATTTTAAAATGCAATATTCCGCTCTTATGGTAATACAAGTCACTTGAATCTACCATAACAGGATTGCCAATCATTTATTTATATTCTTTAATGTTAATCTTATTTGGATGAAAATGGTCTAACAAGCAACTTCGTTAAATTAGTGGATTTCGACGTGTGAGGTAACATCTCTATTTGGAAATGCTACGTGACATTAAGCTTTCAGGAGTATAGGCAGGGAGTTATTACTTTAAGATAGCAGTAATAAGATTTCGTCTGTTTGGTCTAAAGCATAGAATATTATATATGTATTTGTTTATCTTTTTGCTTTTATATATACATTGATTGGCACATTTAAAACACCGACTGCAATTACAATCTCTAGTATATTGAGAAAAAACCTGTCATCTACTGTCAAACCGCAACAAAACAATTCTTCATATGCCCTGTCCTTCAGGACGTAGGCGATCATGGACTTCCACTTGCCCCTGTCTCTTAATATTTTACCTCTTGGTATCTGTCCAAAACCCAGCTCTGCCATCCATTTGCTCAAGCCCGTCAAATATGTCTTGCGTTGCTTTCCCCTGTATCTCTTTTCCTCTATCCGTCCTGAGAGTATTCGATTCTCCAAAACCCCCTTCCTCATTGCGCATCACAAGAACCTCAGCTGTTTCTTCTTGATGTTAAGTATAAATTTATTTTTGTTTGCATCTTCTCCAACACTTCGTTGTTGTTCACGTGTTGGGTACATGGTATTCTCAGCATCCTTCTGCAGAACCGCATTTCTGCTGCCTCGAGCCTCTTCTGGAAACTTTGCTATCATATAGAAAGATAGATATTGCATAGCAGTTCAGTAGTTTTTTTCTTTGTTTTCAATGAGATTTTCCCGTCTCTCAGGACTTTGGAGGGCCGGGGAAAGCGACATTTCGTGCAATTATTTGAAGAACTCTAAGGAAAGGAAAAATTAAGGACCATTGTTTTTAGCCTGCATGTATAAAAAAAAGCAACAACAGAAAAAAACATGCGAGAATAAACTTATATGTATGAAGAAAAATCCTAGATGAATTATACGTAAGAGATGAGAAACATTTGTTTGGTATCATGTTTTCAAATTATTTCCATAGTGAATTTTTAATATAATTATTTATTTAGTCTATGGAGAAAGTCGTACACGCAATGGGATCAGTTTGAGTTACTCTAGCCATGTTTTCATTGATTGATTTAGTACTACCCGACCCTGGAACTGAACCTACAATTACTATGACAAAGTCACTAAACAACTTTTTAGTCCACTAGGATATTATCGCGTAGAATTCCCTTGAAATTTTAGCATTCACAGATCATTCAGTTCACCAAAAATAGTTTTGTTGAACTGGGGGAGGGGGAAGAGAAACTCTTAGCAAGAGTGATCCGAGTTTTATTTCAGACATTACTTCCAGTAAATAAGATTCAATTCGACAAACTCTAAAAATTTTATGGCCTCATCCAACGTTCCAACTTTGACCAGATTCCAGAACATTTTCTCACTTCCACGCTTCTGTCGTCCGAAGGCGAGCGGAATCATTTTCTTTTAATGCAAATTTCTGTTTCCCTAAAAGCAAGCAAACGCGATGTTCAAAACGGCTACACTTGCCGCTCTCGAGAACGGAATTATGACCAGCCAGCGACGTGTAATACAAAGAGGCGCACGGTTTTATGAAATCTGTCTCTCGCTTGACTAAGTAACTTCAGCTAAAAAAGACCGAGGAAAATAGAATCTTCTCTTCTCATTTGTCATTTGAAATATGCAAGCGGTGCCAAGAACCCGAATGGGTTTTGATGGATTTATAGAGCTTGTAAAATCCAGTAGAAGAAATGTATTGATACGCCTTCTACAACTTATTTCAATTAGTCAAATAAATCTTGATATTTTTGTAACCACGTAAAGATCTCTCAACATAAATCCCGCCACACACATATATAAAGAAATACATATACATATAGTCCTACGTCGATAGCACGACTCGGAATTTCAAGTGTTTTGTAATAATCAGGTGCATATTTCAAACTGGCAGTTTAATAGATTTGAATTTAAGTTCACTCGAAGTTTATGGGAATTAAATCTGATAAAGTTAAGTTACTGCTTTTTTAATAACAAGATTAAATTTTAAATATTCTAAGATTGCATGTCGATAAAAATTTAAATTTAAATTAAAATAAAAAATATTAAAATTCAGGAAAAAGAAATCAAAGGAGCGTAAATTATGCAACCTAAAAATTTTAATATTCTAATACTGCATGTAGATAAAAAATTAAAATTTGAAATAAGAATAGAAATTAAAAAATTCAACAATGCAGGTATCCAAAATTAAAGGGACGTAATTCTTAATTGCTAAAAGTAATATTTGCGGGAGGAAAGAAAGAAGGAAACGTGAAAGTAAAGAAAAAAGTGGGAAGAAAGGTGGGCAAACGTATAAATCTATATCAATCTAGGTTTAAGAATTTATGTAAGTATTTTTTTCTATGTTTTATTAATTTCCAATAAAACATGGATAAAGCAGGACTTTTGCTGTATTTACTGTTGTTTAAAACATGATGTGGTTGTTAAATCTTATCTTCCACCTGTTAGAAGTGCTTCCAAGGTTAAATTTAATATAATCGTCCGAATGAATTCGAGCTCCATAAACAATACTTTCGGACAAACATTAGCCATTCAATGGTTAGGTTTTATTTTTACAGCAGTTGCAATTGTTTTAGAAGAATCATTGTTATCATTAGTAGGGTGACAGATGTTGCTTATGTGGGCCAAATATTTATTTGATATCATAGTATTGTGTTGTGAAATATATTTATCTATGTCTTTAACGCTACTATAACTTACTTTTTACATTGTTTTTTTAAGATTTTAAGGGTGAATAGTAGAAATGTTTGTGGATTAAGTTTAGAAAAAAATTACCAAAGTTAGTTTGGACGTTACGACTGAAGGGTGGGTTAAATTAAATAACGTTTATGTAATTTCTGCCTACGTTGTTTTTAACAGAGTATTCTACACTAGTGTTGAGTTTACTTTTTTCTAAAGCATTAATATATTTAAGTTTAGAATTGTCAAAAGTTTCCTAATAAACAAAATTGGATGGATTTGTGTAGGTTGTTGGTAATTCTCTGGGGGGTGATTTGATTCCCTGTTGATATATGTGCATGAGTCCTTAGTGTACGGTTGTACAGACCATTGCTCAGGTCGAACGTAACATCTAAGAAATTTACGACTTTAGCGATAGTGATTGTTGTAACATTAAGACGTAAAACTATATATATATATATATGTATATATATATACACACACATTGAACACTGTTTTAATAATACCTAAATAATAAGATCAGATCATATATATGGATGGATTCTCCAGCTAGAAACGACATATAACGTTTCAGTAAATTCTGTTTTTTACAGAACAGCCTTCACTAAGTGAATTGTTTAAGGCGACCAATTGCCAGTGCCTCACAATGGGTAGACTATCCATCGTAAGACCATATTCGATACTGGTGAACTCTGTATCAAATGTAATATAATGCTACAATCGCAGGCTTTTTTTTTTTAGGATAGGAGTTTTTCTATTTAGGTGCACGCAGGCCGTTAAAAACATTACTTGCCTTTTACCAACCATCTCCAGATTGATTTCAGAGTTTTCATTCTAGACTGCTCTGGACCCAGTTCATCTTGCTATTTATCCTTGTACGGATTAATACAGTTTCCTTTTGCAGTTAACGTATCTGGATATGGGGCATTCGACTTCCTATTCCGAGTTGTTATAATTTACACTACCCGATGTTTCCAAGCTGTCATCCATCTTGATACTAACCAGAATCAACTTTAACTTCGGCGATAGAACAAGAACCTGTGTTCCAACATGATATCTTGAGGGGGATACCACAGAGCAAACATGTGAGCAACGACAAAGTTTTCTAGACGATGCCAACAAAAACTAAGGAAGAGATAGCTGAATATTCTTGAACAGATAATGAGGAATAAGGAGAATCTTATGCCTAAGAAAGGGATAGAGGGAAAAGAGAGACAAGGGAAAACAACGCGTGAGATACTTCATAGGTTTGAGCATATGGATGGTGGAGCACGGTTTGGGAGAGATACGAAAGGGAGAAATCTTAAAAAAACAAAGGATAGGGCGAGGTGGAGACCCACGATCACCCACGTCTTGAAAGGACACGGTATATAAAGAACAAAGTCGAATCGGGAATTTTTTAGTTGAGTTTGAATTTTGTTCAACGGCATAACAACCTCTGTGGGTTATTTTATGGCAAAAAGGTCGGGTTTTAAGGATTTTTTTATAATGTTCGTTTATCGTGAGAAGATTGATTTAGTCAGATTTTTATTAAAAAGTTTTGTTTTATTTTTTTTAATTTAAAATCCTGAAGATGCCTTCTAATTTTGTATTCAAAAATGTATTGCTGATAATAATTTTTTTAATGTATTATGACAGTAACTTTTTTTCCTTCAAAAATGTATTTTTAGTAGTATTTTTTCTTCAAATAATGTATATATTTCTATAAAAGTGTATTTTTATAATTTCATTGTTTTTTTTTACTCCAGTTTGGGGGTTAACTATTTGCCCATAGCTGGGACCCTAAAAGGAGCTACCACTCCGGTTCAGGGTAAACCGAGGAACAACAGCAGTTAAGAGGTGGTTCCATGCTCCTCACAACCTCATAATCTTGCTACCGGATGCAGGTAATTTTCAGTGCCCTCGCCTATCTGCTACATTATAAGTATAAGGGTCTATACAAATGCAATAGTTATTAAAAGTTGCTACAAAGCTAAAACATTAAACGAAAAAACATGGGTCATGATCTTAAATGAACTCATCCGATAAAGACTGGGATATGGCTGTCATGTTTAATATCACAAAAAATGTCTGAACTGCCAGTTGTATACAACACTCATCAAATCGCTTACTATATGTATTTGTGCATAAGACGACCTCCTGTATAGTGCTTCCCTTGTATTTTTGCAAGAAAAAAAATGCTTGTATATACTGTAGTCTTTCATCGAAACCGCATAATTTTATCCTCTTTAAAAATAGTATATAGGGCGATCCCCTAATATTTTACGTTAATGAAACACGTAAGATACTCGAGTATAGACGGTATTCAGAAATGGCTTTCTTCCTTAACGAAGACTATCCATTATCAGGTCTTAGAGACAGGTGGCTGCAAAATAAAGAAGTTTACCAAATAACAAAAGAATAGCACTTGAAGAGTTCTAAAAGAAACATCTAAAATGAATGGTACATGTTACTCTAAGAGAAAATAATGAAGTAATGAAGGCGTTGGCTTTTCCCGCCACTTTATGCAAATGGTTAAAAAGGAACTCCTATGAATACCAGAAAAAGTAATAACTTCAGAAACCTATTGTTATATAAAAAAATATTTTTAGGAGAAAGATTTTATTAATTTTAAACCGACAAAAACACTGTTTGGTCAATGAACGTCTAATATTTCTTGTATGGAAACGGTTAACCTCACTATTACAGATATCAATAGTATTTCCTTTTACTTCCTCATTATCAATAACTGAGGAGTCATATGTTTTATTTTCTGCAATTTTTCCGTTTTTTTCCTGCCTACACAACCTTAACTATGATTAGTATTTTACAATGACACAAAAGATCCTTAACGAAGATCGAACTCACTAAATAAGTTTGCTAACCTTTGAACTCCGATAAGCGCCTTTTTGTACGCAATAGTCATTACACAACAATACACTTTCCTAAATGAAGACGCAACCTTGAACACACGCCTTCCCCCAATCGCTCAACATCCGTGTTAGCCAATCGTACTCGATCGTATGAGCAGGCAATGTTATTGATCGGATGATTGGCGTAAATTCTAATAATTCTTGATCGACACCATTAACTTCGCGAGTTCAGCTTTATATCGTTTTGCCCCCAGGGACGAGCAGGCAAACATTTTAGTGTGTAATTAGCTCTTTTTTTTTTTTTTTTTGCTAAACACCAAAGAATAATTACTTTAGGAGATGGTTATGGGATTGATTTATTAGGTAGTGAACTTATGTTTCAGAAACTAAGAACAAATCATTCCTGGTATCATGACAGAACAAGTTATAAGCGTTTCTATATAGATTATAATTACCATCCAAATCATACGTTGGTTTCGCGATTTAAGGTTTAAGAATGTTTCCCGCAATTGTTGCCAACTCAAACAAATATAGAGATAAGAGTTGGGATACAGCAAAACAAGCCTGTCTGTGAATGTTATATATATATATATATATATATATATATATATATATATATATATAAAATATCGTTTCACCCCAAGCAAGGCGGTAACGCCACTGACGAGCTGGGAGCTATATAAGAGAAAAATATTAGATAGAAGGAGAGTAAAGAGAAAGACGAACCAGATCAGTCAGATTTTAATGAAAATTTTTTGTTTTTATTCTTTTTTTATTTTAGAAAACTGAAAATGTCTTCTAGTTTTGTATTCAAAAATATTCTGCTGAGAATAATTTTTTCCTTCGAAAATGTGTTATGGTAATAATTTTTTTTCTTCAAATATGTATTATTGGTAATATTTTTCTTTCAAAAATGTATATATTTCTATAACAATTTATTTTTATACTTTCATAGTGTTTTGAACCCAGTTTAGGGGTTAATTATTTGCCCATGGCTTGGACCAGAACAGGTGCTACCACTCTTGGTCAGAATGAACTTTGGAACAACAACAACATGCTTCTCACAACCTCCTAATTAGAGGCCTTGCTACCGGATGCAGTTCACCGTCATGCCGAGGACCAACGAACGTGATAGGGAGGGAGCATGAGGGTAACAACTCTCAGCAAACAACTTCGATCTGTCTACCTTATGTGAAGGGGTTATCGGAGATAATACAAAGGATCTGTGGTTTAGCCCTTTGCTGGTGCCTCTCTCGAGTAAGACCTCCAGCAGGTGAGAAGATGACTAAGGACTGTGTGTACGCTATTGCATGTAGCTGTAGCAAAAAATATAAAAGAGAAACAGGCCACTTCCTTAAGGTAAGAATATTGCAAGGCCGTAACACGAGGGAAGATAGAAAATGAGGTGAAGCTGACCACATATAGAGAGGGGAAAAAGAGGATCAACTCTGGTAAAAGTGTTTTTTTTAATCGTATCACCCCGAGCAAGGCGGTAACGCCACTGATGTGCAGGGGGCTACGTAATAGTGAAAAGATTGGAAAAAAGAAAGCCAGAAACCACATCCTGAACAGGGAACAGGGTATGAGCCTTTTAACCTGTTCAATAGACGTGGGTGGAGTGTGAACCGGGCGATAGATAGATCTATCTACTCCAATTGAAAAAAAAAAGTGAGCAGATTTGAAAAGAGAACGCTGGAAACCACATACTACACAGGGAACAAGGGATGAGCCTCTTAACCTGTACAATAGACGTGGGTGGAGTGTGAACTGGGCGATAGATAGATCTATCTACTCCAATAAAGTTACTGAGACATTAAGATTATAATTCCCAGAAATTTACATTCTTTTGTCCTCGAGGAGACATGGCCCAATGGATATAGTCGTTGGTTAGTTCCAGTGACGTAACCTAAAAGTTGTGAGTTTAATACCAAGCAACAATAGTTGTGAACAATTAACTTAGAAAGTTAAGTTATAGGGAGGTAACACTTGGCTACCAGAAGTGGCATTGCACATGGAATGAGAATGATATGCCCCAGTGACCGTCATAAGAGGTTCAGTTCGAAATATCGGAAACATTGCAGCAAAGATAAGGACGATAGTCCGAATAACAAAAATAGTGTTAATAACTGAAAAACAAAGGATTTGGGGACATGTTTATGTCGAGATTTGTCATTGTTTTGTTATGAGGAACCCGTCCCCAATGTTTGTAAAAGTATTTTATATAATTCGGGCTAAGGAGAAAGTCGTCACACAGATTTTTCCCCCTCATGGTCCAGTGTTATTCCCAATAGATATGGATTTCAGTTGTTTGAAATCAACATTTTCCCCGCTGATCCTAATGCTTCATGCAATACGAATCTATTAAAAGTAAGCTTACTCAAATTGTAAAATTTTTACATGAATGTGAATATTTTCACTTTCATATGACGGAATTTTCCAGAAAATATTTGTCCAAAACTGATACATTTTAACACATCAATAAAAATAACTTGTATATATATATATATATATTTGCATCACAAATGGTCGGAAGTAGTTTGCAGTAGACACATAAAAGTATCCTCGATTCATTAATCTGCCCTTCTGTATGGTAGCAAATGCTAGACAATCTCCTCAATGATGAAGGAGAGGTTCGAAGCAACACAAATGTGGTTGTACCGAAGGATAATGAGAATACCATGGACCGGAAAAGGAAACAATGACAAGATTTTGGAAAGAATGCAAACGAAAAAGAAACATAATTAGCATTTGGAAGAGACAATCGAGGTTTCCTGAGACACGTTATGAAGAAAAAAGACTTGGAGAATTTGATACTCACCGGACGGATTGTGGGCAAGTGAGACGGGAAAAAGCAGCGCAAGACATACTTGATGGGCTTGAACAAGTGGATGGCAGAGCGGGGTTTGGGAGAAATACCAAAAGATAAATGTTTACAGCGACAAGGGGTAAGGGATGTGGAAGGCCATGATCGCATACGTCCTGAAAGGATCTAGTAAAAATTAAAAACAAATTCTTATCACTTTATTTTTCAGGAATTCAGTCAGGTAAGTGCCATAGGTGATACACGCTTTAGTCAGTCATGTCTCGAAAGAGACATGACTGACTGGGCAGAAGATTATCTTGCAGTAGGTTGGCATTGCTTTTTGCGGTAGACTGGTTTCCATTCAAAGCTATAAAACCCAATCTGTTCTATTATTTAACCCATATCTGGAGGGAAGAGACGGATTAATACCTTTCCCAAGGGTATTTGTGCGTAAGTGAATGCAAGGAATTCAACTGTAATTCGAACTCGGCTCCCCGATTTGTCGTTTCGTGTCGATATCAACTGCACATCCAAGAAGTACTGACTGAATAAAATTGAATAAAATTGTCGAATATTCATAATCTTCAGTAAAGTTACTGCCTCTTGGTTACCACGCCTACAACATTTTACTGAACATTCAGGCAAATATTTCTATTATCTACGATGATTGTATAGTATGTACATGAATCAAGGCTCCTAAATTTCTGTCTTTGAATTTATCGTTTTTTTTTATTGAACACCTTGTAATTGTATATGTCATGGAAACGATGGTGGAATGGATATCAGATATCTTCTGCACGACTTAAAAAAAATTATTTTTTTTTTGATTCCATAATATTTTACTCGTGGAAGAGTTGACTTATCAAGGCTACCGAGCGGAGTCTACAATGCTATTTTTCTATGACTACAGGATGCCCAGTAAAGAAAGAAAAAAAAAGAAGCGGTAAATTAATTTTTCGAGAAAATACGCCAGCTCTAATTGGTCCATCTCAGGAGCCTTCTAAAAGCCCATGTCTGAATGTTATGGATTAACTGTATCTCGAGTATACTCGTAACTCTTTTACAAAAGCGTCGTCGTGACATAGTCGATATTGATTCATTAAAGTGGAACTTAACTGAAGCTTGGAACGAAATTCCTCTTGACACAATCCGCGTTCTAATTACCACACTTGAAACTTTGCGTTGAATATTCAGGCAAATATTTCTACAATCTACAATGATTATTCAGTACGTGAACTGAATCAAGATAACGGATTAAATTTCTTTCTGGATTTACCGCTTTTTTTACTATGTAGTAGTAAATATGGCGTCATTACTTCGAATAAGGGTTACTTTTATTTTTAACTAGCAGTATAGGCCCGGCGTTGCTCGGGTGTAATGAAAGCTTTAAAACTAATTCATGGTGCTGGAGCTCAGACTCTTTGGACGTTGGCACGAAAGACTAAAAAGCAATAGATGTTTCCAGTTAAAGCGAAATCTTAGACTGAAAGAAAAATGAATGGATGTAAGTCAAATTTTGATTTCCTGGTATCGGTATCAAATAAATTTTTTCGTCGTAAACTGAGTTTTGAACGCTAAATAAGTCCTCTGAGTAAATGATATTATAACTGAGACTAAAAACTACAATTATACCTACTTAGGGTCAAACCCGAAGCACAAACTAAAATAAAAGGGCTGAAAAGTAGAGACATACAGGCAGATAAACAAACACACACACACACACACAAACATCTTGCCTTTTATATATATATATATATTATTGATTTTCTGCACTATTGTAAGAAATTCAATCTTCAAACTTCTGAATATCGTTTCTTATGTCTTTGTCTATGAGTGTATCAAATTTGATTAAAATCGGACCACTACTTCTATAAACAGTTTTTTTCGATTATCGATATTTATCGGTGGTACCTCGGCACAAAACCTAGCTAAGAACACCCGCAGACGCTTATAGTACAACTGTGTAAATTTTCAAGAAAATCGGTTCAGCTGTTTCGGAGTCTATAGGTAACACACACAAACAAACAAAGTTTCATTTATAAATAAGTTTAGATAGAGGCATTTTTAAATTGAATAAAAATCTGTTAAATGATTTTTTTTTTATTTCTGTTTGAATAATGATCTCTTCTGTATTTGCACAAAAATATATTTAATTTGAATAGATTTTTCTGGTTTAGTGAATAACGCTCTAAAGTTTCAGTGCAACATGTCATTATTCGATTTTCGCGCACCCTGCGCTGCATCGGAACACTTTCGGGACAGGTCAGGTGATTTGAAATAAAAAAACTTGTTATCGATTCTTCTTTTTTATGTGCCGTGTCCCTTTAAGACATAGGCAATCATGGTTCTCCACATCTTTCTGTACCTTGTAACTCTTAATATATTTTCTCTTGCTATTTCTCCCAAACCCAGATCTGCCATTTCTGACGCCCATCAAGTATGTCATATGCTGTTTTCCTGTGTTTCTCTTTTCCTTTGTCCGCCCTGTGTGTATCAGATTCTCCAAGCCCTTCTTTTTTTATTACGTGTTCTAGAAACTTCAGCTGTTTCTTCTTCATGTTAAGTTCGTATCTTTTTTGTTTCCATTCACTCCAACACCTCATATTGCTCACATGTTCGGTTTATGATATCCTCAGCAACCTTCTGTAGAACAACATTTGTTTTTTTTTTCGAGTGTCTCCTTTATCTCTGAAAAATGTACTGCATTCACTGCCATATAGGAGGACATATTACAAAATAACTCAGTACTATTTACGCTGAGGATGTGCGTTGTGGCGCATTGGATATCGGCTCGGAACAGAGTTCGAATTCCCGCTGAATTCATTGCATTCACTTACGCGCAAATACCCTTGGAAAAGGTATTAATCCGTCTATTCCTTTAAGTTATGAGTTAAATCACAGGACAGATTGGGTTCTATAGCCTTGGTCGGCAACCAGTCTACCGCAGAAAGCAATGGCAACCTACTGCGGGATAATCTTCTGTCCAGTCAGTCATGTCTCTTTCGAGACATGATCGCCCAAGCGTGTATCACGTATGGCACTTAACTGACTGACTATTTACTTTGTTTCCAACGAATTTTTCCTACCCAAACGTCTTGAAATGAGTCGACCGTATCTTTTTTGTTACAAGTAATAAATGAAGAGAAATAAATAAATAAAAACAAACTATTTTGTCTGACATAACTTTACGGATTCCTTATCTGCGTCTTGCGACACTTATCAGCCACAGTCTGATCTATTGCGTTTTTCTACTAGTATGCCAACCACTACCAAAATCAGAAAAAAGTTTATCACCGGTTCCTTTAATTGCAGCAAGGTTATTAATTATAACGAGGGAATTTCGATACAAGAGAATCTTCCTCTAGAATATTTTTTTCTGAAAGACAATTGTAAAACAGGAATTCAATTTGAATTTATGTAAGAGAGAAAACAAAATCAGAAACATTTATCGCATTAGAGAATGAACATCGGAAAGAAGAAAAAATAAATCAGCGGAACGTCAGAAAAAAGAACAGAAAATGATTGAATTGTTAAAAGATTCACAAAATCAAGTTTGTCACGTTCGATGTCAGTGATGATAAAGTAATGACAGGCGAGGTATTTGCGCAGAAGAATGTGCACCTGCTTGGCCTCAATGTTTAGGCAGAAGAGGGTTAAGTAGGAAAAAATTGAGTAAAAGTAGAAATAAGTAAATAAATGAAAAATGAATTCTGGGTTAAATCAATCACCCGCTGTTCCTTTACACGAAGGTTTTAATTTTAAACAACATTCGCATCAATTCTTTCTCTTATTTTCATTCGCTTATTTTATTTTATTGAGCGAATATTTTTTCATATTTATTTTTCCTTCCTCATTCATTTTTCTTCATATCTTTCTTTTCTCAGCTTTTTTTTCTCTCGTCCTTCAGATTATTTTCGTTGTTTCTGACGATTGGCCTTTCTGCCCTCAAGTTTTCGAAGTAATATTCGAATTCGTTTTTTTTTATGACTACGGCTGTCACGATATTTGGCTTTCTTTGCATGGTTTGAAATTCTTATATGAAGCACAGTTTTTATCCCACGAACAAAATATCCATGATTTTATTTCTAGATTTCGGGCGACACACGAACAAGTTTTCTCTTTATTCTATATCTCCTGAGATAAATAATATTTTCTGTTAATTTTTCTTGCATATCCTTTACTTTTGTCGTTTTTGCCATTACGTTTTGATAAGATATATTCTCCATCTTTCATAGATTAAGATAAACCATTGTCATTATTCTATGCAGCGTTCAATTTTTTCTTATATTTCATTCTCTGAGTATAGCGTATCTTTCAGTAAGTTCTGTGGATTTCTAGATTTTTCTTCCCGAATTCAGTATTACTTGGATGCACAGTTAGCCTAAATAATTTTTGGTGTACTTAGTGGAATCGTTAGTCTGCAGTGTTCCCTTTCACAGTAATGCCTTTTCGAAAGACATGAAAGCATATATTGCCCTTTCTTCAATGGGTTAACCTTCTGTTGCATATTGATTACAATTGTAACTAATATGCAAGAAAGGTTAGAGAAATGTTACCATTGTAACCAATATGCAACAAAAGGTTAGAGAAATGTTACAATTGTAACCAATATGCAACAAAAGGTTAGAGAAATGTTACAATTGTAACCAATATGCAACAAAAGGTTAGAGAAATGTTACAATTGTAACCAATATGCAACAAAGGGTTAAATACCAAGTTAGACTATGCTTTTTTTTAACCTTGGATGACAGCAAGTTGAGGAGAAGCTTAATTCTGAAATCAAAATTGTGGAGGAGGCAATGAAAAATCAGTCCACTATCTTATCAAATAAGTCATGGTAATTCATAGATATGGAAAATCCATCCAACGATAGACATACTATTTTCAGCCCTAAGAGATGCTGTAGTTCGTTAGTGTCATACGTGATACACGCTTGGACGATCATGTCTGGAAATAGAAAGAAATGTCTGAGTAGAAGATTTTTCTGCAGTAGGTTGCCATTACTTTCAGCAGTAGACTGGTTTCTAAACAAGGCTATAGAACCCAATCTGTCTTATTTTATCCATAGTTGGAGGGAAAAGTGAATTGTTCATATCCTCGGTGAATGTTGGAATCCATCTTTTCTCCCTGCAGATATGTGCAAAAGTGAATGCAACGAATTCAACTGGAATTTGAACTCGATTGGTGGGACGTGTTCAACATCTGGATAGTCCAACTATGGCCTGACGACTCCTCTTCTCATATCAGCCATGGGTAAAATAACAGGGTAGTTTAGATTCTCTAACCTTAGCAGCAAATCTAAGATAAGCCTGAATTGTAATCCGTGTAAAAAAAATGAAAAATCCTTCGCTTATCTTTTCCAATCAGTCGTAGCAATTGACAGAATATTAAAAAAAAAAAGATGGATCAAGAAAATAATCGATTACTTATGTCATGAATGTAGCGTTATATAAAAAATACTCGAATGTTGGTAGAGATGACACTATGTTCTCATTAAAAGAGAACATAATTTACATTGTGGATGTGCGTTGTGGTTCAGTGGATATCTACTCAGAAAGACAAATCGGGGGTGCCAAGTTCGAATTCCAGTTGAATTCCTTGCAATCACTTACGAACAAATACCCTTGGGAAAGGTATTAAACCGTCTCTTCTCTCCAGTTATGGGTTAAACAATAGGACAGATTGGGTTCTATAGTCTTGGTCGGCAACCAGTCTACCACAGAAAGTAATGGCAACCTACTGCGCGAAAATCCTATGCCCAGTCAGTCATGTCTCTATCGAAACATGATCGCCCAAAGCGTGTATCACGTATGGCACTTAACTGACTGAATTTACACTGTTCGAACTGTTATCCTCATCTTTATTGCCATGAATACGATGTTTCAGCCGTTGTACGCTCCAGCCTTCTTTGGATGATAGGAATTTAGAACCGCACTCTTTTTATTCGATCACTAGGGTAGATTGTTCTCATTTAACTTTTTAAAATTCAACCAGGTATTAAACTAATTGATAGAAGACACCATTGAACACTACGTAAAGTTAAGAAATCAACGCAAAAGTGAGGTCACAAAAACTCCTAAGCTGACTAAGCCTAGAAATGAATACAATGTGAACTAGTGATTCGGATTGTTAGAGAAAATCATTAGCTTCAAAGATTGCAATATAAGCTCTGGTAAAAAAATAAAATGTTTAATGAGACATTAAATTTCTTGATCATACACTGATGTTATCAAGAACACCATGGCCTAGTAGATACACGCGTCGGTTACTTTTAGTAACTTGACCCAAACAGTTTTGATTTCGATACCTGGCTATAAGGATCTGCCTTGTGGTGCAGCGGATATCGGCTCGGAACAAGAAATCAGGGAGCCGAGTTCGAATTCTAGTTAAATTTCTTGCATTCAGTTACGCGCAAATACCATTGGGAAAAGTATTCATCCGTCTCTTTTCTCCAGTTATGGGTTAAATAGCAGGACAGGTTGAGTTCTATAGCCTTGGTTGGCAACCAGTCTACCGTAGAAAGTAATGGCAACCTATTGCTGGATAATCTTCTGCCCAGTCAGTCAAGTCTCTATTGAGACATGATCATCCAAAGCGCGTATCACGTATGGTACTTAACTGACTGACTGACTGACCTGGCTATAGTAGTGGCGAACAAAAACAAATTGGAGAGTAAATGTACGATTTAGGGACTTTAAATAAAGATGATCGAGTAAAGTAAATAAGGTCGGCCAAACCGTCGTAAAAAACAACAAAGTCGGTTTAGCAGAAAACAACGAGATGTAGAGTGCAATTGGGATCCGCTCTCGTACACTGCGATCGGAAATGCTCAGTTGATTTGAAATAAACAAAGAATTTAATTTACCTCTTTATTGTCTCTCAATATTCTTTCTAAACCCTATGAAAGGCAACCGCACAATTAGAAATAATAATTTTATTCGATTAAGTGTATTGAACTGATCCCATGATTATATATGAGAAAATCTAAATATCGTATAGGAACGAATATAATGCTACATTTAATTATCAGTTTTTTTACGCAATGGAATTATTTCTTTTTATTTATATATTATAAATAAAGTATTATTATCATTATTATTTCTTTTAAATTATGTATTTGAATTGAATGTGCGGGTGGTGCAACGAATAATGACTTGGAAGTGTTAATCACCGAGTCAAGTTCCAATTCCCGTTTGGCATGTTTTATTCACTTACGCACAAACGAACATTAAGATATGAATTATACCACCTTATATCCGCAGTTATGGGTTAATTAGTAAGACCATTATCATCTTCAGAAAGAATTCTTACAATCTGAAAGTCATTTCTCGCTTTAAATACTTTTAGAAGATTTGATTAGCAATAGACAAGAAATAATCTCACAAAATCATATATATACAGCTACTCAACGGTTTTTATTGTAACAGAGAGTATATAAATATATATTCTTCCCAACTTGACAACATAATTATTGAAAAACAAAGTAACGCCCTGTTAAAGAGAAAACACGCAGTAAGAGATTTTATCAATAGTGGTCAAAAGAATGAACTGAGCCGACGCTGCCTCGCTATTGTTTCTCTTCATTAGCGTGACAGGATATATATATATATACGAATAAATACACAGCGGTCTTCATTATAATGGAGAGGTTATATATATATATAATTAATAAATAAAAATAATATATATAATTAATAAATAAAATGTTCATGTGTAATTATACTTTTAATAAATAATCCGTATAGTGTGCGGCATTTTCCCTACTCTGCAGGTATGTATGTAAATAATATATATGTATATATATATATATAACATCTCCATTATAATAAAGACCGCTGTGTATTTATTCGCATATATATATATATATATATATTATTATTTACATACATACCTGCAGAGTAGGGAAAATGCCGCACACTATACGGATTATTTATTAAAAGTATAATTACACATGAACATTTTATTTATTAATTTAATTTTATACGTGTTGTTCAAAATGTCCCTTTTCTTTTTCAACACACACTTCAATACTGTACCTGCATGATTCATTAACATAAAGAGTTTTCTCTGTCATTTTACTGAGTTGATATTTAATTCATTAAGTTCCTCAATATTTCTTGGGTGCCTCTGATAAAAAAACTATTTTCAAATGGCCCCCACACACACAAAAAATAAATAAATAAAAATAAAAGATCGAATGGTGTGATATCTTGTGACCTCGGTGGCTACTCAACAGATCCATATCAAAACAAATTAGATATTTAAACATTGATTTATTAATTAACTCCTATGTTTCGCGTGTTTTACATCACCCTGTTGCCAGTGAGCAAGTTCTATTGAGTGACTTGTACATCTTAGGTTTCGGTTGAAATTCTTTCGAAATTTCTTTGTTTAATGGAAGCGAGGGTATTCATGTTGTAGAAAACATGAATGCAAAAATCAATACAAAATAGTTTTGATATGAACGGGCAATAAAAAAGTTGATTCTTTGATCTATGCCTTTCTTTGCTGCTACGACTGAAATGTTCCTTTATCACAGCAGATGTATTAAAAAGTACGAATACGTGCTTCATATACTGTAACAGCCGTAAAATTGTTTGATATTTCTGTCTTTTCCATTGATATTAATCTGTTTCTATAAACTAGGTACCTCACCTCATTTTCAGTATCTAACTTTTAAACTGACCTTTTAAAAATGAAAAATTTTCTTGAAACTTTTATTTTAGATTTAATTGAAAACTAAATGATTAACTTTAGTATTTTCATTAAGCAAAATACCCGGGTTTATTTCAAACAGAAATTATATTGATTTGAATACAAAAATTTGAGTTTTTTTTTCAATTTCTGAAACTTGCCGGCATGTTTGAACGATCGACACATTTGTAAACAAAAGGTAATTTTCGGTTTTAAAAATCTTGCAAAAATAAAATATATATCTGTGACACATTATTTTTGAAAATTAGCAAATTTATGTTAAATTAATTTGATTTACACAAGTATGACTTATTCATAACGTGAAATTTAGAATAAAACTATTTATTAACCAAAGATTTGAACTTTTGACCTGTTCGCCGTATATCAAAACTGTAACAAGTTCCTTATTGGAGATAAGATAAAATTTGATAGCGTTTATGAGTGACAAAATTGTACAATTTTTTTTTTCGTGTAAGGAAGGAAACTCTGATCTTTAAATTTGCACATAGAAATTTCCATAAAAAAGAAAAAAAAACTTCAAATACACACACACACACACACACACAAAAATAAAAATATGGAGGCCAAACGACTTTTATTAAACTTTCCAATTTTCGATTGGCAATATAATCATCAATTCTTAACTAAAAAATCTAACCGCAACAAATCATTGATGATTTTAAAAATATTTTCGAAATTTTATAAATTATTATCATAAAAAAATGAAAACAATTGTTTTAAAATTTCATTAGTAATCGATTTTTTCTCCAGACTATAATGTCCTAATTTTTATTATTCATTCAAGCAATTAAAAGCGTATCAAATTAAATAATATCAGAGTTTTATTGCATTTTCATTTTACTCTTCGGTGTAGATTTTCGGATACAGAGGTAAACTTTTTACAAATATAGATGATTTATATTCCTTAATAAGTCCTGCGTTTAACTAATAAAATTATAGACCGCAACAAATCAAAATGTATTGAAATTTCATAGATTTACGTGGAAGTGAGGTAACACAGGTAAAAAATATTTTGACTAAGATTTTCAAAAAATAATAATTTAAAAAATAATTTCATTTATTTGTGAATAAATACTGAAAGTTTCATTAAAATTCAACAATTATTTCATTTTTGCGAAAATTTCCCAATTAATGTGCTTGTCACCGGAAAAAAAGTAGGTGATGTCATCATTACGTTTTCCATTGTAAATAGTGGTAACGTTTTAGTTACCCACTAACTCAAATCAAGACAAGATTTTCTTCCAAAATTTCGAACATGTTAGAAGGGATTAAAAAATTTAAAAATAATATAAAAATTACATTGATCTTTTCTCTTAATAATAATAAAAACATCTTTATGGAAAAAGTTTGTTTTTATTAAGTTTGGGACCACTTTTTATATATATATATATATACTATGCTGTTCTTTAGCGATTTAGTGAAAGTACTTGCTATAAAGGGATGTGCGTTGTGGTACAGTGGATATCGGCTCGGAACGAGAAACCGGGGAGCCGAGTTCAAATTTCAGCTGAATCTATTGTATTCACTTACGCGCAAATACCCTTGGGAAAGGTATTAATCCGTCTCTTCCTTCCAGTTATGGGTTAAATAACAGGACAGATTGGGTTCTATAGCCTTGGTCGGCAACCAGTCTACCGCAGAAAGCAATGGCAACCTACTGCGGGATAATCTTCTGTCCAGTCAGTCATGTCTCTTTCGAGACATGATCGCCCAGGCGTGTATCACGTATGGCACCTAAACTGACTTGCTATAAACTCAGCACACTCAGGGTTGTGGTGCTTTGTTATGGATTCTCGGTATTTACGGTGAAATTGCTATTGCATTTTTTCTGCATCTAAAAACATCCGTAGCTTAAATTAGAAATAATTTTTTAGAATATTTTTGTTTTTTCTTAGAACACTTAAATATATGCCTAAATAAAAAACAAAAAAAAGGAACGCCTCCAAAACAACACAAAAATAAAAATACAAAAACACGGAGGCTTTTGTGGTTTTCAGAAAATGGAAAAGACGACGCAATCAGTAAATATGTCTTAAAAGAAAACTGTCCACATCACATCAATAACGAAAAAACGATTTAAATAGAAAAAAAATGAATTATATATACCGGCGCTTATATTCCCTAAATGGGCTTGGCACCAGAATTGCCGTTTACCTTGGCTGACCGAACGCGAACTTAATCGAGCAAAATGAATTCGAGCTCCCAGAGGAGAGGTCTTAGTTGGGTAAAGACATCGTTGGGTAGAGACATCGATGGTCAGTGAACCGTGCTGGACGATACGAGAACTTAAAAAAAAAGTCAAAAAGACAAGGCCGGGAAAGAAGAGGAGAGAAAGAAGAATTCAATAAAATGGGTAGAAGAGAAACGGTAATAAAGAAAGAACCCTGCTAACACACGAATGAGCGATAAATTTAATGGAAGAATATAAATTGTAGAGAATCAAAATGACGGACAAAAAAGTTCACAAGAGAAGAAAATATGTGCGTATATGACAAAAATTCCCCTCACCACAAAAAAAAAAAAAAAAAAAAAATTAAGAGAACCTGAATAACCACGCACAGAAAAACTTTAAATATCGTTTGCGCACCAAAAATGTAGAATAAAACTATTAATCGTATAAGAAAATAATAAAAGATTGCGTAAGGATTAAAATAAATCTGTTGATCTAGTAAACCATTTGTGCTGCAAATCTATTTTTATCAATTGTAAATGCACCAAAAAGTAGCATTTTTCAAAGAGTTAGTCAGTCAGTTAAATGCCATACGTGATACACGCTTGGGCGATCATGTGTCGAAAGAGACATGACTGATTGGGCAGAAGATTATCCCGCAGTAGGTTGCCATTGCTTTCTGCGGTAGACTGGTTGCCGACCAAGGCTATAAAACCCAATCTGTCCTGTTATTTAACCCATAACTGGAAGGAATAGACGGATTAATACTTTTCCCAATGGTATTTACGCGTAAGTGAATGCAATGAATTCGGCTGGAATTCAAACTCGGCTCCACGATTTCTTGTTCCGAGCCGATATCCAATGCACCACAACAAAGAGTAAAACAACAAATTACGAGTTTTTCAAATATACGATCATATCAGCCAGACAAGACTAGTAACCTGGATTTACACCCAGGATTAAACCCAACAGATAAAATGAAATTCTTTTTTTTATATGCAAGGTTCTCCATAATTTCTTGTCTTTTGTAACTCTTAACAATTAGTCTTTTTGTTAATTATCCTAAAACCTGTTCCGCCATCCATCTGCTCAAACTCCTTAAGTTAGGCGCCGTTTTCCTTTTCCCCCATTTTCTCTCAATCAATCCTGTGAGTATCAGGTTTTTCAAGTCCTCCTTCCTCATTATAACCCAAAAATTTCAACTGTCTATTCTTGATGTTAAGTATAAATTCCTTTTTTGTTTCCACTTTGTCTAAAACTTCTTCGTTGTACATATGTTCGGTCCTTAGTATTCGCAGCGTTTTTTCTCTCGCCTTACGTGTGTTCTAAATCTTTGAGGGGATTGTCCTGCATTAGCAGTTATATAGGAGTTCAGAAATCACCTAGCAGTTCAGTAATCTTTTCTTTGTTTCTAACGAAGTTTTCTATGTTCATTATTGGTTCAGAGCAAAATTAGGTAAGCGAACAATCTAGAGAAATATCAAAATTGCAAGAAAACAAAAAATAAAACTAATTTTGTATCAATTATTACAGAGGCGCTTGGAACGATCCTGAAAACCACCGCAAAACTTTTAGAAGGATAAAGAATCCGACATAGAAATTAAATTATGTAGACGACATGAACAGGAATATTGAATAGATTAGATTATTGAAAAGACTTGTATTTTTTATTGAAAGCTACAAGATACAACGGACTTGAAAACTGAATTATAAACTTCATCAACTTTCACAGTGATGCCTGGCGTCTCTCAGTTTCTCTTTATCCTAGTCCTCGACCATGGAATTTTCATCATTCTTCTGTAGAACTACATACCTACTATCTCGAAATCGTGAAAGCATTCCCTGCTGTCCATCATGCTGATATTACACTACAATAATCGCAAACCTATCAACCTTAATACGTTAAAACATGGAGATCTCGATTTGAAACTTTAGAAAAAAGTGGTATCTAATCAATTGTTGTTGTAGCGATTCTTATCCTCACTAATTTTATGGCACCTGCTGCTATCTCTAGAACTAAATTCATGAGTAATGCCTTCCAAACTAGTTTTGAAGTCACAGCAGGAGAGTGAGGCGCTTTCTGACTTGGAATGGTTTAGTCTCGAATAATCAAATCGATTTTAACTCTCACGAGATTAAGTTTGTATTTTCTTCAATTACAGGCTGTTTCAATTCATTGAGCATCTTGATTGTTGCGTCTTTTTCCCGCCCATTTATCATTTGTCTATAATCTCAGAGGTGAAATTTGACGAAACTAGCATTATCATCCAATCCTCAGCCGTCCAAAAGAGAAACCTTTCTTTTTCTCTCTGTGCAAAACTATTAAAATGCTTCACTGGTTTTGAAAATACAGACCTATGGTTTGTAGGGGTCTTCCAGTTTCAAAATATCTAGTTCTTTTTTTTGTCTTCATTCTGAATAAAATGCACTAGTTCCACTTATTCTTTATTTTTGTTTGTGTATTATTTTTACCGTTTTTTAAAGTCCTTTCCGTCGCATTTTACTTATGTTACTCAATTTTAATTCGAATTTTTCCATAATGGCTGTTTTATTTTTAGGTCTATTATCTCTAAATATTTAAAGATGTCAGCTTAGTCTGAGGCAATAGTGAAGAGTAATTCTGAAAACAGTGTTGCGCCAATTTTGATAAATTTAAGGACAGTAAATATAACGTGAAAATTAATATTTATAACCCTGGCTTTTTACAATAGATCTCAAATGCTAACTAAAATATGTAAGTGCTTCTCTTACTAACATACCGTTTATTACATTTGCCCTTTTTCACACTTTAAATGATTTCTGCAACCATCATCTGAAACTGACTGATTCCTTCCTGATTTCTTTTTCTTCCATCGCGCGCATCTTTATTTTCTTCCTTCCTTTTCACGCAAGTTCTTTCCTTCCTTCCATCATTCATTCATTTCCAGTGCGTGCATCTTTCTTTCCTTCCTTCTTTTCCATTGCGCGCCTATTTCTTTCCTTCCTTCATTTCATCATTTCCATTGAGCGCATCTTTCCTTTCTTTCTTCATTCATATTGAGCACATTGTTTCTTCCTTCTTATCTTCATTAATTTCCATTGAGCGCATCTTTCCTTCCTTTCTTCCTTCCTTCATTTGCATTGAGTGCATCTTTCTTTCCCTCCTTTTTTTCCTTCATTCCTTCCATCCTTCATTCATTCCCACTGAGCGCATCTTTCTTTCCTTCCTTCATTCATTCATTTCCATAGAGCGCATCTCTTTCCTTTCTTCCTTCCTTCATTCATTAATTTCTATAGAGCGCATCTCTTTCCTTTCTTCCTTCCTTCATTTCTATAGAGCGCATCTCTTTCCTTTCTTTCTTCCTTCCTTCCTTCATTCATTTCTATAGAGCGCATCTCTTTCCTTTCTTCCTTCCTTCATTTCTATAGAGCGCATCACTTTCCTTTCTTCCTTCATTCATTAATTTCTATAGAGCGCATATTTCCTTTCTTTCCTTTCCTTCCTTCCTTCATTCATTTCTATAGAGCGCATCTCTTTCCTTTCTTCCTTCCTTCCTTCATTCATTTCTATAGAGCGCATCTCTTTCCTTTCTTCCTTCCTTCATTCATTTCTATAGAGCGTATTTTTTCTTCCTTCCTTCCTACATTCATTTCCATTGAGCGCATCTTTCCTTCCTCCCTTCATTCATTTCCATTTAGCGCATCTTTCTTTCCTTCCTTTCCTTTCCTTCCTTCCTTCTTTCCATTGAGCGCACTTTTCTTTCCTTCCTTTCTTCATTTCCATTAAGCGCATATCTTTCCTTCCTTTCTCCTTCATCCATTTCCATTGAGCGCATCTTTTCTTCCTTCCTCCCTTCATTCATTTCTATTCAGCGCACCTTTCCTTCCTTCCTTCCCCCTTCATTCATTTCTATTGAACGTATCTTTCCTTCCTTTCCGTCTTCATTCATTTCCATTGAACGTATCTTTCCTTCCTTTCCGTCTTCATTCATTTCCATTGAGTGTATCTTTCTTTCCTTCCTTCCTTCATTCATTCATTTCCACTGTGCGCATTTTTCTTTCCTTCCTTCTTTCCTTCTTCTCTTCATTCATTTCCATTGAGCGCATCGTTCTTTCCTTCCTTCCTTCATTCCCACTGAGCGCATCTTTTCCTTCCTTCATTTCTATTGAGTGCATCTCTCTTTCCTTTTTTCCTTCATTTCCCTTCATTCATTTCCATTGAGCGCATCATTCTTTGCTTGCTTCCTTCCTTCCTTCATTTCCACTGAGCGCATTTTTGTTTCCTTCCTTCATTTCTATTGAGCGCATCTTTCCTTCCTTCCTCCCTTCCTTCATTCATTCATTTCCATTCAGTAGATATTTCTTTCCTTTCTTATTTTCTATTGAGCGCATATTTCCTTCCTTCATTTATTCTTTCATTCCCATTTATCGCATCTTTCTTTCCTTCCTTCCTTTCCTCCCATTTCCTGCAAATTTCTTTCCTTCCTTCTTTTAATTCCATTGTGAGCAACTTTCTTTCTTTCCTTCCTTCACTTCCAATGCGTGCATCTTTCCTTCCTTCGACCACATCTTTCTTCCCTTTTTTTTCCCTTTCCTTTCATTGCACACATTCTTTCTTCCTTCCTTCCATTATACGCTTCTATCTATTTTTTCCTTGTTCATGTCTATTTTTTATTACTTCCATTGTTTAATTTTGTCCATTTTTCTTCATTCGCTTCCGCCTTGTTTCGTTCATGGCATATATCGTTTTCGTTCACCCGCCCACTTCTTGTCAAAATTTGAAAAAATGTTACTCTAATGCCTTAAAACATACGAGCACTTACATTTATATTACAATATTAATATTACTTTACACCGTTTACGAATTTTTCAAGAGGGTTTTTCTATCCTATCCCGCAACATTGTAAACATCCAAATTTTCTTGGCAAACATTTCGGATAAAAACCAGATTCTAACTGAAGAGCAAGTTGTTGAAATCAGAAAGAAAAAATCCTCCTCCTGTTTTTATTTTCAGTAGGGAAGATATGCAAATAAGTAAGTGAATCCGTGCAAATTGAAATCTCAGAATTGGTTTTAAAAATGTCTTAGAATTTTTTGAGGCACATTTCAGACAAGTGAACAAATGACAGTTTCCGCTGTCTGGGTCTGCGCACTGGAGCAGATTTAAAATGAAATCTCCAGAGAGAGGATCTGATCGAAAACCAATACACACACCACAAAATAATGTGTGTATGTATGTTGATATAAGCAGTCGCACGCGTGAGCGCGCACACACACACACACACACATATATATATATAATCAATATGCATTTATACATAAAGTGGATTAAGTAGAAGTGCATAAAATTACACATAAACCGACTCTCACACACATATATATACATGTGTGTGCTCGTATATATTATCATAATATTAGTAAAAAATGACGTGATTACGGGCAGGCATGTACTTCTGGTTAGAGTCAGAGAGATGTGCGCTCTCCGAAGGATCAAAGTGTCATGTTACTTTAGAATCAAAGTATCTATGCTTAAACTCGTATTTGGAAGATAATTTGATCGCACTATTCAAGATGTGCATATGATGCTTTTCTCGAGATCGAAGATTCGCATTGAAGCAGGATTAATTTGTAAGTTTTATATAACTATTTATTTTAGCCCAAAATAAGCCATGGACGAAGAAGCAAAGAAAATTTAAAAAAACTATCTCTGTCCAGTTTATATATTTATATTTTGCACTTTGTATTATTTTTCCTCCGAGAATTGTCATATATATATATATATATATATTGTGTGTGTGTATTTAGGCAGCATTTTTCATTGATGCATGTTTCATTAAATAATATAGACAAGTTTTGAAAAAAAATTACATAAAATAAATCGACAACATTTGTCTATATTATTTAAAAAAACATGCATTTATATATATATATATATATATATATATATATATATATATATAGGTTATTTAATTACTTTGTTTTTGGTCATAATAAAATTAGAATTAGACCAGTGCGCAGTTTAAAAAGTGTTCAATACAAATATATTGTAGAATTTTTGAATATTCTTTATTTGTAAACGAGTTATTACGCGACCTCGGTTTCTACCATGTGGTGTCTTCAGGCGATTTGCAATAATATATATTTTTCAGAACGAAATGTTCATCACTTACTTGCTATCCAAATTTCAACCATATAAGTCTCACCAAGCTGTAAGAGTAAACCTAATTTTTTAACGTTTATCACTGACATGAGGATAAAAATACGCACAAATACCCTTAGGAAATGTATTAATCCGTCTCTTCTCTCCAGTTATGGGTTAAATAATAGGACAGATTGGGTCCTATAGCCTTGGCTGGAAACCGGTTTACCGCAGAAACCAACAACAAACTAACTGCGGGATACTCTTCTGCCCAGTCAGTCATGTCTCTTTCGAAATATGATCGCCCAAAGCGTGAATCACGTATGGCACTTAGCTGACTGACTTCAGAAAAATGGTCCTCAACCACTGTGTCACAGCACACTAGTACGCCATGAAATACGGAGAAACGAGCAAAATTTTTCATGTGCCGGTTCTTTTCAGGACGTAGGTGATCATGGATTTCCACCTGGCTCTGTCTCTTTTCACATTCAAAATTCTTCCTCTTGGTATCTCTTGTAAACCCTGCTCTGCCATCCATTTGCTAAGGACTATCAAGTAGGTCTCGCGCTGCTTTCCTCTGTCTCACCTTCCCTTTATCGGATTAGTGAATATTAAATTCTCCAAGCCCTCCTTCCTTACGTGTCCCAGGAACCTGAATCTTAAGTCTGAGTTTTCTTCTCGTTTGCATCCTTTCCAGCACCTCATCGTTGCACACGTGCTCAGTCCATGGTATCCTCAGCATCCTTCTGTAGAACCACATTTCTGCTGTCTCACGCTTCTCCTTCACCCTTGAAGAGATCGTCCAGCATTCACTTCCATACAGTAGTACTAATATTACATAGCAATTCAGTGGTCTTTTCTTTGTTTGTAATAAGATTTTTCTGTCTTTCAGTACTCTGGTTAGCTTCTGAAATGCGTCTTTGGATCTCCATATTGCTCTTTCCATCTGTCAAAACACTTCCCTGGTATTTGAATTTTCTACGCTCACTTGAAGGTCTACTTATCGCAAATTCGACCAGGTATTAAAGGAATTGCGAAAAAACATCAGGCACAAGTTTCATACTAAATAAGCTGTACAAATAATCGAATAGAAACCCTGAAATAAAGTAAATTCATATTGGATTGTTCTTTAAGTTATGGTTTTATTTCATAACATTTAAATTCATACACTTTTGCTGACTGTGCTGTGACATTTTCATTTGGTAAATAAGGTGCCGTTGCTTAAAAAAGGTTGAGAAACACTGCTCGAGATAAAACATTCTATATCACAAAGATCATAAAAATTGCATTGGTTCAATTTTATAGAAGTTAGTACGGCTTTCTAATTTGTTACGTAAATTCAATGCGATTTTATCCCAGCTACAAAATTCAAAACAAATATGCTCATATGAGGTAATTTCTTTAAATTAAAAATAAAAATACTTTAAAATTAGTAATGTGGATTAATTTGATTTTATTTATTTTGTTTTACAGTATATCAAACCCAATCGCTTATTTAATGCCGACAAGTTTTTAGGGTAGGCACATATGAATAGAATATGTATTCTTTATAAGAAATCAGTTTGTAGCTCATGGTTCATTGGTGTATTTTGGTAAAGAGTCAAATATACTGCCGGTTATTTATCTTCTCTCAAAATGTATTGCTATTTTTTTTTATCCCAAAATATATTCATGTTAATTTATTTTCTTTCCAAAAATGTATTGCTTGTATTTTTATGACAAAAATCTGTTTTAATTTTTTCAGTCTTTTGATCCCAATTTATGAATTAAATATTTACCCGTAACTGGGACGCTAACGGGTGATACTACCCGGGTCAGGGTAGGCCTGGAATCAACAATATAAGTAGCAGTTCCATGCTACGCAACTCTTTCGATCAGAGTCCTTGCTGCCGGATGTAGTTTATCGTCATACGCAGGATATTCGTAATCAGTAGATCTTTATTCATAGTAATTTATAAAAAAGCAACCAAAAATTACAAATGTGAAAAAAAAACAAAAAAAAAACATTGTATTTTCAGAAATCACGGAATGTGATCATATTTTGTTCCGGTTTTCGTAGGGGTACTACTTTTGCGTTGTGGTGCGCTTGATATCGGAAATCGAAGAGCCGAGTTCGAATTTCAGTTGAATTCGTTGCATTCACTTACGCACAAATAGCCCAGGGAAAGGTATTAATCCGTCTCTTTTCTATCAAGCTATGGGTTAAATAGCAGGAGAGACAATTCTACAGCCTTGGTTTGCAACCAGTCTACCGCAGAAAGTAATGGCATCCTACTGCGGGAAAATCTTCTGCTCAGTGAATCATGTTTCTTTCGAGACATGATCGACCAAGCGTGTATCACGTATGACACTTAACTGATTAATTACTGTACAATGATTTTATGTAGCAAAATCTACTGTTTATTAATTCATATAAAATTTTAAATTTTTTATCATGTGTTTAAAACATTTTTGGTCAGCTTGACAATTGTACTACTCCATCCTTTTTTTCTTTTGCGTCAACAATTGATTTAAGGCATTAATTCGAATTTCTTAAACTCATAATGGATACACACTTTTGAAATAACATCTATGAAATGACATATTTGAAGAAACAATTAAAATTTAAAAACAATAATTTCTTATGAGATCGAAAATATATATATTTTGTCAAAAGAAACTTTCTATTGATTCTAACCAGAATCTGACTGTTTTGAAGTCACTTATTTCATTAATCACTATGCCATCTTTGATGTAGATCGATTGAAAATTGAAATTTTAAAATTTGACGTTTAGCATATACCAAAAATATAGTATTAATCAGATGAAAGTAATTTAAATGAGAAATAATTATTTTCATTACGACCTAATTGAACAAAAAAAAATTTTCATTTGCATTAAAATGGCGCATTATTTTTCAAAAGTAAACCTTTCTCTCTCTATTTCCATGTAGGTGGGTGCACTTTGATTTGGTGTAATGGTCAGCAAGCTTGTCTCGCTAAAGCCTATTACAGCTGAGTATCAAGTTATATCCTCAGTGGGTGCCCCATACTGTAGACCTTGTGCCACATTTAAGCAGCGCTTAGAAATTCAACTGTCAGAGTTTCACTGGCACTTCGACGTGGTGTAATGTTTACCAAGCTTGTCTCGCTAGAACTTTTTTTTCCATTGAGTAGTGAGTTCGATTTAAGAAGCGCTTAGAAAAATCAAACCTCTCTCTGAGTGGTGATTTTCTAAGTGCAGCTTAGATGGGGCACAAGGTCGAGAGTATGGAGCACCCAGTCAGGATCGAACTCACTACTTAATGGTAATTATTCTCGCGGAGCAACCTTGCTAACCATTACACCATGTCGAGGTGTCCCTCTCTATTTCTGAGTGTTTAGTTAACATTATTAACATTTGTAACTATTGCCCAAAACTTTATAATTTAAATAGAAAACTTATTCTTTGCAGTAACTTGATCAAACTTTCATTGGACATATGTCACCTTCTTATTCTTCTAAATATATGACTGGAGTATTTGCTTCGAAGACTATTAAAGACTGGGGTGGGGGAACTATTCGACTTATTGAGTTAAGCCGTGAGATGTCTTGGCGGCGAATGCTGGACAATATTATCACGGCTGAAATGGAGAGATGAGGTAACAAAAATATAATTATTTAAACTGTTTATATTCGGGCTACTGTCCTCGTCTTTTTGTCGGTATCACAACGTTTCGGCTCTTGTACCCTCCGGCCTTTCTCAGATGTATACCAACCTGAGTCAGTCAGTTAAGGGCCATACGTTATACATGCTTGGGTGATCATATTTCGAAAAAAAAATACTGACCCGGGAGAAGATTTTCCCGCAGTAGGTTGCCATTACTTTCAGTGGTAGACTGGTTGCCAACGAAGGCTCTCGGTAATCTACAGGTATTTTTGAACTGAAATATTGAATCTACGGTAGTAGACCCCATTCTACTGCTCATGTCTAGGGATATCGTCTAGTTCTTATTTTTTTTCTAGTAATGTCTAAGTACTACTCGCCCGTTTTCATGGATTTTTGAGTTTGAGTTTTGTATAACGGCATAGTAACCTCTGTTGGTTATTTAATGCCAAGACGGTGAAGTTTTAAGGTACTTTTTTCAATGTTCAGTTATAGTGAGAAGGTTGATTTAGTCAGATTTTTAAGAAAATATCTTTTATTTTGAAAACTGAAGATGTCTTCTATTTTTATATTGAAATATGTACTGCTGGTAATATTCTTTTTCTTAAAAATGTATTATGGGAATAATTTTTTTTCCTTCAAAAATATGTTATAGTAATATTTTTTTTTTGAAAAATATATTGTTGGTAATACTTTTCCTTTAAAAATGTATATTTTTCTATAAAAGTTTATTTTTATGTATATATTTATATAGAAGCCTATTTTATACTTTCATAGTGTTTTAAACACAGTTTGGGGGTTAACTATTTGCCCATAGCTGGGACCCTAACAGGTGAAACCACTCCGGGCTGGGGTGGACCTGAGAACCACAACAATTAAGGGGTGGTTCCATGCTCCTCAAAACAACCCAATCAGAGGCATTGCTGCCGGATGCACGTGACTGTCATGCCCAAGAGCACGTTTCCAATAAAGATGTGATTTGATTAAAAGTAAATCGAAATGATAAAAATGTAGCTAAATATGCCTGAACTTATAATCTATCCAATAACAAACATGACACTGAAATTTACTTTATTCTCATCTGCGAGTTTTAGTCGGAAAATATATCAGTCGGAAGAGTGAAACGAATAGCATATATTAAAATGACAAACAAACATCGCCTATATATATATATATATATATATATATATATATATATATATATATATAGCAAAAAAATGATCTAACGATAATAAACAATGGTTTAACTTGGCGCCATTTGATATTCACTAACAGGAAATCATAAATCTAGAAAAAAAATAATGGTTCTTTCGTAAAATAGCAAATTAATTCAGATTTTTTGTCCCCCCAAACAATGCAAAAATAACTTTATCGCTTGAAACTTTTTTACGGTGAAATTATTGCACGAATTTTCGGCATTTAATCAATCTCATTTGCATTTTAACAGAAACTATTTTCATTGTTAATATTATCTCGACCCGTTTAATATTTTCTTTCCTCATCGTATTACCGTTGATATATTAGAAGAAATAAAAGCGTAGATGGTTTGGAATTTGCTACTTGTTCATCAAACTCCAGTTATCTTGGGTAGAGTAAATATGTGAAAATTTTCCAAAGCAGTCGTGATAACAATCGCCATCAAATTCAGTTTAATATTTTGGCTTTTGTTATGATTACCCACTGACTTACTGTTTTTTTTTCTTTGTATAACTTTACTCATTTCGGACGTAGGCGATCAATACTTTCAACTAATTTCTCATCTTTATTGTCTTTGAAATGTAACGCCTTGTTGGTAACTATTTTTTCCTGTTGGACTCTTAAACTGAATACCAATCAAGGCTAGACGGCCCAGTCTACCTCGATTTTTTCCTTTGCATAGCTCTAGTAAGTGTATGTATTAAATGATAACTCGAATTATAACTTTAGCCAATTAAAATGTCATTTTAAGCTGCTTTTAAAATGTATTGATCATCTTTTTTTGAACAACGTAGACTGAAGTTACAGGATTACAGAAGAATAAAATTAAACTTTGTTGCAACAAAGATTAGGACAATAGTCCAAACACTGTAAATATTACCTCATCTCAGATATATAGACAAATGCTAAAGGATCAGTACAGAACCGATACACTAAAAATATGGAGACAAATAGAAAATTCCTACCTGAAGCTGGCATGAATATCAAACCACCCGACATTTCTACACCTATACAGGGAGCTACGACTAATTCCCTGCAGGCTTGGCACCAAGACTTGTCGTCAATTCAAGGAGAGCAGTAAAAGCGGAACACGCCCTCGTCCGAGAACGTATCCAGTACAACCAATGGATGAAACGAGACCCGAAACATTGCTCAGCAGGATCACTGATGAAGAAGACCGAAAAAGGATCCGGTACGAATTGGACAAATTCTTCAGGCAAAAATTCTTATGCTGTCAAGGTCCGCCAAGTACTGAAATTAAATAGATTAAAAGATCTGAAGAGGACACATTAGGTCCATCACCTACCTGTGAAGGTAGTTGTCAACATCAGTTGAGTGCCTCTGAAGAGTCAGTGCTGAACAAGGGTTTTAACTTCGCAACAAACATCAGGCAGGTAACCATACTTAATCGTTGCCCGTATCGAGGAAGCAGCCTTGAACGTCCCTCAGGTTCAGGCAGATGAGCTAAGATGGAAAGTGAGACGAACACTGAAGAAAGCCAAGCCACCCAAACATCACGAAAGAGGAGGGGTTGGCAATTAGGACCCTAGGCAACAAAGATGAGGAGCAATAGTCCGAATAATGCAAATACTACCTCTTCTCAGAAATATAGACAAATACTAAAAAAAAAAATGTTCGAAAGTAGTTTTGTCGAACACCGCAAATTGCTACGATGTAAAAATTTCAACAGCAAATCTCGAGACACATTCTTTTCAGATCGATACTTTCATCTGGAGTCAAACCGATTCAGAAATATCTAAACTGTCAGTTGTATACAACCGCTTTTTAAGACCAGTGGTGAAAGCAACGATGAGGTGTTGGAAAGAATGGCAACAAAAAGAAAATTAATACTGAGCATCAAGAAGAGACAACTGAAGCCCCTGGGACATGCAATAAGGAAGAAGAGCTTGGAGAACCTGATACTGACAGGCCAGATAGAAGGAAAAAGAGACAGAGGAAGGCAACGGATAACATATTTGCAGAACCTGATCATGTGGATGACGGAACAGCGTTTGCGAGGTGTAACATAGGTAAACATACTAAGAGCCACAAGGGATAGGGAGACGTGGAGAACCATGATCGCCTACGCCCTGAAGGGACAGTGAACATAGAAGAAGGTGCAAAAAGGCTTTAAGCGAGTGAAGTCTGAGTTTTGACAAATATCATCCAACTTTGATCATTGTGGACTGACGCTAGTGACTCATAAAATTATTAAGTGAACAAGATAAGAGAAACGATATAATTTGAGAACTACCAACAAGACGCAACAAATAAATAGAATAATAATGGAAAGCTAAGAAAAAAGGATTGGCATAATCAAGATGTTAATGTTCTAAACCAATTCCATTATAAGGTTGAGTGGAGGGGAAACCACATCTATACTAGAAAGAGCGATAACAGCTACTGGACTTGGGATACCATTTTTTAAAAATAAAATAAATATTTTTTCCGAGAAATACTTGATAAATTTCAACCGAAAAATACTGAGTGTTGAAAATAAGGAATAACGATTGTCTCCCTGTGTCTTTTCTATAAATACTTTCATGTAATTGTTCGATGAACTCTTAGCCATGGTATCAAGATTTTTAAAATTTAAGTGGATTAGTAAACTGGCCTCAATATCTCGTCAAATTACAGATGAGCCGACGAGATTTAACTTTAAATAATTTGCTAACAGTTTCTTTTCTTGCACTCATGAAACTCACTTCCGGTTCCAACCTTTCCAGACAACTTTAACCTGCAAAAGTTTAAATGCAATATCAATCGGTATATACTGCCACCCCACAGTAACACTTTCCGCTCATTAAGAATGCAGTTGTTCCTAACTCTTCCACAACCTGTAACTCCTTGTGCCTTAATAGCTTTGCTGTCTTGCAGGGAGGGTAGACCGTGTGTGTGAGAGAGAGAGAGAGAACTGAATGAAGTGCCAAAATTAATCCGAACTATACCAAACCTGCTAACTTGATAAGAGACATCAAAAGATAGACAAATAGATACCTACCTATATAAAAATTTACAACGCCCGTTTTATATATATATATATAAAAAATCAAACAAGCCAAAATTAAAATTTCAGTCGAAACAACCAAGACAATAACAACGTGCCCAAGGACAAAGATCTAAAGCAAATTAATCTTAGTTTCACGCCAATCGATATCTTCAGACAGGTCTCCCACACCCTGTAACCGCTTGCGTCTTAGTGGCTTTACTGCCTTGCATAGAGTGATACCGATTAAAAAAAGGATTGTCAGTAGTCAGGAAATAATAACTTTGTTTTAAATGCAATGTCAATTCCCATCTTTTATCCACTTGACTCTAGTTCTTTCTTCATCACCTCGTATATTATGTTCTTTTTTCCTTTCTCTCTTCCTACGCGACTCTCTTCACACCCGTGTTCCCATCCTTCTCTTGTCCTTTTTCTGACACCCCCAGAAACTGGTTCGTCTTTCTCTTCAATCTCCCCTTGCCAAAACTTTTACTCTCTTATGTAACTCCCTGCGCATCAGTGGCGGTACAAAAAAGAAAACAATAAGAATAAATCTATTATATAATAGAATTTCGATGAGTTGCTTATGAGTAAACAAAAAATATAAATTAGGGAAAAAAGTCGCTGAAAACCGGATAGAGATAATCATTTGAGAAGAATTAATGCAAACGATAATGATAGAAGAGTTCTATTATTTGGGAATTATGTCACATATGTTTTGGTCTTTATGCTAATATATCACAAAGACACATAAATCTTTACCTGAAGAACAAATTAAATGCATTTTCGACGCTAATTTAAACAGTCTGCCATACTTCGTTCTGCATTTACTACCTGTTACAAAAATATCTTATAGACAGATAATAAACACACAAGGGGCTCTTAAGCAGGAACTAAAGATATTTGGAACATTTCCCAAGTGATATGTGTTACATCTAAGTAGAGAGGCTCTAAATTTCAGAATTAGTTTAACTTTGCCTCGTCTCTTGGAATTTATCAATGTTTGATCTTTTGAATTTAATAACAAAGTATACATGTTTATTTTTAGATGATTCTTCTTGTTCATTTTGCTAGTTTTTTGTAAGGTAAGTTATTAAAATTTTCTTTTAATCAATAATAGTAAAGAGAAAAAAATAGCAAAGGAAAGAGGCAAGAAAATAGCGAAAAAAAGAGACCATAAAAGACGGAAAGGAAAAAATTAAAAATAGAAGGAAAGGGAAAAGATAAGGAAAGACACACGGGAAATTAGAGAAATGAGATGACGAAAATTGAAATGAGAGAAGGATAAGAGAATAAAAATAGAAAAGTGAGCGATAATCATGTTTATTTTGACACTTATTTTAAAAGTGACCTACATCAAGTGAATTTGGTGGGTGTTACGACAAAAACGTAAAATTCGCCCATTTTGTGAGTTATTTGCCTGCTTTTTGTAGCTGACCTCAGCAACTTCGAATAAAGCTGACAATAAATAAATAGATAAATAAATAAATACCCAAGACAAAATATTTTCAAAATTTCCTGAAGATTAACTTGGTCAACAAGCATCCAATAGCCGAAATACTGTCATGACGACAGGATAGATGGCAATAGTTCATATGTAAGCATTAGTTTCTTAAATGTTTTACGTTTAGTTTCTCTCGATAAATGCATTAAAACATAAGAGTGCAGTGTAATTCCCTAGACATGGATTTTATTATCAAATTCAGAGAACGTTAGATAAAGAGCCTACAGGAGAAAATATTCCGCGACCTATGCATACACATCTAAGAGTTTGACAGGTGGATAATATCTACGTGGGTGTGGATCAATAGCATTCAACGACTAGCTGACACATTTTTTGTTAAATTTTTCTTTATAAGAAACAATTAATATTCCCGACCAAATTAAGTGTACTGACAAGAGAAGAGGTTCCAATGGAAAATAGCATTTATTTTATGCAGAAACATCCATCTTTTCAATATTTGACATCATTCACCAACTCATAGATAGATATCGAGATTTTTTTTCCTAAACACCATTTGCATGAGCAACGCCGAAACCATGCAAACAGTTCTACGTTAATATATGGTAATTGAAAAAAGCAAACTGAACTAAATAAAAATGTTAGAGAAATTAAAGAAATAAACATCTGAATATAATGGATCTTTGCCACGCGGGAAAAAATAATCTCAATTTCCATAAGACAAAAACAAACCACCCTCACCAAATTAAATGAAATAAAAATACCAAGAAACACCTAACAAATGATTAGCTCTCTTTTCCAAATGCGACAGAGGAAATATATTCATATTATGCTAATTATAGTCACATCATGACAAAAAAAAAATCATTTAGTGAAGTTACAGTGCCGGTATAGTATGTGGCTGACTTCTTTGATTCTCGTATATGTGGCCGACCAGGTTTGTTTGTGTCCTACCTCGATAATATTAGGTTGTCCCAAAAGTTCGTAAACACTTGCGAAAAATTGAATTTTTATGCAATTTTGCGTTTGTATCGTTATAGTGATCATCATCTTTGTGTTCCAGATGGCAATTGATAAAATGGAGCTGCGAGTTTTGATTCGTTACTACTGGAAGACCAAAGACAGGTTTGAAGAGCTGGACGGCGTTGAGATTCTGCCACATCCAGCCTTCAGTCCTGACTGTGCTCCATCAGATTACGGCCTTTTCCGCTCAATGCAACACTTTCTGAAAGGTCGCCGATTCGACTCGTTTGATGAAGTCGGGGAAGCGTGCAAAGAATTCTTTGATTCGAAGCCGGCTGAATGGCACTTTGACCTAGATCCGAAAGCTTGCAGATCGATGGCAGAAAGTCTTGGAAAATGATGGTCTTATTTTGAGCAATAATTTTTTGTTGTTTTTGCGAGTAAAATTTCAATTTTTTGCAAGGGTGTTTTCTGTTAACCTAAGGGTATTTGCGCGTAAGTAAAGTGCAAGGAATTCAAATGGAATTCGAACTCGGCTCTCCGATTTCTGGTTCCAAGCCGATATCCACTGTATCACAACGCACATATTTCAACAGTACATTGTCATTATCTTTGGCACGCCGGGTCCATCTTCTTGATAGTTTCCTATGGGGATCAATCTGCACAGTCAACTTAGTTTGTTTTTACACATTTTGTTAAAATTTGAGATCATTTGAATTGGAATTGTCTACCTTACACTACGTAAGGTTTTTATTCTTTTAGGGGACGGACACACATATGTAGGTGGCTGACCAAAGTTATTGGCTAATGGCCCAAAATTTTTTACAGATTTGTTTTCCCCCTGAGCTTTTAACATTTTATTGGTTATTTAAAGCCGAAATATATTTGAATTTTTTTTTTCGGGTAAATATATTATTAACAATGTGTTTTTCAGATAAAATTCATACTATTTAACACATAAATGGGGGAGAGATGAAAGATAAATTTATATTCCAATTCCATTTTACCTCGTTAGACCTGGATATTTTGGCACCTTCTGATATAATATAACCAGGATGAATAAAATTTTAAGAGCCAGAGACATAAATAGATTTGCTATTTTAGGTTTCACAACGACGTATTCAGAGTGAATAAAATAAGGTTAAAAATATTGTCTTATACACCAACGCTGTCTATTTTTCAAAGGCCTTAGTTTGGAATTTGATACAAACTGAAATTGATTGTCTACTAAAAACATCGACAAAAATACAACTAAATGAGTTCTTCTACCCAAAACAGAAAAACATTTATTTGTTATTCTTTACTGTCTTCCTAATTTGCCGGTCCTCGGTATGACAAACTGCATCCGGCAGCAATGCCTCTATTTGAGAAGTTGTGAGGAGCATGGAATCACCTCTTAATTGGTGTCGTTCTCAGGTCCACCCTGACCCAGAGTGATAGCACTTGTGAGGGTCCCAGCTATGGGCAAATAGTTAACTCCCAAACTGGAGTTAAAATACTATGAAAGTATAAAAAAACTCTTTTATAGAAATATATACATAATATACATTTTTAAAGGTAAAATATTACCAACAAGACATTTTTGAAGGAAAAAAGAAAAATTTGCCATAATGAATTTTTGATGGAAGAATAAAATTTTTTTCACAAAACATTTTTAAATACAAAACTAGAAGACATGTTCAGTTTTCTAAAATAAAAATGAATACACAAAATTTTCTTTAAAATCTGACTAAATCAATCTTCTCTCTAAAACCGAACATTAAAAAAAATACCTTAACCCCACTCTTTTTGGCATTAAATAACACACAGATTGATATGACGTTAAACAAAACTCAAACCCAAGACAATCCTCAGTTCCGAAGTATTAACAATTTTGCCATTTGTTCAGAAAACAATGAGTTAAGACAAAAAGATATCACTAGCATATATATATATATATATATATATATATATATGTGTGTGAGAATAAATGAATGTTTCGTTCATTATGATGGATAAAGAATATTTGGTAAATCTAATATACCAACAATCTTTGATATCAGGAAAATTACCCACTGGCCTTTGAAGATGACTGAAATAGACAAAAGCGACCAAAGCAAACACAGTCGACAATTTCTACACACACTGACCGTTAGAAAAATATAATTTCTAAGTACAAAAAGAAAATGAATAGAAACTTAAAATATATATCTTCATTCATATATACCTACATTCAATGGCATGTGCATAAAAATGTGTTTATTGACCAAGTGTGCGTGTTTAGTAATACGTAGTTACTCTTCCATCAGAATGTAGTCGAGATTTTTGACTGTCTCTCTTTCTTACACATATTTTAAGCATTAGTTGTGGGGTAAACTTGATCAATATAAGAGAGAGACCATTTGGATATTCCATTTGGAGAGGTATTAAATCGACACTGCATAGTGACTATCTGTTTCATGCATCAAGTGATCTTCAGAATATATATGTATATATATATATATATATATATATTAAGTAACGTTACCGTCCAACACACAACTAATCAGATTAGCGTTTCTTCACAAGCATACACTATTATAAGATTTACATTCCAAAATATTTCACGTACATACATCTCAAAATGATCTATTTCTTCAATATACGTGACACATATATGACCAATTAGAACAAATACTAAATCTTAACATATCCGAGTATTCGGTCTGTTAGATTTTTTTTCATTTTCTCTCTGTCTTTAAAAAGCTTTAATAAAAGTGTAACATGTTATATTGAGATCAGTCAGTTGAGTGCCATACGTGATACACGCTTTTGGCGATCATGTCTCGAGAGAGACATGACTGACTGGGCAGAAGATTCTCCGCAGTAGGTTGCCATTGGTTTCTACGGTAGACAGGTTGCCAGCCAAGGCTATAGAACCTAATCTATCCTGTTATTTAACCCATAACTGGAGGGAAGATACAGATTAATACCTTTCCCAAGGGTATTTGTGCGCAAGTGAATTCAACGAATTCAACTAGAATTCGAACTCGGCTCCCCGATTTCTCGTTTCGAGTCGATATCCACTGCACTACAACGCACATTCATTGAGATTGAGATAAGTTTCCTATTTGTTCTTTTTGCTATCATCTTGCCGGATTTCCGATCCATATATTTAACACACACACACACACACACACACACGTGTGCTTTTATTCTATTACTTTATGAGTTAGCATAAATACTGCTACTTGCCAACAGCGCACTCCAATCTGAAAAAGAAAAATGATGTTGCCATATTGGTTCGAGTAATTCTATCAGCGTTAGATAAATAAGAGGTCTTATTTATCTAACTCTGCCAAATTGCATAACAAATAAAACAATAACCTGCCTTTAAGAAAAGACTCATTTTATCACAATTTCTATACAAATTGTACATGACTTTCGGTCCATGTGGTATTTTCCTTCTCGAACAACAACAAAAAAAAAAAAAAAAAAAAAAAAAAAAAAGAAGAAATATTGATGAAAGCTCGAAGAAAACAGTCAACATTGTCAGAAAATCTAATTGGGAGCAATGGTCACAGCCCGAGGAATGAGTTACGCATCAGAGGCTTCAAATGAAGGAATTCCGAAATTCAATTACCCGGGTAGTTTCGAAACAGACGACAGAAAGTCTCACTCTGAAATCCAAGCGGACAGAGGAATGTCAAAATATGCATTTCGGGAACTAGGAAATGCATATTTTTTAATGTCGGGTTCCTTCGGGACATACGATATCATAACTCACCATACTTTTTTCTTTATTATCTGTAAAATGCCATGCATTCTTCAGAAAGAGAGTTTTCCCTTGTTTTTTACCTTCTGTCTTGAATAAAGAGAGTTTGCTTGATTTGACTGGTTGCCAACCAAGTCTAGAAAGCTAATTCTACCTTGTTATTTATACTGATCACTACATTTAGCTTAGAGGAGGGCGAAGAATCATATTCCTAACTCATTAGAGATTTTGTGTGAAGGGGATTGCAAAAGACCAACCCGTAATCTAAATCGACTTGCCGATTCCACTTTTAAGATTGTAAAAGATCCAAAAATAACATTCGCAACGAAGAAAAAGTTTTCAACTTCTATGTCACGTATATATATGACACTGAAAGCTGAAGAATTTCATCGGATTTTCATAAAAAAAAAGAAAAAAACTTCAAGCAACCGTTATAAGCTTTTCTTTTCACTAAAGTTCAATCGCAATTTGGAAATGTCACGCGCCGGCGGGAATTTTCCAATTTATATTAAATGCATAACGTAAGCATTGGGATAGCAAAAGTTGCTATCCAAAAGCTAACCAGAGGATTAAGAGACAGAAAAACTTCATTAGAAACAAATAAGAGTACTGAATTGTTTGTTGTGTGATATCTATCCTCTAATATGGCACTAGATAATTTAATGAAGAAGAGACTTGAAGTAATAGATAAGTGGTTCTACAGAATGAGGCTAAGGATACCACAGACCGAACATTTTAGAGAAAATAGAAACAAAAAGAAAAAATACTTATCATTAAGAGGAAGTTGAAATTCTGGACACGTAATAGAGGAACGAGAGCTTGGCAAATCTGATACTCACAAGACGGGTTGAGAGAAAGAGACAGAAGACAGCAACGCATAAAATACAAGACGAGCTGGAGTAAATAATGGGCAGGATTTGGAAGAAAGATTAGATATACTGAGAGTTACAAAAAACAAAGGAAATTGTGGAGAGCTATAATTGCCTACGTATTGAATTGACACGGTACATAAAGATGAAGCAGTAAAAGGCCGAAAATATACTCTTCTATCTTGTTGGCTTCCTCTTCCGCCTTTTCCACTGCCACTGACTTTAAAGTTTTTCGAAGGTAGGTACATTAATTTGTAGCCAGTATATCCGGGTTATTTTATCTAACCCATTGGAAACGCATCCTGGGTATTCAATCAACTGTTTTCTGTTATAACAACGGAACGTGTATGTTCCGGTTTTTCTTTATATCATAGAGCTATTTACATCGAGAAGCGCATGCTTTCAACATTTTTTTAAATGAATTTATTCAGCAAAGTCGTTCCATAGGAACTATATTTTGGTAAATGACAAGTAGGAAGCTGTGGTCCCTGTGTCGAAACAAATTTCTTTCTCGTCACAATCCATCTTTCCCATTTATAAATCTATACGTCCGTGCATAGAATACGGTTGCCATGTCTAGTCGGGTGCTCCTGATATTCATCTCGAGATTCTCGACAAAATCCAACGAAGGATTTGCAATGTAATCGATCTCGACTTTAGCCACTTTCTCACCAACGTGATGTGGCTTCCCTCTGTCTTTTCTACAAATATTTTCATCGGAACTGCTCTGACGAGCTTTTATGCCTGTTGACTCGACCGCATGAATTTTAGCGTGCTACTAAATTGGCATCTTGGTAGCACACTCTTAGAGTTGAAACATCTAAATATAGCCGTCACTTCTACTCGAATAGTTTCTTTTATTGCAATTACCGACTGTGGAGCTCCCATTTATTTTTCCCCTGATAGTTACAATTTTAATGCAACGTCAACTCCAATCTTGTATCTCCTTGAATTCCATTTATTTTTTATCCTGTTTTCGACACCTCCTGTAACTTATATATATATATATTATAATAAAGACCGTTTTGTGTATGTGTATATTTTCCATCTATCACGCTCCGTGAGGATTTTTTTGTTTTGTTTTTTCTTATTCTTCGTATAAGATAAATGACAGCACGAGCTCACTCGTATGACAATTAGCATGAAATAAATAATGTAAGTAATTCCAGTACCTCATGTAAAAAAAAATATGGGCTAGTAAAGAAAATCCATATCCACTCAACTTCAAATAAAGGTTTAAGAAGAAAACTTTCAGTATTATTGGAAAAAGCAATAAAATCTACTGCATATGAGAAACCGATTTATAAAAAATATTTTCTAACTTTCATTCGACATAAGTACTCGCTGCTCGGTCGGTGAATGTCGAAAGTTTTTTTTTTAAGAGAAACAACTAATATTACCATTAACATAAATAACTTTCAGTCTTACCGTCCTGCATGTGAAAATCCACGTGACAAGAGAAAAGTGCATATTTAGTACTCCTGTGTAATACGCACCTCTGAAGTTTTGCATTGAGACGTGAAAATTGCGTCTTATACCCGAATAATTATAGTATACATCTCATTGTGATTATTGTTTTCCTTAGAAGAAAGTGCAAATATTATCTGCATTTGTTTCTAATACCGACAAAGATGATAGTTACTTGATGGGCTGTTAGGTCTCATGTGCTTACAAACTTGTGAATCAGTTTGCTAACGGAAAGGGATTAGGAAGGCTTTTCTGCAACTTCTATTTTTATTTCATCTCAACAGACATGTTCGGTCATATCAATATGAATTTATCTATTAATCCATATCTCCCAGCGTTTTCTTCTATCTATCGTGTTTCGCTTAACCCTTTCATATCGGTCTCACTTTCCTCATATCTTTCACTATAAATGTCCATTATAGGTCATATTTATCGAGTTAGATATTCAGTCTGTCTTTATATCTGTCTGTCTCAGAACTTTGAGATTATGTATATAACTTTTTTGATGGTTCTCTCCTGATCATCCTCCAGTAGGCATCCCACGTTCAAGAAGTTGAGAGAAAGAGAGAGAGACTATTAACAAAAATAACTTCCAAAGATCATTTACTATTCAGATATTATTTTCTTTTGCACGTACACAAGCTGCGTATAATTTTCATTCCAAATTAAAATAAAAGTACTTAAGCTTTCGTTATATATATATATATATATAGATAGATAGATAAGGAGATCACTATACTCGTGTCGAAAAACCTTCCACGGATCGACGAAGAAGAGAAAAATGGTTTTTAAAAAAGAAAGAGCTAAGTACATGAACATCAGTCAAAAGAGCTCAGACTGGGTCAGCACGTAGCCCAAAGAAAAAACCCCGAAACGAGCAATCAACTAACAAAAAAGCGCTCAATACTTAGGTAGAGCGGAATAAAGGAAGAATACCTAGAGAGCCAGATAACCTACCTAGGCTCTCTAGGTATCCTATATATATATATATATATATAATCAATTACCCACCCCAAGCATGGCAATAGGGCCACTTAAACGCAATGTTACATTGGAATTGAAAAAGAAGACTTTAGAATGAACCAGAAATATAATAAAATACATCTAAGCGTTTATGCAGAGATGTTAGAAGTACAGAGTTGAGGTAGTTTTTTAGAAGGGACCGGAAATTAAGGAATAAACTTCTACTCATGTTCAAAAGTATATATATATATATATATATATATATATATATATATATACACACACACAGAAACTGAGGGAGAAAACGTGTTACAAGATAACTTTTTCCACTTTGTCTTACAATTATATATATATATATGGTTACTAAGGTAAAACAATACACGGACAAGAGAAAAGAAAAAGTAGGAAGAATATAGGGGAAGAAAAATAATCTGGAAAGTGTTCCTGAGATCGAACTTCAAATATCTTCCGGAGAAGTTGCACAGCTGAGTCCTGTTTTAGTTCTTAAGTCTCGCGACGGAGGTAAAATGGATAGATAGATTTGCGAAAACATGCGCCTAGGTTGGAGTAAAATACGTAGAATGTATGTCGTGTAAGTAGTGCAGATTTTATAAGCAGAGTAATGAATTTACGGACGGAAAAATTAGATGCTTCTTCTATGTTTTGTCGGATAGTCAAGTGGGTAAGGGCGATATTCTTCAGTGGAATTCTAGACGTTGCTTGGGCGTAAACACTTATGGAAAGATGCCTGTATCTATGTGTGGCGTTATGGTAGGTATAAAATTTAAATTAACAAATACGAACAGTCTTAGAAATATATGTTTATCTGTATCGCTGTGTAGATAACGAGACAAAGGGGAAAAGAATGTTCAAACAATACGTTTGACCTCAGGTCGGAATTAGAGAAACTGTATTTACACAAAGTTCATTGGAAGTTTTGATGGATAAGTAAAAAATAAAAATAAAACAAAGTATTAGCTTATCAGATACTCCGGCCAAAGGATTTTTTTTGGCATGGAATCCGTTTACGTTCTGCCAAATCAGAATATATATGTTGTTTCCTTTATTAGTTCGTATACTGCATTGTGTCACTAACAGACGTTAACGTTTCAATATGGAAAAAATTAAATTAAATTCTGGCTGTTGATAAGGTTATCCATGACTTTTATCGAAAAAAATGCTAACGCAGTTCTTTTACACACGAGTTTTTCTCACATTCTAACCTGAAAACACCTGCCATAAAGAGGTTGTCTGAACAGTTGTTCTATTTTCACACTGATTCCTCTTTGTTTCGGATATTATTCTACATCTGACTCAGATCTTTAACGAGTGTGCTTTTTTGTGTTTATGTTGCAAACACATGTCTTCTGATATCTTTCCTGTAATCATTCAAATGTGAGTCCAAATAATAAATAAGTAACATATATTAACAAAACAAAAGTATTACGTGTGTATTTATTTCTGAGAGGAGTATTTTTCAATGTCTTGGTATTATTTCGAACTATTTTTCTCATTTTGATGATAAACATGTTATAATAGACACAACGTTTCGATCAAGTACCCTCAAGTCATTATCAGGTTATTATTAGCTGATATGGATTATCATGTGATATATCCTGTGAAATCAGTTATTGTTCTTTCTTGTTGGATTTAGTGCGTCACTTCCACATCCAAGGATTAAACTTCTAATATATGCATAACTAATTATTATATCCACTACGCCACCGTCCCGAATAACTTTAGGGGTGTATTTTTGGGGCCTTTTATATTCAATGCCTATTATAACATCTATATCAATCAAGATGAGAACAGTAGTTTGAAATAACAAGATATTAAAAATTACTCATCTCATAAATAAATACAAATTATGAGAAGTGGCAAGAATCCACTAACATAACCCAGTTGTCAAAACCATCCAACACTGAATATAATTTAATGAAAGATACATAAGATCTCCAATCAGCTCCAACACCTACCGAAGAAAACTCAGAGAGAGAGAGAGAGAGAGAGAAATCTTCCAAACATGTTGTATAATATCTTGGTTGGTGTGGAATAATGCTGGAAGCCATTCATGATTGCCAGTTAAAATCATAGAATTTTGCCAGGAAGTGTATTTTGTACTGGGCGATGTCGCTGAGTGCGAAACACGGGTGTTCGGCTAGCAAATTTTATTTCGACTAACCCGAGATGGTACGGAGTCACTGGAAGCTACAGATGTCAATTGAGACAATTATTTGTCAGACGTCACAGAGAGTCAGTTTTACAGTCGAAGAATTGACTTTAGCAATTTCAGAGAGCAGTCATGTCGTCAATACGTGCGTATACCTACCGCCAACTAAACACTAACTCCACCACTCGTCACTGAATAAAAGATAATAAAAATAAAAGTATTGTGTTTTTTTTATGATTCCGTGTCGGTGCTTATTTTTCTTTTTTTTCAGCAAAACCGGGAAGAAATCGATATACAGCAAATACAAAAAGTCAAAAACACTCCTAAAAAATAGTTTTGAAGCTCTAAAAAAAAAACTGTTGTATATCTACCTGTATATAGAAATGGGATATTCCTATCCTCTTATACATAGATATTATTGGAGTAGAGAAAAGTGATTATACTGACTAGCAGTGTATCTACTTCACGCAACGTGCTATTCTTGTACTTGTTGATATACTATCATTCCCAGCCTTTTTGGTGATTACTCACATCGTAAACTTTTAGGGTTACAACATGGATATACATCCTATAACTATTTGCAAAAACAACTCCAACAAATCAATTACATAAAATATTCAATTAACACAACACAAACATATCTATACAGAACTAATCAAAATATAAAAACAATGACAAACAATAAAACATAAGAGATATCAAAATTAATATCAATGAATTAATTTTTCTCACCTCTATCTTCAAAACAGCAAATATGTTTACAGGAAACTCACCTGAAAGGAAAAAAAAAACACTCAAAATTACTTATCCTACAATTTCATCAAACAAAGAGTCCCAATTGACTCATCAATATTTATTAACAATACACATCTTAATGAAATATAAACTTGCAGGGCGTAGCAATACCAGTTAACCTGCTCAAAACAAAAAGTATCTGCTCCATATACATAGTTCAAAATGAGCAGTGGGTTATTAATTGATTTTTTGCAATAATTGTGTCGTTGAGTAGTAAAGAATGAACACACACACACACATACATATATATATATCATACGCTAAAAGTCTGCCTACTTCTACCGAGCGCCCATAGCTCAGAGATAGAATCGCCGACTGACGGCATATCGGTCGGGTTTCAATCCTGGGTTAAAAGCAATCGGATGTCTGACCGTACTGATGAGCTATGATACAGCGAAACAGATCTGTCTGCGGATGACTATTTACGCTCTCACACCCTGATTGAGTACTCTGGAAGAATGGTAGACTTTGAAAAAACAGTAGCTACTCTAGCATCTACGCATCGCTCATTCAGTAATGAATTGGAGTACACTGGCTACTGGCGTATGATACATCATACGCTAAATGTCTGCCTCCTTCTACCTAGCGCCCATAGCTCAGAGTTAGAATCGCCGACTGACGGCATATCGGTCGGGTTTCAATCCTGGGTTGAAAGCAATGAATTAGAGCAATAAACATTAATTAAAAAAAGAAAAACAATGAAACTTACAATAAACGATTCACAAAATTAGAAATACAAAAATTGTTAAACACAACTCGCGACATCGCTGTCGGCAATCATGAAATGAAAATACATTATCAGTTACAAAAAAAAGTTATCTCATGTATCCTCAAAGCACTTCCTCCAAACTCTTAATCATATATAGATTTATAATTCTGTGAAAGGCAATATAAAACCCACACATTACCCACCAAGAGCATTCACCAGATATATCTTTAAGACGCTCGAATGGATACTTAATAACAGATTAATATAATACCATGAAACTAATATCAGAATACCAGGCAGGCAGGCTTCCGAAAGAACATAATCCCTATTAACAATCTCATTCGACTGGAAACAATCAAACAGGAAGCCTTCATAAAAAAACGAACACTTAACGGCAGGCTTCTTCGATTTGCAGAAAGCTTATTATACTACCTGGAGGTTTGTCTAAAACAAGAATCATATCACAAAGAAATAAAAGACAGAATATCATTCTTTGTCTTTGTGTAGAAGACATATTTTAAAGGGCGTTTATAGAACACCGTGTAAATTCAAACAGACCATAAGTAAGGTGTCCCACATGAGAAGTATTATGTTGTGCAGTTCAGTATTAAAATCATTATCAAAAATAACTACTATAGGAACAGATTGCGCTCTAAATGTGGATGACTTTTTTTAATTTACTATAGATCAAAACGTAAGCACGCTATACAATGTCGTACAAGTATGTCTTAATAAAATTGAAAATATGCTATGAAAAATGGTTTTAAATTTTCACCCCCGCCAAAAAATAAATAAATTATGCATTTCTGTCAGCATCAGAAAATATGAAACTATTCAACATGAAAAACTGAACAATAATATATAACCCAAGTAGTAGAACATTGAAAGTGCTTCAGTCAGTTACGTGCCATACGTGATACATGCTTGAGCAATCATGTCTCGAAAGAGAAATGACTGAGCAGATGATTATCCCGCAGTAGGTTGCCATTACTTTCTGCAGTAGACTGGTTGCCAGCCAAGGCTATAGAAACAAATCTGTCCTATTACTTAACCCATAACTGGAGGGAAAAGACGCATTAATGCCTTTCCCAAGGGTATTTGTGCGTAAGTGAATGCAAGAAATTTAACTGGAATTCGAACTCGGTAGTAAGTACTTAGGTATCACATAAAGTGAAAAACCATAGTATTTATGCCCTATATAAACTGCTTATGGTTTAAATATCAGAAAACTCTGATACTGCTTGAATTATTGCTCACAGAGACTAAGGAGCAAGCAAAGAGTCATTAATCAAAATATAGAGCTCATTATTTAAATCAAAACTTTTGTTGTTTTATAAATAACGAAAAAAAAAAAGCCACAAAAAGAATCTGACAGTTCATCATTAAAGATTAATAATAGCCCTAGCAATTTTCAATACATCTCCGGAGAAATGCTTACAAACAGAAGCATATGGAAAATTAACTCATCAACATGCGCATCAAATCCTATATATTTCATCTACAATATATTCATCTCTTTAACACGAAATACAATGCCATTAAACAACTTGGGATCCGTATGAAAAATACCATTGAGGAAACAAATCAATACAGCACAAATCCACCTGTTCATTAACTCCAAAATACATCCCAGGATGATAAAACAGCCAAACGTCGTATAAAAACTCGATGTTCCAAAAATCAAAACCCAATCCGATCACATTCCACGAAGAATTACTTTCCATCAAAAATGATAACACAGATCACCTGCCAAAGTATACCGACCGATCTGAAGATGATGATAATGTTGGATGTGCAGCCGTCCACCGCAAATTAAAATTAATGAAACCACTTCCCGTCAAAGCTTTCGTATTTAGTACCGAGCTGAAAGTTATCGATTTGTCCATCGACATCATCAATTCAAGTGAACATAAAACTTTATATACACTAACGCCACGTCAGTGACCACATCACTGAATAAACAAGAAAAAAATGTCAAATCCACTCATCATTAAACGGCTCAACATGACTAAAGTCTGAAATAGAGATATTGTCTTCTGCGGGATATCAAGCCAATTTGGCATTACAGCGAACGATAGAGGAGATTCCGTTGCAAGAAAAGTATCTTTTATATAAAAACACATACACACACATCAGACCACTTAAATCCCCAAATCCCATACACAAATTTAAAAGCAACAATGAATAAATATATTAGATATATTTTGAATATTTATATGCAGATTCCGCAGCAAGAAACGTATCATTTATATATATATATATATATATATATTTTTATTGTAACTGACGTTCATGTACTCTTTCTGTTTTTAAAACCATTTTTCCTTCCGTCGAATATTCTCGAGGAAGGTTTTCGACAGGAGTATAATTATAATATATATATATATATATATATATAAACAACACACGTAAAACCCCTTAAATTCTCAAATCACATAAACAAATATAAAACCCACAATAAATAAATATATTAGATATATTTTGAATATTTATATTCAGATTCCGCAGCAAGAAAATTATTTTATATATATATATATATATATACATATATATATATTCGTCATCCACATGCAAGCCTATTTTGCTGTATCACAGCTCATTAGTGTGGTGTAAGACATCCACTTGCTTCTGGTCGGGATCAAAACTCGACCGATTTGGTGTCGGTCGAAGTCATTAACCCCTAAGCTATAGACGTATGGAATCAGAGAAGGGACATTTTAGCGTGTTGCATATAAGCGGGGTATACACACGCCAATCACAGAAAGAAATCAATTCATTACTGAAGAGTAATGCATAAAATCCGGAAGTGGTAACTGCATTTTTTAAAAATTTTCCTCTCTAGTGAGCTCAATCGTAATGAGAGAATAATATATATATATATTATATATATAGCAAAACACATAAGCCCTTAAATTCCAAAAACACATTAACAAATATAAAGACAACAATGAATAAATATATTAGAGAGGTGTGATTGAACTCATAGAACTCCTACTCAAACAATGAAATGTACTAAATTAAGCCTAATATAGAAAATTGGCGTCAGAAACATCAAACTAGAAGAGAAGGGATTATATCCAAGTCCATATTGAACATAAAACCGTAACCCATTTGTATATATAGATCTTAATAAAGTAATATCATTCGATATATGTGGTATGCTAGAGCCATTAACCATAAAACATACTGTAAAACATACTTTTCATTCAGTCTGCTTAAAATACTACCAAACAAGAAACTTAAAAGGACTTTATCAAAATACTGATTCACTTTAAATACTCCAGTTTCAAAGAGAAATTAAATTAATTTAAAATGAAATAAAAAACTTTTGATTATTTAAATACAAAGCTTATTTAAAAAAACATTACATTTCGGCATTAAATTACCCACAATTGTTGATCTGGTGTTAAACAAACTAAACCAAACTTGCATGAGATGCAGAAACTGACGCCGGTTATACAGACAACATGAACAAACTTGAAGAAAAATGGCTTCTGTTAGGTTATATTGTCTGAGTCAAATATATTGCTAATACTGATTTTCAAGTTGCACTACATCAGGTAAACCAATTACCCTACAGCGATTTATGATATATTATTGGAAGCCTCGCCATCACCTATGGAATAAAAGCTGTATCAAATTAGATACCAAAATACGAATTTATAGAGTGGCCGTTTTAACCACAATATTGTATCGCTCAGGATCTTGGACCCATAGATGTCTTGTCCAAAAGTTGTCTCCGCGCAATCTGTTGCTATAGTTTTGACGTTCTTCTTCTATGTGCCCTGTCCCTTCAGGATGTAGGCGATCATGGCTCTCCACGTCTCCCTATCCCTTGTGGCTCTTAGTATGTTTGCTCCTGGCAACCCCCGTTCCGTCATCCTCCTGATCAGTCCCTGCAAATATGTTATCCGCTGCCTTCCTCTGTCTCTCCTTCCTTCTATCTTTCCAGTCAGTATCAGGTTCTCCAGGCTCTCCTTCCTCATTGCATGTCCCAGGAAGGTGCCTAATAACGATCATTTTGCTAAATATAAACTTTGGTGGAATTGAAACCTTAATTCTGTCCTTCTTTGCTCGCCTGGTCATTTTGCAAGGATGAATGAAGAAAGAATACCTATGGTTTTCATGTATAGCTAGCTTGACAGTATAAAGAAGGTTGGACGGTTGTGGCTCAGGTAAAAAGACATGCTAAAGAATAACCGCTCAGCTGTCAATGTGCCCAATAGTAATTTCGAGCGAGTTGACCTGGATAGATTTAACGAGAGATACTTCTCCCAGGTGGTACCAGAAATTTTGAAATCAGTCGTATTGACAGGCTATGAAACGAAGGATAACGGTGGAAAACATCAGGAAACATTGGCATGATTATATCACGAGATCCTCGCTGTTACACAATATGTCACTAGCGGTACTGAACCACCGCATACGATAGAAACATTAAACTGATTAAGACTGTCGGCTCCTGATACGTCGAAATCGACAGAATAGTCCATTATATATCAGTAAAACCTGCCTTGTGCGACACTCTTCGCCAACGACCACCTGTTAACGACCGTTTTTCTATGTACGGATGATTTGCTGATATTAATTGACCTTAGTGAGCGACCACCTCCAGAAAGCGACCAGCGACTAACATCAACGAGTTAAAATCATTGATCAAGCGACCACTTAAAAAAATCATTTTGGTCGTACACTGCGGACTTCTTAATTAGGAGAAACTAAATGACTAATCTATTTCATTTTTCTTTGATCTAAGTCAGGAACACTTCCTCATTATTTGTTATTGTAGTGTTGTATCAAACTGTTAGTTCTTGTTGAAATGTGCATTGCCTGAGTTCACCTCACGGCCAAACATTGTTTTGTACAACATATATTGCATTTGACATGTTCAAGGGATTTATCGCAGTTTCTGTACTGACTTGGATAAATTCAGGGATTGGAAAAAAAAATCACAATTATGTCCTTTTCTCAAATGCCTATCTCTTTCGTTCCTTTATTTTTTGTGTATCTAACATCTTTGAAGGGCCTGAGCAGGTGGATAACGGAACGGGAGTTGCGTGGTGTAACAGGAGAAAAGATCCACTAAGAGCCACCAGGGATAGGGAGACGTGGAAAACCATGATCGCCTACGTCCTGAAGGGACAAGGCACATAGAAGAAGAAGGATCTACTCTATTTCTATCTGGGTATATCTATCTCTATCTCTGTTTCTTTACGCCCACCCACGATCGCTGTCAGTTTTTTGAATGTTTTTCCATATATTATCGCAGATTCTCTTTTGCTATCACTCACTTCTAAGAAAAAAACTAAAACAGTATAGTTTTTTTTAAGTCCACGTAATAAATATTTTTAGAGAATAAATATTTTGGTCTCTTGTTGACCGTTGTAAATACGTTTGTGAAAATTTTAATTATGCTGAATAAATTTCTTTAAAGTGTTCTCATTTATTTATTACTAGATTACATAGTAAAATTCCAATATGTACATTATGATGAGCGGAATATACGTTCCTGGCGTAAATAGGTCATGACTGAGTCTTTAGTGAGCGACCACCTTGCTGTATGCGACGAGTTTTTATGGCAGTGGGGATGGTTGCACACGACAGGTTCCACTGTGTTAGTGTATATACATGTATTCTCCGAATTCTACATTTGTTGAATAGCTATTTCAGCTAATGTAGAATTCTGAAAATTATATATATATATATATATATATATATATATATATATATTTGGCTCTGTAAATAGATAATTCTATTTACATCGAGCCTTCCACCTGAATCCTTTTTAATATTAGTAATATTAATAGGATCTGTTTTTTTAGGATTTTACCTTTATGCACTTTTTTGTGGGGGGGAGGATTAAAAACTATATATATATATATATATATATGTAATAAATAAACCAAATATAATTCCATATGAGTGTTTATGAAAATTAAACAAGGTTTCCGATGTAGTCTGATTTTAGACAAGTACCTTTAGTTATTTAACTGATGCATAAATTATATTTGATTAAAAATAATATCTCGTATATTATCTAATACAGTACCTCATTTGTCACATTAAGTTCGGATTAGAGTTCAGAGCTTAAAAATGTCCTATATAGATTTTCTAGAAGATTTCGTCTACTCCAAAAGTGACGGGATATAAATTTTCTGCTATTTGACCCTTGTATCATACGAATCGGAGGTTTGTATATTTGGTAACGTTACAAAGAACAAGACTATTGCATGTGGTTGCATTTGTCAAAGACAAAGATACTGCTGCAGTTTAGCCATATCAGTTTGTACAAGTTGAATGAAGATATTTTTTAGACGGAATGTACACTCATTAATCAGTGTCTTGCTGTTGAAACAGAATTTATCTTTTGTTTAAAAGTTTGTCTTTTTTTATATTTCACACTTCGAAGTTAGAAATAATAGTTGAGTGGAAAAAGGAAAAAAATTGATGCGTAGTTTAAGCAAAGAGAGAAAGAAAAACGAAGAAAATTTTATAAAAGAAAATCTAGAGCAACACTAAATTATGTGTTATATTTTGTTATCGCAGAAACTTTCATGACAAGAGTTGAAAATAATCTTTGCGCTTTGATTTTGTTTCTATTCTCAACGTCGAAGAGAAAAAAAAACCTCAAATCTTTTTAACGTTTTTGCAGTCACTAATGTTACGAAGGCTGATGGTATTTTATAACCGAACGTCTGCAATCATCTGACAAAGATGATACATTAATACGAAGAAAAACGAACTTGGGATATTTAAAAAGTCAGTTATAGCGAAAACGTTTGTGCAAATGAGCGAAAGCAAGAGAAAAAAAATGAAGGAAATTTCCGGTGATAAATCCTAAAGTATATGGATAGTAAACTTAGGTTTACTGTCGAAAAACGAGGAAAGAATGGCTCCTGATTGATCACAAAACATACCCAACGGTAACATTGGTCACGATAAGAAAGACTTTTATGTCTAAATTTTGGGATATGAAGAGTTATTTACATTGAGAATTTTTTTAACAAGTTATTTTAAAAAACCGAAAATATTCTGAGATTATATTAATTTTTTGAATAGATATCTAATTTCCTAATACAGTCAGTCATTTAAGTACCATAAGCGATTCACGCTTTGGGCGATCATATCTGGAAAGATCTGTCTAAAAATGATCTGTCCTTTCACATAGCCGCATTAAACAAAATCACAAGGTGTAAAGTCAGGTGAACTTAGTGACTATTTCAGCAGTTAGTTAAGTGCCATACGTGATACAGGCTTGGGCGATCATGTTCAGATAGAAACATGACTGCCTGGGCAGAAGATTATCCCGCAGTAGGCTGCGATTGCTTTCATGTGGTAGACTGGTTGCCAGCCAAAGCTATAGAACCCAATTATTTAACTTATAACTGGAGGGAAAAGACGGATTAATACCTTTCCCGAAGGTATTTGTGCGTAGGTGAATGCCACGAATTCAACTGGATTTCGAACTCGGCTTCTCGATTTGTCGTTCCGAGCCGATATCCACTGCACTACAACGCAAGTCTTTACTGATCCAAGTTCTTCAATTAGTAGAATTTACAGATATAAGTTCTACTAATTAACCCACCGTCAGGTGGGAGAAAAAGTAGATACCTTGATACTTGAAGAGGTAAAATGCTATAGATTGCCATGGACTGAAGATCTAAGCAATGATATCCAAACGAAAACATAAACTAAAGGAAATTAAATTTGAGCCAGAAAACGACAGTTAAAGGTTCAGGAACACATTATGATGATCGAGAATTTAACACTCATAAAATAATATAACGTGCGTTATGGTGCAGTAGATATCGGCTCGGAATGAGAAATCGGGGGACCGAGTTCGAATTCGAGTTGAATTCATTCCATTCACTTCCGCGCAAATACCCTTGAGAAAAGTATTAATCCGTCTTTCCCCTCCAGTTATGGGTTAAATAACAGGACAGATTAGGTTCTATAGCCTTGTTTGGCAACCAGTCTACCGCAAAAAGTAATGGTAACATACTGCGGGATAATCTTCTGTCCAGTCAGTCATGTCTGTTTCAAGACATGATCGCCCAGGCGTGTATCACGTGTGGCACTTAACTGACTGAACACATGATAAAGGCAACGGAAGGTGGGGGCGAACAGCGAATGCCTTATAGAGTTATAAATGAAAAAACCTTAAACGCAGATGGGTTCTAGAAGTTTCATTAGAGCAAAAAAGTAGGAAGCTGTTGAGAGTCAAACTACTTGAAAGAATTTTACGCAAAAATCTTCTTGAAAGAATTTTTTGCCAATACATAAATTCCTTCGTGGAGATGTTGGCCGGCCAAAGAAAATGGCTGAAATCCAAATCTGATCGAGTCAGTTACGTTCACTTCACACTACTGCCTTCTGGAATGGTATGAAACCATTTCCTGTGCATTTCATTTTTAAGTTGGGAAAATATAATTTTATACCCAAATCTATTTTCTTTGTAGGTAGAAGTAAGTCTTGATGTTTTCCAACCATCTCGATGTATCGCTAATATTCTCGACCTTTTGTCAACTGGAGTGATTGTATAACCTCGAAATTTGGAATACTCAAACATTTTGAGCCACCAAGAAATCTAAACTTCAAAAACGTAAAACTGTTCGGTCCTGGATATGACAACAAATTGCATCCGGCAGCAAGGCTTCTGGTTGGTAGGTTATGAGAAGCATGGGACCACCTCTTAATGCTGTTCTCAGCTCTACCCTGACGCGGGGTGGTAGCAACTGTTAGAGTCCCAGCTATGGTTAAATAGTTAACACCTCAAACTGGGGAAAAAACAATATAAAAGTGTAAAAATAAACTTTTATAGTAAAAATTCCAGGAATAAATCTTTGAAACAAAAACAATACCCGACATGCATTTTTGAAGGAAAAAAATATTACTAGCAATACAGTTTTGAAGGAAAAAAAATATTACTAGCAATACAGTTTTGAAGGAAAAAAAATTACTAGCAATACAGTTTTGAAGGAAAAAAAAATTACTAGCAATACAGTTTTGAAGGAAAAAAAAATTACTAGCAATACAGTTTTGAAGGAAAAAAAAAATTACTAGCAATACAGTTTTGAAGGAAAAAAAAATTACTAGCAATACAGTTTTGAAGGAAAAAAAAAATTACTAGCAATACAGTTTTGAAGGAAAAAAAATATTACTAGCAATAAATTTTTGGACTAGCAATAAAAAATTTTTGAAGGAAAAAAATATTACTAGCAATACATTTTTGAAGGAAAAAATATTACTAGCAATACATTTTTGAAAGAAAAAGTATTACTAGCAATAAATTTTTGAAGGAAAAAAATATTAGCAATAAATTTTTGAAGGAAAAAATATTAGCAATAGGTTTTTCAAGGAAGAAGTATTACAAGCAATCCTACAAAGTTAGTCTAAAATTCTTATCCGAGTTAAATAACCCATGAGCTTGATACGTCGTATAACAAAACAAACACTTAACATTGTCGTGTACTCACTCCTGTTGATTAATGTTCATTTAGTTCTTTCGAAAGAACAGTGTATTTTCGAGAGAAAATCTGTAATTAATGTACTTGTTTTTAACAACATGCCAGACGCATTTACTTTTCAAAACTCTTGCAGATAAATGCCAATTTTGTTTTGAAGAACGTCTTTTATTTGCCTGGTACTCACATGACACTGATTTAAAGGGGTCATCCTCGTTTAACGTTTTGCTACATGGAGGAAAATATAGCAGAGTGGTAACCTTGGTTTAACGTTTTACTCAATCAGAATATCGAATGAAGAATAGCAATACCTAATAACGATTAGAAAATAGGAATTAAGATATTGAAACACCTCATGTAAACTTTTTTTAAAGGATGAAATCACGGTTTAAAATAATCATTGGAAACCAGAAAATGAGTTTAAAGAAAGAAAATATAAATGCGATCATCAGAATTCATTACGACGAAGTATTTTTTGTTTGTTTTTCTAGCAAATTGATAATATTTGCGGTCTTTTAAAGAAGAATTTTTGCGTTGTTTATTTAAAAACAGTCAGTTAAGTGACAAACGTGATACACGATTGACCGATCATTTTGAGTCATGACTAACTAGGCCAGAAGAATTTTGTGCAGTAGGTTGCCATTTCTTTCCGCAGTAAACTGGTTTCCAACAGAGACCCATGATTAACCCACGATTAAGTGAATTTGCGCGTAAGATAAAGAATTCCGACTGGAATTCGAACTCGGCTCCCTGATTTCTCATTCCAAGCCGATATCCATAACTCAACAATGCACGTCTTCATTTGAAGTACTAAATAAAAACAACATTTCAAAGAGATTCAGCAGTTATTAGAAAAAGGAAGTCGCTAAGTATGTTATCGAAAAACAAACAAGAAATCAAAGTAGAGCGTGGAAAGTTTCTTACATAAACCAGCCAGAAGGAGTCAGTCAGGAAGTCAAGCTAGAGTAAGCAGGTGACTGAAGGTTCGTTACCAACAAACTGACATACACAAGCTTGATACAGTGTCAAGACTGAGATCTCATTTATTTTCATTTACTGCTTGCATAATTTAATGATCATAAACCAAAATATATTAACAGATCTTTAATCCTATGGACTTGTAAATGATTCTACTTCTTTGTGTGCCGTGAAACTGATTTTCAGCTGAGACACTGAAGTTATCACGTCTGCGAAAGTCTCACACCTGTGAGCTCAAGGACCAGTGGGCTAATTCTCCGTAGGATCTGCTTCCCTCACAAACTTGCTCATGTCGACATGCTGTGGCCTTGAAGATCATAAACATCGCTAAGTGGCGACGGCAAGAAAATTATGTTTTTGACAGGGAAGGAACAGGGAACAACAGATAAACCAAATGATTGCAGTGCAGACAAAGGCAAGAGGAACAGGGCAAAAATCATTGCAAAACATACCTTACGTGCTGGTGAAAATTTGGAAAGCAGAACGGGATAGAAAGAAGACAATATTGCAGAGAGTTACTAAGAACAGGACGGTGTGGGGAGACATGATCACAGCATATAGAAATGGAACTGTTCAAATTAATTTAATTTCTTTCCGTTGAGGTTCAAATACACAAATATACTGTCGTAATCTCAAATAATATCGGTCATTTTGACCGATATTATTTTATGGTTTAGCCGATAGGCTATTTTCATCCAAATGCCATTCTGCAAAGAGAAATAATTTCAACGTGAAAGAAATAAAAATAATAATGAATAACGATCTCAAAACTGAAGTCGTCATTTTTCTGAACATTTTATTGGTATCGTGCGAGTTATTTTTTTAAAGCATCCCACTGAGGGATTGTCTCTTATATTTAGCAAGTAGTAATAGAAATCGTCATAATCAGTAGCTACAAGGTGGGTCTGGTCTTAGTCAGTTTGTATTATTAAGATTTATTTTTTTACGGAAAAGAAGTGAAGATTGTTTCTGTATATTTTAACTTTTCAAAGGTAGAAATTCATTCTTGTTAATATTGATCAGTTAATTAAAAAGTTAAACATGATTAATTTTAAAAAAATGTCGCGCACAGATTTGTCTTTCATTATGACGTGAAAATGTCCACCTTACGAAGGATAAACTAGTTGTCAAAAATCTTTTCCACTGTTATATTGTTCGGATTCGATATCCTGCTCAAACTTATATATATTATATTCAGGGGACGACAGTAAACAATGTCCCCGAAGCCATGAAAAAATAAAAAAGTGCTGAATACAATCAAAAGAAAGAACGAAAATATATGACAATGCATGTCTGGAACAGACATGTTGAAATATCTATCCCCCACTGATCTGAATTTACATGTGTATATATATATATATATATATATATATATATATATATATTTATAAATGGAACTTTGTGCGTGTGTGTGTGTGTGTATCCGTTACCTATAGACTCCGAAACAGCTGAACCGATTTTCTTGAAAATTTACAGTTGTACTATAAGCGTCTGCGAGTGTTCTTAGCTAACTTTTATGTCGAGGTACCCTCGATAAATATCGATAATCGAAAAAATCGGGTTATAGAAGGAGTGATCCGATTTTAATCAAATTTCATACACTCATAGACAAAGACATAAGAAACGATATTCAGAAGTTTCAATGTTGCAGTTCTTACAATAGTGCAGAAAAATTGATATTGATACCAGAAAATCAAAATTTGTCTTACATCCATTCATTTTTCTTTCAGTCTATGGTTTCGCTTTAACTGGAAACAACTATTGCTTTTTAGTCTTTCTTGCCAACGTCCAAAGTGTCTGAGCTCCAGGACCATGGATTAGCTTTAAAGCTTCCATTACTCCCGAGCAACGCCGGGCTATACTACTGGTACTATATATATATATATATATATATATATATATATTGAAAACACAAATAGGGGTTGTTCCAGCGAGAGAAATTGGTATAGAAGAAAAAATGTGCGAAAAACGTTAACATTTTGTTTAAAGTGTAGATGTATTGTTATTAATATTAACTGATTTTTGTATAATTTATTAAGTGTCCATAATGGTATTTGTGTCGTTATACGTGTTTCGAGTCCAAAGCTGACTCTTCATGCGAATAAACTTGTGCCTTTGTATATCGAGATCCGTTTGTCTTTCTGACGAAAATACTGTGTATATACAAATAAGTTGACGGTGAGCAGGTCACAAAGTTCATATGCGTGCGTGTTTGTTTTTTTGTTTTTTTACCCCACTCTCTCGTTAAATATCTTCCTTTCGTTGGCCAGAATTTTTTTTCCACATTGACTTGCGAACTTTGATTTTGTCCTTTTTTTCATTTATATATATATATATATATTTTCGATTCAACGCAAATAACAATCTCTGCTTTGAAATGTAGCGTAATGTCAACAAATGTAAACAAACAATGTTACGAAAAAAATCGAAGATTAACGAAATGTTTTTAACAACCGACATATTGAAATTATTTGTTTGAACATTATTTTAAGTCGATACTCGTATTTGAGTAGATATTCCGTTTTAATCAAACAGTATATTTATATATTTATTTCTACTGGCCTAATTATTTATGATAAATTTTGTATCCTGCCGAATGACGCACATTTTCATATGTACATATTTATAAGTGGACATTGAAGTTAACACTTAAAGGTGACAGTCTTTTTCATGCTAAACACGGTCATCAAGTCATGAGGCTTGTGCTTTTTGCTCGACTATTTATATATACAGGACAGTCATGCACTTGTATATTATCACTTTATTATTATAACCGTTATTTTAGAAGGCGATAGTGGTTGTATTTTGAATTCTGCTAGGGGATGCTGTTTGGGAATAATTGTGGATGCAAATGCCGTTTTCTCGACAAGAACGGCGAAGCTCGAACTGTTGCCCTAGACATCTCTAAAGTGTTTTTTTGACACAGTTTGGCATATTGGCCTTCTATGCAAGTTGCGGGGCTATGGTATAACTGGACAATTGTTCGACCTAATCCAGTCATTCCTTTCAAATCGCACAATGAAGGTAGTATTGAACGGACAAGATTCCCAATACTATCACACAAAAGTGGGTGTACCACAAGGCTGTATTTTAGGTCCCACGTTTTTCCTTATCTACATTAACGATATCCCAAGTAGGCATATACGCTGACAACACTACGGTTTACTCTCGCCTCGATCTAAAATCCATCGAGGCTGTCAAAGCAAACCTCACTGCCGAGCTTGAAAAGAACCTCCAATCAGTGGTGGAGTGGAGTAAGAAATCGCTCGTGAATTTTAATGCTTCCAAAACGAAGCTGCTATCTATTAACCAACACAGACAATCGCTCCTAACCCCCATTAGCATGGATCAAGCTAGTCTCCCTGAAAGTAAAACAATACGCCTCCTCAGGTCAATTCTCACAACAGACCTCAAGTGGAATGATTTAATAGAATCTATAGCTAAGAAGGTCGGTTCTCTGTACAGGTCCAGGAAGTTTTTCCCGTCTGAAACAATCCTGCACATATACAAATCTAACATCGACTCGTGCATTGAATACTGTTGCAATATCTGGTCAGGTGCTTCTGCTATCCACCTAGGGGTCCTTGACAAAATCCAACAGAGAATCTGCAATGTGATCGATCCCTTCTTGGCAGCTATATAGTCACTTTCTCACCGGCGCATTGTGGCTTCCCCGTGTCTCTTCTACAAATACTTTCACGGCTTCTGCTCAGCTGAACTTAGCTCACTGGTACCCCCTATATACGAATTTACTCGAGCCACAACATTAGCAACTAGGTCCCTTTTACTGTGAAACCAATAAATTGTAAACGCAAATTCTACTCCATCAGGTTCTTCTCTCGCATTTCCCGCCTGTGGAATTCCCTTCCGCTTACTTGCTCTCCCGACAGCTACAATCTTCAAAAATTCAGATGTAAAGTCAATAGTCATCTCCTATCTCACAAATCTGCATCCTCGCTCTCATGCTCTTTTCGACGTCCACTTCACTCTCATCAGTATTCTCATCCTTCTCTTACCCACTTCCTGAGACCCCCTATAGCCTGTCACTCTTTGTTATAACTTTCCTCCTTATGTAACCCCTGCACAACAGTGGCAGTAGAATGCCTTGCTTGGGGCCGATGTGATTATAAAAAAATTGTCACTTTGTTTACTTTTTAGCAATTATTATTTTGTTGTTCGTTGTTATTACTACGTTTTCTTGTGTCTGTGCATACGTGGATTGTTAATTTGTTTATTATTTACTGACACACACAGTGGTTTGGAGGGGTAAATTGTCGTATAAATTACTCAAAAATGAAATTAACACTAACATCTTTTTTTTTAAACCTATATATTTACCAAAATTATACAAAAATATCTTTAAATCCTAAAAAGGAAATTTATTCTATAAACTCACTATTGACTTCAGCTGTGGCCTCCAGATAAAATAGAAATCTTACTGTTTAAGTTGATAAATGCTGCCGGCATCTTTGGCCTTCAGTTTTCTTTGATGTTACAAGGAGTTTTCTTGGTCTCTCGCTCAAATGTGCCCCACATAAGAGTGCTGCAATCTGCGGAATTAGGTGATGTGGTCGCAGAAATTGTCTCACAGCCATGACTGTGTTCTACTTGTGTGGCATGATGCAGAGTCCTGTTTCTAGACAAAGAATCTTCCAGTTGCCACCCTCTTGACCCAGGGCATTACTACCTCCTCAAGGCACTTGATGTAGGCCTCTGTGTTAAATTTGAGCCTCTTTGAGAAGATGAAGAGAGCATAACACCGCCATCCCGAGTAATCCCTGAAAATACCTTCGTAATCACCATCAAACTCATCCAACGCTTTCTGTAGCCTCGGCACTGTTCTCAGATCGACATGCAAATACTCTTCAATGTTTGCATTCCGGCAAAGCTGTTATGCAGTGCAGCATGCCGTTTCCAAAGTGCTGGCGGAGTGAATTGCATCATTTTCTCATACACGGTTCCCAGTTGACCCTACTATATCGTGCAGTCGACAAAAAAAAAAAAAAAAGAAAAAAAGAAAAAGAAAAGAAGAATGGAAAAAAAATAAATGCGCATGCGTAAACTCAGATATATAAAATGGCGACAATTTATCCGTCGGACCCTTCAGAAACAGATATTGACATAGGTTAGTTACACAGAATGCCCACATTTACACCTGTCGTCTAAGTCAATTTCAGTTGCTTGACAGGTTTACACAGTATTATGTTGACTCGCACTCTACAATTGATCTTGAGAGTTTTTTTTATTCTTAACAGCTTTTCTTATTTCATACTTAATCAGCATCAAGTTAAAAACAACTATCATTAAGCAGTTAGATCTGGTTAACAAATCTGGTCTCCAATTTGCAATCGACATGCATTCAGCTCCTATCTGTAATGCCACAACTGAACAGTCCATTGAAAACCACACAGGTCTGCATTAATATTGATTCGAAGTTGCATGAATCGAAACAAGAGAACTTATGGAACAACAGAATTAATTAGCCCCAGTTTGGAGGAATCTGTGCAGCAGACAAAAGGCTGTCACAGGGGAGAAAAATCTTACGCTTTGTTTATTTTCTTTCGTTTAATCGGAGCGCTGAAATAGATTTAACGACTGGTAACCATAAAACAATATTGAATATCGGAGTGCGCTGCACTGAAGCAGGGTTAATGTAAAATGACGTCTGAAGAGGTGCCTCAAGCGATTTGAAACTACAGCGGTGTGTCTGCCTGTCAGAAAGAAGCGAGTCAGAAATTCGTCGCTAAATATAATTGGTAAATGTAGAATTCTGTTGACAGATATTGTTTTGGGTCTATGCAATTTTTTGTGCATTGATGAAAGGAGAGAAAGTATGACATGTTACATTATTGTTAGATCTTTCTATGATATTGAACGTTAAGAGTAATATTGCCAAACACGAAAGAGAGTGAAGATCTAATTCAATTTGTTTTTTTATATAGAAAATAAGGAACACAATTTGATATATTTTGTAAATACCAACCGAAACTATGTGTCTGTATTTCTGAGATAAAGTAGTATTTACATTATTCCGACTATTTTTTACATTAATGATTGCAGGGTTAGAGGGAGATAACTCAAGACTTCACGCAAGGAATGCGGATGCTATACCCCAGTGATCGTAATAAAGGGTTCGGTTCGAAATTCCGAACACCTGAAGAAGGCCAGAGCGTACAACGACCGAAACGTCGTACAAATAGCAACAAAGAGGAGGACAATAGTCCGGAATGATGTAAATATTGCAACCGAAACTAATGCAGACTTTTTTTTACATGAATACCGAATGTTTATTTCTACAGAAACGAGTAATTTTACTGTATCGTTGATCGACCAAGAAATAGTTTCCTAATTTATGGGAACTGGTCAAATAATTCTGGGACTTTTTTGTTGCAATGACAAAAGCAGAAATTGAGTGGTTAATGAAACTCCTGCATGCATTTTATTTATTTGAAGCTTACGCATATGACTGCGTGCCATCACACACACAGTAAATTCAGATTGCAATCATTAGTTTCATCATGTTTAGATAAATAGAACACACAGTGCATGTTCGTAAAGTATCTTGTTCTATTTCTTATGGTGTTGACTCAGTCGTTTGATATTGGGTGGAAGCTTGCAAATTATGTGTTACTTTCTAAGTATATACATTTTTAGATGAGAAAGACACACACACATATATATATATATATCAATCACACATATACACACCATAAACACACACACTACAATTAACGACAGCAGCAGTGGCAACAGAAGCAGCCAGCAAAGACCATTTGGTGAAAGGCGGACTCAAACACAATCGCTCTAACATTCTAAAGATGAGATTTTAATCTCGAAATATTAATGTATAATAAATAAGTGATATCCAACAACTTATTTACCTTCCTTTATTTTACTAAAGGCATTGTGACAGCCTTCAAAACCTAACCATATTCCTAATATACACAATGATTCAAACAAGTTACAAAGCTTTATTTACGCTCTCACACTCTGATTGAGCACTCTGGAGGAGGGGTAGACTTTGAAAAACAGTAGCCACTCTAGCGTCAACGCATCGCTCATTCATTAAAAATGAATTGGAGCGCTGACTGCTGGGCGAGTAATATGATATGCGCTAAAAAAAAGACTGCCTTCTTCCAACCGAACGCCCCATGGCCCAGGGGTAGTGTCGCCGACTGACACCAATTCGATGGGGTTTCGAGCCTGGAGCGATCGGAGTCTAACCGTACTGATGAGCTGTGATACAGCGAAACAGATCTATCTGCGGATGACTATATATATATATATATATATATATATATATATATACACACACACACCATCGGGTGATAGAACACTCTGTACGAAGATAGATTTTATAAACAGTGGCCATTTACGGCTTTACACAATGTTCTTCTGCTACGAATTGAACGCTCTGGGCTACTGGCAGTTGTTCATATTCTGTAAATAACATTGAAGAGTTTCGATTCTGGCTTGAATAACTTTACATAGTTAAGTTAAAGGAAGATAACTACATGACTACCAGAAGTGGCATCGCACATGGAATGAGAATGATATTATCCGTGATCGTAACAGAGTTCGGTACGAGATTCCAAATACCTGAAGAAGGTTGGAGTGTACAACCGCTGAATCGTCGTAAACATAGCAACAAAGAGGAGTTCAATAATCCAAACATTGTAAATAGTCTAAATTTTATTTTTGAAATTAAACAAATATTTATAAAGAAAGATGATCACTCGAATTCCAGCCACGCTCAACATGGAAAGGCTCGGAATAAAAGACAAAATGTCTACTCATGTATGTATGTCCCAAATATGACTAATAACATCTGGTGAAAAGGCTTTTTATGAACGTGGAGCAACCTTTTTATTGCTTTTGTTCTCAAAGCCACTCTTGACCTGGGCGCTAGTAAATGATACATATGTTCATCAGTCGATTGATTATTTAGTTTTCTACTCTTCACCCCATTTCAGGGCATTTAAAGCCCAAAAATATTTGTAGATTTTAAGAATTTGTGGGGTTAAGTGGAAGATAAAAATGATTTAGCGATATAATTCTCCACAGCCACGAGTCAATTTGTAAAACTCATACGAATATCCGCTGAAAATAACATCGAAGTAATAAAATATGTCGTGTATATATATATATATATATATATATATAATTCTAAACATCTATTGCTAAATATAACACTCAATGAATGTCTATTATGTTTAATCATGAGCCGTTCTAAACATCGTATTTTGGCTTTAATTTCAGGTGAAAATAAAAACAAAAAATGTCCAACATTTGGAGACATTTTATTATGCTGGTTCTAAGCTTTCGGCTCACATGAGCCATCTTCAGAGAGGTTGCAGGGACGTTAAAATAAAGACATCCACCATCAAAGATGATATTATGTCCCGTGTTGACATAAAACATTGCTAACAGACACCGAATTTATCTTGATAAAATTTATTAACCCCCCCACCCCCAACCACTTAATTTTAATAAATTTCGCTTTGGAGAATTTCAATCAATTAGTTTTTGGTATTAGTTTTAGTTACAGTAAATATAATTTGAATCGTAAAATTTAAAAAAAATTGCAATATAACTATGACATTATTTAATTTGAAAAAAACTTTATATGCTTTTATGAATAATATATACTGTTGACAAAATTATCTTAAGAAAAAAATCTATAAATAATGTATTTTATAAGAATCGTTTTCATTTTTTCCCATTTTAATCGAAAATTTTTTATTAGGTTTTAAATCGTTAAAAATATATTAAGTTTTAAGAGCTAGGTGATATTCTTACATGAGCCATCTTCAGAGAGGTTGAAGGGTCGTTAAAATAAAGACATCCACCATCTAAGATGATATTATGTCCTTTGTTGACATAAAACATTGCTAACAGTCACCGCATTTATCTTGATAAAATTTATTAATCCCCCAACCACTTATTTGATTTTATAAATTTCGTTTTCAGTAAAAACTGTATTTACTGATTCGAAATCAATATTTTAAACAGAATTTTGAATCTTTTTGCGTGTATAAACCTGCCAATTTTGCAAATCAGGATTTACATATGCAACAAGATATAAAAAAATAAGGACGATCTAAATTTAAAACCAAAGTACCAAAAATTCAATAAAAGATGGTAGATTGCGGAGAATATTTTCCTAAATTTTAAGTTTATTAGGCAGTTAAAAATTACATTAAAAATGCCCTTACGCCCATAGTTTGTGGAGCCATGCATCCTGGCCTCAGCCAAGGTGAAGATAAAGAGTAGCAAAGGTTGAATAACACGGCAACCTTTGGTCTGGAAACGCAGTGTCAGACAGCCGTTCAGCCTCGCTTTCATTACAGCATGTGTGGCCATATGCAAAGATCAAATATGCCTGCTTCCGATATGAATATCTAGACCGTGTTAAACAGAACACTTCTTACTCAACTCACAACAATAAATGTTAAACGTTGAAGACAAACTAGCCATAAATATACACGAATGACAAATGTAACCTAGTCTACATACCATCAGAGCACTATCTGCCGTACACTTTAATTAGACTTCAATCAGTTGAGTGAAATACGTGTTACACGCATTGTGCGATCATGTCTCGAAAGAGACATGACTGACTAGGCAGAAAATAATCCCGCGGTAGATTGCCATTGCTTTTTGTGGTAGACTGGTTGCCAGCCAAGGCTATAGAAACACAATCTGTACTGTTATTTAACCCATAACTGGAGGGAAGAGATGGATTAATACCTTTCCCAAGGGTATTTTCGCGATAGTGAATGCAAGGAATTCAACTGGAATTCGAACTCGGTTACCCGATTTGGCGTTCCGAGTTAATATTCACTGCACCACAATGTACATCCGCATCATTAAACTTAACTCCAAAACGAAGGAGTGCAAACATGTTTATACGGACTTTCGAAACCTCTCGCCAAACTTTGTAAAAAACATACACCATATATATATATATATATATATATATATATATATAAGCTTATCTGTCTTTTAATTATTTATCCAAACAGATAAATACGGAAAGCAATGTCTCGTACTGCCCAGTCATGATCAATGAGTTGTCCATGACACTATCATTTTTATTTAATAGAAAAAAAAAACTTTTATAATCTGGCAACAAAACAGTCAATTCGTTTATTTTCTTATACTGTCTTAAAAATTAATTTTTAACATATAATAACTGATGCAAGAACAGGATCACAGTTGACAGTCAAAAATTATTGCTTTTGAAAGGGAAATAAAGGCACAATTATATCCCGTTAGTCAACACATTGTTGAACACACATAGCCTAGCACGGTGTTTTTTTTTTTTACTCATCGACTAATAAAGCTCTGCTAGTGACATGCACGGTAGTACAATAAATAGCGGTCTAAATTGAATAACCTCAACCTGTCCCAAGGTGATGAATACATTTTCATCCTTGAAGACATGGTTACTCACACAATTTTTCGGCCTTTTATATATATATATATATATATATATATATATATATATATATATATATAAGAGTTTATTTCTTTCAACCTTTGTTATTTTATAGTATTACGGAAAAATAACTCATGGGTCACACACTATATATATATATATATATATATAATTTTGCTTTTTGAAGTATAAAGACGAAGTCAGTGAAAAAAAATTACAGTCAACGAAGGGACAGGAGAAACTTAACGTACGAGTGTTAAAAAAAAATACTACATGCACGCATGCATATGAACTCATTGACCTGCCAATTACTTGACTTATCAATTTATACACAATACCTTGGCCATCAGAAAAGCAAACGGATCTCGATATGTGAAGTCACAAGTTTATTCGCCTGAAGGAAGTCAACTTTAGACTCGAAACACGTACTATTATGGACACTTATTATGTCATACAAAAATCAACTAATATTAATAATAATAGTAAGAATAGACCTACACTTTAAACAAAACGTTTATATATATATATATATATATATATATATATATGGTGGATTTTTACAAAAATCTAGGTTCATTTTATCTGTATCCCTTATGACCACCTTGTTGCTCGGTACTGGTTATATGTTCCTATATAATAAACATTATTTTGCTTGAGTGACATACAACTGGTACATTCACTTGATTCCCAGGTAATCAAATGACACTTGCGCTGGTCGTATTTGAATTTAATTTAGGATCCTGGTACCTGTTTCAGGCCTTCATGAATTTCTTGCAGCCTCATCTAAGATGAATAATACTGTGGCGAACGGAAAAATCACACCACGTGTTCTGCGCACGGTTTGCTGAAGAAAAAGAAATAATGAGTTTTTTTGCCTCCCCGACTATCGCGACCATTCGCAAAATCTACTTCCTCAATTAAAACCATTACTTTTAATGACTAGGAAAATGAGGAGAGCGAAGTTTTTGGTCTGTGAGCGACAATGAATCTGCTGCATTTGCATCTCTGAATGAATTTTCTCTCCCATTTCATTTTTCCTCTTGGAGTGTGATTTCTCATCTCGCAGCAACTCCCTTTTGCTGACTTCGGATTTGCGATAGGACATTTTTTAATACTGAGCATCAGGAAGAGATAGCTGAAGTTCCTGGGACATGTAATGAGGAAGGAGGACTTGGAGAACCTGATACTAACAGACCAGATACAGGGAAGAAGAGACAGGGGAAAACAACGGATAACATATCTGAATGACCTGATCAGGTGGACGATGGAACGATGGTTGCATGGTGTAACAGGAGAAGGCGTGATAAGAGCCACCAGGGATAGGGAGGCGTAGAAAACCATGCGTGCCTGTGTCCTTAAGGAACAGGGCACATAGAAGAAGAAGAAACACATTCAAAGTCATTTATGAACTGTCTTGAACAAACACATTAACTCATGCAATGACTCTAGCGCCATAGAAATGCGATATTACATCACAGAACCATCGTTATTCGGGCAAAAATAAGAGATAAATTTTATTCATTCGCTCCTAAGCTATTAGTTTCCTAGTTGCAATATATTTACTGTAGCCGTAGCGGTCAGTCAGTTAATGTGTCTAAGAGAAGATAGATTGGCGGAGTTAAACTTTTTTCGGGTTAGTTTCGAATTAACGAGTTATCATTCTACTAGATTGGTTTTTACGGTCTGTCTTGCGATTTAACCCATGGCTGGCGTCTAAGAGAGATGAACACATGACTTCTAAGGGAACTTTTGAGAAAGTGAAACGCTACAGTCTACCCAAGAATTTAAACTGTCTTCCTTCTACCATCTTCAAAATCTTTTTCTACGGCTTTTCTCTCTCTAGCTATCTATCTCTCTCGCTGGCTCTTTCTCTTTTCCCATCTTCCACATCCTTCGCTTCAGATTTTCTCTCTCTCTTTTTCATGTGCGTTGTGGTGCAGTGGATATCGGCTCGGAACGAGAAATCGGGGAGCATTGCATTCACTTACGCGAACATACCCTTAGGAAAGGTATTAATACGTCTCTTCCTTCCAGTTATGGGTTAAATAACAGGACAGATTGGGTTCTATAGCCTTGGCTAGCAACCAATCTACCGCAGAAAGCAATGGCAACCTACTGCGGGATAATATTCTACCCAGTCAGTCATGTCTCGAAAGAGACATGATCGCCCAAGCGTATTTCACGTATGGCACTTAACTGACTGACACCGATTCCGATCGTTACACGTCCTATACTTTTTATTAGGAGGTGTAAAAACAAAATAAATTCTATTCGTTCTGTTTTTAAAGAAGTAAAGAAAAGCTTCTTAATGTACGTGACTTTACAAGAAGGAGTGAATACGGGATTAAAATTTTTCTTGTTTCGACGCATTTGCCGTGACAACGGTATCTCTCTACACATAAGTAAGAACTCTCGTTAGAGTAAAAGATGCGTCTGTTGTTCTCTTTTTATAGCTTCCGAAGATCAATCGTAAGCTTCCGATGTATGTTTTAACCATTACGACTCTTAGTTTCCTGCACCCAATGCACACATTCTTTTTGTTGTGGTCGGGCGGAATTAGACATTAAGTTATCTAGGCTTTTTTTCCCCGCTTACGCTAAAGCGATACGTTTTTTAGTCCAAAATGGAATCACTATAAAATCACAGCTATTTGAAAGCTGGAGGTTTAAACATAACACTAAAATTAAATTATGTACACTATTTATAATTGGATTATTGCCCTCATCATTGATGTTGCTAGCACAGCGTTTTGGCAGTTGTCTCTCTCTCTCTCTCTCTCTATATATATATATATATTATATTATATTTGAATACAGATTTGATATCACAGAACTTAAACAGAATTTTGAAATGGGGGAAACATTTAACAAAAACCCTGAGAATCCTTTCAGCTAAAACTTCAACAGAGGGTGTGGTTGGCAAAAGAAATTGAGGTAAGAATAAGATCTTAAGTAAACGACTAAAAATAACTTATTAGTAAAACATAATTCATCATTAAATTACCAAAGGTTTCAACGAGTATAAAAAGAAAAAAAAGACTTACTCAAGCCCCACTGTGCAGAAAAAGAAAACGTAAAATTTTCATTTAGACTGCAAAGTCTCGGTCTGTGTATTTTAATATAAACGGATTCTAGTACACGTAAATACTGGTCAGAATGAGCCTTAAACAAAATGAAAAAACAGTTGTCTTTATCTGCCTCGGCACGATCTGAATTCTTTATTAGGTCTTAACCAATCTCAGAGTCGTGCCCAGTTTGGGTTGTTCCAGCAGGGGCCCGTTCCCGACCAGATCTCCAGAGGTATGATCACGCTGCTAGAAAAAGTCGAGGGTGTTGGGAAAACTTAGATGATTATAGATCCATAAATCTGCTACACACAGAGTTAAAGATTTTGGCCCCGAGCCTGACCGAGCGTTTGCAATCTGTTGCCGAGATTCTGTTGAGACCCGAGTAGACTTGTGCTGTGAAGAGGCGAGCAATTCAGAGCAACCTGCTTCTGATCTACACGATCATAGGCGTAAAAGACGACGATCAGGCCTTAATGATCAATTTAAATCAGTCCAAGGTATTTGATTGTGTTGACCATCCTGCTGCTTTCCCGAAAGACACCGGATTCAAGCCGGACTTCTGCAAGTGAATCAGCCTGCTTTTCGCTTACCCAGTACTGTGGTACGGGTAAACAGAAAGCGGTCGGGTGTTTTTTGCGCTGTCTCGGTTGGTTAGACATGGTTGCCCACTGTCATTTCTACTTAACGCTTTAGAGATGGTTAAGAGATAGGACGTACAGTCTGGCCCTACGCAAAATCACTGTATTTGTTTCTGTGTACGCCGATGTATCTATTTTAGGGTCGTGTCGTTGCGACATTGAGGTGGTACGAGAAAGTGATGACGGTCAAGATTAATCGCATCAAGTCTTTCGGCTTGCGGTTAGGTGTCTGGAAGGGGGTCGCGGTTCCGGGGCCCTTCAGTTGACAGAGAATTTGATGTTGGAGAGAGGTGTTAAGGACACATTCACATCATTCTTCCCCTTTCGAGAACTGAGCGCAGACCTCGGTCCTGAAATCAATCGAAATTCTTACTCGAGTGTCGAGAAGCCTTGCAGATTATTTCCTCGGAGGCACTGGTAGCGTTTATTGGTGGGTAAGGGTCGCGACGAACGATCCTCTACGTGATCGGCTTAACTTGTCGGCAACCGAGTCGTGTTTTTTTTATCTTGGGCGCCAGCGGTGAATTACCTCAGTAACTTTGAGTTTTTGCTTACTTGGCGATTGATTCGGAACAAACTATCTCTTAATGACATGGATTTCAGATATGGTGGGACGTATTTTCCCGACTGTTATCGGTGTGACCTTGGTTTAGAAAAAACGGCTGAGCACGCCTGCTTCTATTGTCCTCAGGTGCGCACTTTTATGGAACGTGTCGGCGAGATGACGGCTCGTATCCCTTCTAAACATCTAGTGCTTATTTTCGCGTACGCGTGTGATAACGTGTCGTCCTCGTATTCTAAAGGGAAACGGATGGTGTTTCTCACGTTGCAAGCCGTAATAAGAATAGTGATTTGGACGTTGCAGATGGAAGGAATCTTGAAATATGAGCGTTATACTCATCAGCACCTGATTAGATTCTTTGAGCATCTGATTAAGATGAAGATCAGATCCGATACAAAACGTTTGATATCTATAGGTTTTAGCGAAAGGTAGGTAACTGTAGCAAGTCTGGATCGCGTGAAAGGGGCCAGTCTTGATTTTCTTTTTTAAGTTTCTTATGTCACAGAGGGTCGGTTTCCTGCAACCCCACCTGGTTAATTTAGACTCTTTTTGTATACCTAGTTAATCTGAGTAAATGTTCTCGGCTTGTGTCCGGTTTTCTCTTTTTTTAATGATCCAAGTCGGCTACAACATCCAGAAATTTAAATGCAATGTCAATACTCATCTATTAAACACTTGACTCTAGCCCTTCCCCCACCCCGTATATCCTTCCCTTTCTCTCCCCCTTGCAACTGTCATTACACCTGAATTTTCATCTTCCTATTGCTTCTTTCTAATTGGTTTGTAATCCTCTTCTCCCTCCTCTAATTAATTTTCTTTCAATTATGTAGCCCGCCGCACATCAGTGGCATTTACGTCTTGCCCGGGGTGAAATGATTAAAAAAAAAAGTATAAATATTCAACGATCATCCATAGATTAATAGTATAGACTGTCATGCTAATATTAGTTATTATCAAATGTTTTTTCTATTTTCATATTAATCTATTCCTTTGTTACACAAGTAAAAACTGTCTATTCCCAAAGAAAAACAAGAAAAGAAAAAACTACTAAGATATTTCAAGCTTGTTCATTGGTCAGTAATTCTAAAATGTCTGGAAGCTCGCAAGAAATAGTTACGACTAATATTCGCTGAAGTAAACAGTTTTCAACATTGCTTATAAGCTTTCAAGGGTTTTCGTACAGCAGAGAACGTCTTCGGAACTCAACACAAAATTATGATTAACGAAACGCTTTTCTCAGACAAAAATGAAGTTCCAAGAAAAAAGTCTCTAGTCAAATTTGGCACTGAATCCAACATTCATTGCTGACCGAGAGTACGGCACTTTTCCTCTCTCGCTCGTTGGATCGGTGTATGAATTTGATAAAAAGCTGAAATTTCATATGTTTATCTTCAAGGAAAGCTTTGTTTTGAAGACTTGCGTGATATAATTGTCTCACCTGTTATGTTGAGCTGATTGCTTTTACTTTTTTTTATCTATTTCCATTACCCAGTTTATATTTGTTTCTATTTCCTCTATAAAACCCAGTTTAAATCTATATCCGTGTAGGCCATTATCTGCCTGCCCGACTGCGTAAGCCTTTTCCTAACTAACTATCTGCCTGCCCGACCGCGTAAGCCTTTTCCTAACTAACTATCTGCCTGCCCGACCGCGTAAGCTTTTTCTTATCTATCTGCCTGCTCCCGTAAGTCTTTTCGTAGTTATCTTAGCAGCTGACACATCTACCTCCACTGAAGGTTTTAACCGAGCTTTTTATTTTGATCGGTAATCTTTTAAAACAAAGGCCAAACCAAGTAAATATAATTCTGAAGAAGAAAAATCATTAACACATTTTAAGTTGGACAGGTTGTCTTTCTGTATTGTACATAATAAATGAAGGGGATTATACAACGGATTATTAATGGAATATCTCAATATCCATGTGTTTCTCAGCAGCGAGGCAAAGTAAAGGAAAATCTGTCAAAAAAAAAAAAAAAAAAAAACGAATTAAAAATTATTGATGCGATATCGAGTCTAGCTGCATTTCAATTTATAATGGAAAGATGTGAAAATATATTCTGGATAATTTTTTTTTCTGGTAGAGTCCACTTACTGCTAGAAGTTCTCAGAAATGTTCTTACAAAAGCTAAACAAAGAAACCGGAAAATGCTGTTCAAAAAACAAATGAGGCGCAAAATATTGTTTAATTCCCGTCCTTTGGGATGGCCGTGAATGCTGGACAGTTTGAGTTTGTTTTGTTTAACGGCATATCAACACCTCTGTGGGTTATTTAATGCCAAAAAAGAGGAGTTTTAAGGTATTTTTTATAAATGTTTGGTTATAGTGAAAAGGTTGATTTAGTCAGATTTTAATGAAAATCTTGTTTTTATTCTTTCTTATTTTAGAAAACTGAAAATGTCTGCCAATTTTGTATTAAAAATGTTTTGCTGAGGATAATATTTTTTTCCCTCCAAAAATGTGTTATGGTAATAATTTTTCTTTCAAAATGTATGTTTTTTATAAAAGTTCATTTATATGTATATATTTCTATAAAAGTGTATTTTTATACTTTCATAGCAAACCAGTCACACTCTCTTCGTATTCCACTAGTAATATCTAAGATCTACTCGAGCAGCTTCTTTATGAAATCGACTACCATTCTTTTAAGACACATGCCAAGATTGCTACAATCTTTACGTGCTTAAGTTAACTGTTATCTTACCTACATACGCGCCTCTTATTCTGTAGCTCTCAAGCTTTTTCAGGGTAAAAATCATTAAAACACTGGTCTATATTTACGCTTGAAAAACAACTAACACGATTTTCTAGGTGTTTTTATGCTCAGGTTTCTTGACGCGTGTGATTGTTAATCGAGGTTGGCCTGTTCGATCATGACTCCAGATTATTATTACATAGTGTTCCATACGATATGCAGTATTAAAAAAGCCGACAAGAGCTGATAAAATCAAGGCACATCCTCTTTTCCGATAGTTCGATAAAAGAAAAAATATTTATTCGACTATATCTTTTAGCTTCATTTAATTTTTTCATTCCAATTCTCACATTGTTATTTTACTTTGTTTGGTAGCAGCTGGGATAACAAATATACCATTAGCTTCTTGCAAGACTTCAACACACACACACACACACACACACCGATGACTTTATTAACATGAGAAATAGAAACACGGTCTGGGAGTTGCGATAAAAACGATTCTTAAAAAATCATTTCATCACAAGCAAAGCAATAATGCCGATAGTCCACATCGGGTTATGAGGGAGCGAGAGTGTAAGAGAAGACTGAAGAAACTACAAAAGATGAGCGAAGTTAATAAAAAACAAACAAAAGAAACAGATGTGGATTGAGGTTACATTTAAGTTTTCAAAGATTGTATTTATCAAGGAAGCAAGAAGACAGAAGAGAATTTCACCTATGAAAAGTACTAGAAAAATGTTAGAGTCAATGTTAGAGTGACGGTTGCATTTAGCTATTTCATTGATAGAATAGTGAGACCGAGATGCCAATCGAGTAGCATGCTTAAAAGATTAAAAAATATCAGAAATTTATAGTAAACTATGACTTCACCAACCAATTTAATAAGTTTTTTTTTTTTAGTCGTTTCACTCTAAGCAACGCAGGACCGCCGCTGGTGCACAGGAATTTACAGTGAGAAAGAGATAAAAAGATATCGTTGATATCAAATAAAGGAGATGATAAGTGATGTAATGAATATGCATACACCTTGGTTCCCTCTCATAGTAATGTGATTGGCTGGTGTCAGCCATAAATACAGACTAAAGCGAGAACAAATGTCGGTCTACAGGTCTTCTACTAGAGATCTACAACTATTGGTTTACATCAATTGACTACGTCTCAAGATACACCATATGACGAGTGCCGTCCATTACATCTCCGTGCTAGATTGTCTTACCCAGTTACATTTAACTAAACTACCTCGAATGAGATATATATATATATATATATATATATTCTTTCAGGGACATATCAAGAAGGATAGGAATCGACGTTGTATTTAAACTTTTAGATTGTGGATATCAGGGAAGCAATCAAACGTCACGGAATTCTACAAACGAGAAAAAAGGAAACTGTTAAAGGCGGTTATATGCAACTGTTTCGACAGTAAAAGGGTGAAACCTAGATGCCAAACTAGAAGCACGCGTAAATAGATGTAATTGGGGCAGTAGGGAAATGTTCTCGTCAGAGCAGTGGCCCTGAAAAATACTTGTAAAATAGTCAGAGGGGAGCGACATAAAGTCGGCAAGTAAATGACTGAAGGTCGTCTTCCAAGTCAGGATGGATTACATTGCAGATCCTTCTTTGATCATTACATGATTTTATGACATGTCTATTCTTACTGATTTGCTCTATGTCGGATTTTCTATGGTGATTCCGATGAGGTTGGAAATCTCTAACCATTAATACACCAACAGATATCTAAAAAAAAAAAATTAATTATTTGAAATTTAACATTGCCGGGCAAAAATACCCATTTGAAAGAATGTAAAATGTGCGGTGACACTTTAAAAGACGTGGCGGTCATGGCTCTCCACAACTTTCTCTTTTTTGTAGCTCTTAGCAAAGCTTGTCTTTTTAATATCTCTGCGACTGATCTGTTCTTTTACAGTCTTTTTATAAGGTTTCTCGATTATTGCCCTTGAAGGGGTATCAAATTTTCAAGGCATTTTTTCTCATTCTGTTTCTCTGGAATTTCTCTTTTAGAATAAGAGAAGTGTTCTTTTAAAGAAGTTTAAATGCAGACAAGATTCTAAATTACTCAGGTAAAATAAAGATTTTTTTTTTTAAAGTTACTGTACTCTGTACCGTACGCGTGTCAAAATTTTTCCCGGTTTTCAATCACGCACTATAATTATCCTGTCTTTGATTTTTGTAATTAATTCATTTAAAAATAAATCAAATCGCAACAAAATATCAGGGATTTTTAGGTGATATTGTTTAGTTTTATTTATTTTTTATGACAATATTACAGATCAATGATTCTCCATTCCTTAGTATGAAGTAAGAATAAACAAGCAAGCTAGAATATTGTATTATCCAGATATTTATTGAAAATTTTCTTCCTAGACCTTGCCGTCGTTTGCTTCGATGTTAGCTATGCGTTAATTTATCTAAAATTTTTTTTCTTAATTTGGTATCATCAAACATTTCACCTTTCTAATTCTGCTAGCAGTAATTTTTCTATTAACATTTCCACCCAAAGACTCCTTTCCCACGAACGAAATACCGGAAGTATCTTGCTTTCTTTCACTATTCCCGTCTTAATTCCACCAGTACTAACCTTCACGTGATGTCATCTTTTAAGTTTCCTAGTCGCATCGGGGCGGATTCCTGTGGAACCATTCCCTGGTCAAGGTCGTCTTTTTGTGTACCTAGTTAATGTGAGTAGATGTTGTTCCTGGCCTATTCCCGACTTTATCTTTTATGAGCTACGTCGAGATTCCAATTTTCCCCCAGTTTTTTTAAATCCCATTGTTTCATCTCGACTAGGTCAGAATTTTTCTGTTTGCCAAAGCCGAATTAATTTTTTCTCTTTCCCATCTCTCCTAACAAGAGAGCCTCTTGATTTTTGTCATAAAAACAAAATACAGAGTCTCTTTATTTTTGTGGATTAGACGGATCCAACTAACATCAATTTATTTATTTTGTGTATTAAGTTGAAGTTTTTTGGTTTCCTGTATCCCCTTTTTCATTACATTTCATGTGTAATTTTTATATATTTTTGTATATATATATATATATATATATATATATATAAACATTGTACATAAAGAAAATTTCAAAAATTCATGTGGGGGATTATTTCCGGTTTTAGGTTCTGGGAATGTATGAGGTATTGTGGTGGATTGATTGACGATGGGCCCTTATGGTGAATGAAAAATTGTAAAGAGTGATTGGGTCGTGAGTCGGAATTAGCTAGGTATAGGCTAGTTATTGATAACCAGCCTCACCTTACATTTCTGTTTAAACTATACTTCTTAATCTGTAACCATCTTGTATGAAATATTTTCTCGCAAATTACTCGAATATCGGGCCAGAAAAAGAAAATGCTGACAATTCAACTCGCCGGTACAATATCACGAACTGCTATCCACCTAACCAGTTAGACCAAAAAACCTTTTTTCGCGTTTCGAGATTTATCGGCCGAACAATTTCTTCCATTGGCCGACAACTCAGAGAGGACGCCAAATATTTACATACACTCCCATAGCGACTCCTGCGACGGACTTTTTTTTACATATTTCTTCTTTAGCATGTTAGGCAGAATTTGTGCCCCTTTTTCTGTTTGGGTCTGTAATTTTCCTTTTCGCCGCATTTTCCGTCATAGTATTAACGCGACGCGCTGTAGCTTGGTTTGACGAGATAAGTTGCCGTTTTCTTCGCTATACATCTTCTTTAAGTGGCTCTTAGAGAGAACATCATTATAAAAAAAATAACCTGCAAGACCTCATCTTGATTGTTTCAACTATTTTCTTCAAATGTACCGAAATAGCTTAGCATTCCCTACCATATATTACACATAAGTCTATTACTTTAACTTCTCCCTGTTTCTAATGATATTTTTGATCCTTTTAATATCTTGCTAACTTTCCGAAAAGAATTGTGCAAGATTTGCCAAGTCATATTTATAGCTAATAACTTTAGCAGTTTACCGAATTGCTTTCTTAGTTTTCGTCTATTTGTAAACACTTCTTCACTCCATCAACTATCTGCCATCGTTTCGTCGCTTTTTGGATCATGAAAATATATAAGCAGATCCATATCCCTTCTTTTATTTCCATATTTATAAGCACGGAAGAGGTCAATAATTTGGGAAACAAACTTACAGAAAATATGAAAAAAAAAAATCAAAGAATAACGGGAATCATAATAAGAAGCAGCTTGCGTTTCTGTTGAAAAGAGTGAAAAAGATTTCACATTCAACAAGAATATTCCGATCCTTAAAACATGACGTTCGTATAAAAAGAAATAAGTTAGAGAGATGAAAAAAAGTAAAAATAAAAGAAAAAACAGACAAAGTAAATAGAAAAATAAATAACTCGATGAATCAATAGATTTCGTGTTATTTGATTTGCTTCAGTATTTTCGTTTTATTTGTCTTTACGCCCGTGCACGCATATAAACGGCTTATTTTCTTCACAGGAAAGAGGCACTCCGCTAAATAACTTTTGCTGACATGCTATGACATTTTTCCCCCTACAACTTCTTCACGAACGAAAGATGTAATGGCGGACAGATTCTATTTTCCTGCCTTGTGAAATTTACTGCAGAGCTCTACCGGAAGTGAACGAGAAGAAACAGTCATTAAAAGATATCGACAAAACTGAACTATGACATTTTTTTTCTTTATTTATATTTTATTGAAGAAAAATGGTTGCAATTCTTTTTTGTTAATGCCACGAAAAAGAAATAATATCCATGGGTAAAATATAAAAAATGAGATTTCGCGTTATACTAGAGAATGCTAACATTTGCAGTAAAAAAAATGACATGAACATCATGGATTCCAAAATAGTGAGATGAGAATCATGGGCACTATACCATGGAGTTATTAACAATACACTTATTCTATTACCGTAAAGTAACTCATCCTCATTGGGTACCCACCTATTTGCAGTCTAATTCTTTTATGCATCAGGTCTTTGCTGGACGTGGGAGCAAGCTTAATAAATATGAAAATACTGAATTTGATGGCGTAAACATTCAGTCACATTAAACGGATCTCTATTTCAGTATGGCGTATTCAGAAGAAAAGATTTTAGCATGTAATATTTAAAGCAAGTTATCAGTAGATTACGAAACTAACAACTGAAAAAGAGATCACGGTATATAAACACAATCACTCTTCTTTGACCACTTCGTATGACGAACATATTTCTCTGCGGCATTAATGCTACGTTTTTCAGGTAGGTGGTGAACATTAAAGGGACCGAAAATAAATACTTGTCAAGATTGGCAATATGTCTAATCATTCCGTAAGAATGTTCCTCCGTCGTGAGAGGATCACATTCCGACTACCACATGAAAATCATCGATTTATATAAAAACCAGAAAATCATTAGATTATTTGATCGGAATTACGTGTATCTACGGTAGTGAGCATAAAGTTCAGAACGATGTTAAGAAAAAGTCGAAGTATGACATCACGTTCCATTTTAAAGTTTCAAAGAAGATTTTATCAAGGAAAGAAAAGATATAAAAGTAAATTATATAATTCCAAAATATAAATTTCAATAAACCTATTTTGATAAAATAATAAGACTAATTATATAACATTTGAAAAAAATGATCAAAAGCATCAGAACGATTAAACAAATCCATATAATTTAATTATATTGCATTATTGAAAATCTTTTTAGGGTAAGAGTATAAAATCTGCTATTTTACTAAATTACACTGAATCTTTACTGGCTTTTGCATTTTAAACATGGCGAAAAAATCTGTGACGTCATTGGAACTTAGCAAACCGATAGTCAAGTTACGTAATGAAAATAGACTCTCGATTGGGGATATTTCAAAGAATGTGGGGATATCTAATTGTGTTATTCATCGTATTTCAAGAAAACTTGAGGAAATTGGGTCATGTGAAACCAAGAAATCACCTGGCAGGCCTAGGAAAACTACTGCAAGGAAAGATGAATTAGTAAAGAATTAAAAAAAGAGCTAATGCTAACCTTGGCATTAAAATATCTAGACACACTATTTCCCGAAGAAATGAAACTGAACAGTCGAGTAGCATCTACGAAGTCTTACATTTCTAAAAACAATCAAATGTGCTGATTGAAATTTGCCATTGAACACCTCATATGGACAGAAGAACAGTGAGATTGTGTTCATTTCAGCGATGAGTCAAAGTTTAACCTGTTCAGTTGTGATGGGAGAAGGTTAGTTCGAAACAGTTCTAAGGAACAATATTTGCCTGGGGCACTATAAGTAGCGTTAAATTTGGAGGAGGAAGAGTGATGGTGTTTGGCATGATTTCAGCTGCTGATATGGGACCTCTTGTTAGACTACGCAGTAAAAATAATACAATAATACTGTATACAAAGAGATATTGAAGAAACGTTGTACCTAATTTGAGAACTGCAATTAATCAAGCAGCTGTATTCATGCATGATAACACGTCCTGTCACATAGCAAAGTCTGTTAAGACATTTCTTTCTGAGGAGAATGTTACGATTATCGAGAGGCCTGCTCATGGCCCAGGCATGAACCCTATTGAGAATGTTTCGAAGTTACTAAATGAAAGAGATAAGAAAAAGAATCCAACAAATGTCAAAGAACAATGAACTAATTTGAAAGGAGAATGGGAGAAAATATCCGTTAATGAATGTAAGACATTAATTCACTCATGTAGCAAAAGATGTCAAGCTGTTACTGAAAGTAAAGGTTTAAACAGCAAGTATTAATGAATTATTAACGCTATTTTTATTTGGATATGATGTATCCATTATAATAGTATGATTTTGTTAATTGTTGTGATGTTTTTGATTATCTATTTTTTTCGAATGTTATGTAATTATTCTTATAAATATCAAAATAAGTTTATTCAGCTTTATATTTTGGAATTATATAATTAACTTTTATAGCTTGACTAGCAGTATAGCCCGGCGTTGCTCGGGTGTAATGAAAGATTTAAAACTAATGCATGGTCCTGGAGCTCAGACTCTTTGGACGTTGGCACGAAAGACTAAAAAGCAATAGTTGTTTCCAGTTAAAGCGAAACTGTAGACTGAAAGAAAAATGAATGGATCTAAGTCAAATTTTGATTTCCTGGTATCGATATCAAATAAGTTTTTTCGTCGTAAACTGAATTTTGAAGGCTAAATAAGTCCTTCTGAGTAAATGGTATCATGGCTGTGGCTAAGAACTACAATTATACCTACTTAGAGCCAAACCCGAAGCAAAAACTAAAATAAAAGGGCTGAAAAACTGATTTTAATCAGACCCGGTATCTTGCCTTTTATATATATATATATATAATCGATTTTCTGCACTATTATAAGAACTGCAACCTTGAAACTTCTGAATATCGTTTCTTATGTCTTTGTCTATGAGTATATCAAATTTGATTAAAATTGGATCACTCCTTCTATAACTCGATTTTTTCGATTATCGATATTTATCGGTTGTACCTCGACACAAAACCTAGCTAAAAACACTCGCAGATGTGTAAATGTTCAAGGAAATCGGTTCAGCCGTTTCGGAGTCTATAGGTAACGGATACACACACACACAGAGACAAAGTTCCATTCATAAATAAGTTTAGATTAGATTTTTCCTTGGTAAAATGTTCTATGAAGCTTTAAAATAAAAGTCATATCACATTTAAATTTTTTCTTAATATCGTTCTGATCCTTATGCTCGCTACTGTACAGACAGATCACATTGTCAATCTTATTGATACGTGTGTATTTTTCCCCGATTAATTTCTGACGAATTAACTTATGCTATAGTAATTTTTTCTATACTACTGTAGTTTTTCTATTGTTCTTTCTGTTTTCTTTAAATTCTTCATTTAAATTTTTCTTCTATGTGCCGAGTTCATTTAGAACGTAAGCTACCATGGGCTTGGACACATCCCTTTCTCCTTCGTAGCTCTTGGCACGCTTTCTCCTGTTACCTCACCCAAACATTGCTCTGCCATCCACTTGATCAAGTATGTTATGCCTTGCCTTCCCATGTCCATCTGATCTGACCTGTGAGTATCAGATTCTCCAAGACCTCCATTCTAATTACATGTCTCATGAACGTTAGCTGTCTTTTTCTGGTGTTAAGTATTAGTTTCCTTTTCATTTTCATCGTCTGCTAAACCTCATCATTCCTCACATACTCGGTCCATGTTATCGTCAACATCCTTCTGTAGAACCACATTTTGAGTTCTTTAAGTCTCTTCTTCATCTGATGAGATTGCCCAGCATTCACTGTTATATTGAAAAATAGACATCACATAGCAATCTTGTACTCTTTCTCTCTCTGCTTCAAGCGAAATTTTCCTGTCTCTCAAGACTACTCAGATTGAATTTCTTCTATGTGCTCTGTCCCGTCAGGACGTAGGCGATCATGGTTCTCCACGTCTCCCTATCCCATTGTGGCTCTTAGTATGTTTGCTCCTGTTACTCCTGGCAACCCCCGTTCCGTCATCCACCTGATCAGGCACTGCAAATGTGTTATCCGCTGCCTTCCTCTGTCTCTCTTTCCTTCTATCTGGCCAGTCAGTATTAGGTTCTCCAGGCTCTCCTTCCTCATTGCGTGTCCCAGGAACTTCAGTTGTCTTCCTGATGTTCAGTATTAATTTCCTTTTTGTTGCCATTCTTTCATCTTTCATCGTTGCTTGCATGCTTAGTCCACGATATCCGCAGCATCCTTCTGTAGAATCACATTTCCGCTGCTTCCAGTTTTGTCTTCATTTTTGATTTATCTCTAATAAAATTTTCGTTACGTCTCTTTTTTTCTGTAGTTCCCAGGTGGCTAACGATCGGAATGCAATGAGGCTTATTTAGATTAGTTACTTAATGAGTTCAATCCATATGAGATACCTTTTTCACTTGTGGTCTTACATCAGTCGAGTTTGATATGAATATGAGCGCCTCTCTGGGAATAATATGAAGTTTATCCCGAAGATTTCTACTCAAATCATTGCTTATTGGATGCCATTCACTTGTAGCCTTATGTCATGCTAGTTAAGTTTGTAAAAGAACATCATAAGTGACGGCGAAGATTATGGATAAACGAGCTCACTATTACAACTGCAGTGAATTGAAAGATATGTAATCTAAATATGGACGCCAGAGGCTTGACCAGATGTTAGTAAAATTATCTGGTCTTTTTTTTTTAATCGTATCACCCCGAGCAAGGCGGTAACGCCACTGATGTGCAGGGGGCTACGTAATAGTGAAAAGATTGGAAAAGAGAAAGCCGGAAACCACATCCTAAATAGGGAACAAGGGATGAGCCTCTTAACCTGTTCAATAGACGTAGGTGGAGTGTGAACCGGGCGATAGATCTATCTACTCCAATTTAACCATAGACTTATCTTGCAGATTATTGCGATGACGACGACGATTCACAAGTTAATTGCAATTTTAAACTTGTGCTAAATATTTTAGATGACACTCTAGAGAATTAGACTCAGAGGCTATTAACATGAATAAGAGTTCTAATCTTTAATTGTTGTTCGTTTTTAACCTTGTGCCATAAGTATATTGTCAGCATTTTATATTTTTAGTTTTGCGCATGCGCGTTGTTTTTGTCCTTGTTTTACAATAGAGTTGTTTAGTCAGTGAGTACAAAAAATAAATAAATAAACCTGACACTCCGCCAGAAATTTGTGAAAAGGCATGCTGTAATGCTTGGCAATCGCACCGGAATCTCCAATACGAACATTGCAGAGTGTTTCAGTATTAATCTGACGATAGATCAGAGGATTCGAAAAAGAGTTGTAAGAGTCTAATGGTGATTACGAAAGGACAGCTACATCGGAAAACTCACTCTGATCGTTCTTATAAGAAAATAACTCCCGAATTTCTTGGTGAGAGCCTCAGACACAATTCAGGGATCAACATCAAATGTCTTGCGGAGGGATTGCTGCTCTAAGTGTGAATTTTGAAAGACTACGTCTGGCTACAGGACTCAGCACCTTGCCACAAAAGCAGAAATACTCAATCATAGCTGTCAAACAATTTCTTTGACCACATCACCATTTACATCTGGTCACCTAACTCTGCTGACTGCAGCCACCTTAATTATCATTTGTGGGGCGCAATTAAGCGAAAGACCAACTCCTTTTAACACCAACGATAGATTGAAAGCAAGGATTATGGCAATTCACCAACTTTAAACAATGAAAACATCTAGAAGAATTGCATGAAATTCCTCAGTCGTTTGGGGGACATGGCTGAAGCCAATGGTGATTTTATTGAATAAATGTACTTTTTAGTATTTCAAGATAACTTTGCGTCATGGTGGTAAATATATCTTAAAAAGAAATGTCAGTGTTATTTTCATTTTTTCGTCATTTAGACAACTTTTCTGTCGCACCATATATATATATATATATATATAGATAATATTTATTCAAAAATTATAAGAAGTATTTTATAATATCACTACAAAAGTAGCTATTTTGTTTCGACACTTCTTGTGTCTTATCAAGTGATGAGGTCTATTTCAAGTTACAGGGTTTTAAAAGGTTAAAAACAAGAAAAACCCTTTAATCAGGGAGGCATTGTTGTATAGACAGTGTGAACCAATCAGAATAAAAGAACTTCTAATTTGGAGGATATGCAAGGAAACTCAAAAATAATTTTGGGGGGCATAAATATAATATTTGATTAAATAGAGATCAGCATTATTAATTGACTATTAGATTCACTTTATTATTATTGCGAATTTTAAAAAGATTTAAGTTTAACAATTTATTAGATTTAGAAAGTTTTTCATATATTAAATTAGGAAATATATATGTATATATCCGCCTGTCAAGAGAGGGCAGGAAGTCTTTTTAAACGTGGTTCGAAAAAGGCAATGCATGTTCGATCCCTGCCAAGTGACACCTTTTATTTTTTTAGACTTTCTGTTGTCTACGAATCAATTTATTAAGAATGGATGTTTAAAGTTTTTTTTATCTCACTCAGAAGATTCCTTAAAATTTGATGTGCGTTAATTTTTTTCTTTTCTGTTTTTAATTATTATTTATATCAATTCCCTCATTGATTACTCAATTAGTGTAGAATTTTGCTATGAAGCTCAAGTGGTGATTGAATCTCCCCGCCCAAAGGTTTAACAGGTCAACCTGTTTCGCTCTCAATTATCCCCGCCCTCTGGCCGAGGTTTTTTCTCTGATGTGAAGTAATTTGTTGAGATTTAGTAAAGTGTCTTAGACAAAGAAATTTTCAAAATCCACACACACACATATGTGTTTGTGTGTTCATGTGTGTGAGGATAAATCTGATATTTGTAGGGGGTTTAGGTTTCAGTAGATATGCCAATCTTTTTTTAACAATTAAATGAATGTCAACCTATTTAGAGATCGATATGTCTCCAGTTGAAGGACATTCAGACAGAAATCGAACATATATACTTTTTTATAAGTGAAACATTTTTTTAGTCTAAGTACGTCTTGTCTATTAGACCACGGGAAGCTATCGTGACAGAATTAGGCTCAACAATCCTACTTTAGAAATGCATATCTTTAATGAGGACTTCTAGAAGCTTATATCTTCTAACTCGAGTATCGCACCAGAAACGTAACCAACGTCATCTGATGTCATTCAGGGAATTCTTAATCTAACAGGATCAAATATGTTAGGATGTATGATGCAAGGTGGTGACCTTAGTTAGTAGTGAAGTTAACAGTGTTGACGAACATAACTGATATTGAAGCATTTTAAAGATATAAGCTGTATCTTACCTTTATACATATGAACTTTCTCATGTGGACAATGGGATATTACATCGATACTGATATACAACACAAGCTATTAAAAAGAAAAAAACTCGGACAGAAAAAAATATAGCATGATAGTCACAAGACAACAAATATCATAAATACACCTGTTAATTTAAGCTAATTCTTTTAATCAATTCATTCCAACTAAGTCGTTAATGCTACCATATCACAAGGGACTGCTAATAGTGGAAGAGAATGAAAATGTTTTAGAAAGAATCAGAAACCCAAATCTTAAACAGAAAACAAGATATAAAACCATGCTTGTTTAAATTAGCGGAGAGAAGTATGAACCGGTTGGTTGGCGAATTTTCCTCACTCTTATTGATGAGGAAAATAAATTAGTGAATTAAATTTCAGAGTTTAGGCGGAAACCTTAGACGTATAGAATTGAAATAGAATTTAGTATGTGCTGAAAATCTAATCCTAGACAAGAAAGGAGGGATAAAACTATGCTTATGTTCAAAAGACCTAAGTGGAGTGAGAACCGGACGATAGGCTAAGATATCTACACCTATTTACTTAAAAACCATTTGGTCAGATTTGGTCTAAATATTTCTCTTTCACCAGTGCACAAATCAACTGTTTGCATCTGCTTTAAGCCATGGAAGTTATTAACAAGGAGTCTAGTGCTGATTCTTTAGGAATGCCATTATATAAAAATGTCTATTTTTCACATTCCCGTCAGGAATTAAATTTTGTTCACTATTGTTCACCAAGTACATCGCCCAAGAGGGACTCAAGATAAATGGTTACTCAAAGGGGATATTGTGAAGTGGGAAAAGGGTAACATATTATGAATATATGTAGGGTAGATAACGATCGACCCTCGGCTTAAAGTGGTTTGGATTATAGTGATCGGAGAGGCATCTCCTTCGGGAGTTTGTTCCACATTGCAAAACATCCGCTGAAAAAACTGTGTGGAACTTGCTTCTGACCAGTGAAATATAAAAAGAAAGAATAAATTGACAGTGTTGGTGTTATTTCGGATCTTATCTAGAGACAACAAAATATTATGGACATATCAGGTTTTTTAAAAACTTATCTACATTGCTAGAAATCTAGAAATAAAACTGCAACGGACGTCCTGATACCTTCGAAGCGATGTAAAACAACATGACACCAGGTGCAATACACTCCTGATAAAAAATTTAAGAAAACCACTTAAAAATCTTTAAAAAGAATTTTTTTTTTTTTACAGATAAATTTTAAACTCCTACCAATTCAGGTTACCAATACTACAATCTAAAAGGTTATGGAAACAAAAAGCTACATTCAAAAAATTTTATTTAGAAATTTACATTTTCATAAGTGGTCTTAAAATTTTGATCAGGAGTGTATGCACTCGGGGAAAGTAAACGTAGCAAGCAATGTTTGAGGTCAAACGCCTTATTTAGTTTCTTTAAAAGAAATTTAAATGAGTTTGAAGAAACACTCACTGACCAACTGGTGTAAATCTAATACACCACGCTAGCAAGGTGGCTTTTTTCCCTTGACGAGATAAAACCTAAAAGTCCGGAACAAAATAAATATTCAACACCTAGTTTTCATCGTTTTCTTCGGAGTTCCCTGCGTTACTGTTGTTTACGCATTGGCTCACAAGAATAAACAGAAAGATTCGATTTGCACCGGCGTTGACGAAATTCCGCAAACTTTCTATTTGGCCGGCTTGTCTCGACGTAGACGTCTCTTTCAAGCCTAAAATCAAAGGTATTTTTGTTTGTTTCTTTGCTTGGAATCGTTTCATTTAATTCGATATTTATTCATCAGCCTCTGTTGATGTAGATATTCGATCGAGAAAGACAGCAAATTATAGTTTTTGTTGTGCTCAAATCTAATGGACATTTTAAATGTTTACGCAGATAACTACTAGAAAGAAAATCTTACTACAGATTTCGCTCTTCATTACAAAGCTTTTTTTTATTATTTCTCTTATAAAAATATTGAACCGTTTTCTACGGTTTATCAAATATTTGCAAGTTATTTAAAGCCAGAAAATATTTTAAGGCTGTAAGAATGTATTTTTTAAGTAATGATGATTTCGTGATACAATTCTGTTTTGTTGCTTCACCCCAAACAAGGCAGTACTGCCACGGGGGGCTAAATAAGAGGAGGTTAGTGATAGGTTACATAGGAGGAGAGCGATTAAAAAGAGGAACCGGTTATAGTAGGTGTCAGAGAATAGGCAAAAGAAGGGTGGGGATACTGATGTGAAGAGAGTTGTGCGAGAGTAGAGTGAATAGGGAGAAAAACAAGATACAGTGAATGTTGTGGAAAGGATAAAAGAAGGATGCTAGTCAAGGGGAGACTAAGACATGGAGATCGACGTTGCATTTGAACTCTTGGGGATTATAGCTATCAGGAAAGCAAGTATACGGAAGGGAGTTCATCAGGTGGGAAGTGCAAGCTGATGGAGTAGAAGTAGCGGCTGCATTTGGTTGTTTTGACTGTAAAAGGGTGGGACCTGCTTGCTTGGAAATTCTTTCAAAGGGGGCACCAGGGAGCTAAGCTCTACAGACTAAAGCCATGAAAATATTTATAGAGGAGAAAGCCACGTTCCGTCGGTGAAAAAGTGTCCGTAGTCGAGCTGCCAGGTCGGAATAGATTACATAGCAGATCCTCCTCTGGATCCTGTCGAGAACCCTGAGCTGTATAGCAAGGGCGCTCGACCATATATAACAACTGTATTCACTGCATGGGCGGATGGGTGCTTAGTATTTGTTTAAGATGGATTCAGGCGAGAAAAGCTTCCTGGCTCTATACAGTAGACCCAACCTTCCTTGCAGTAGATTTAGCTATAGATTCATTATATTAATTCCACTCGAGGTCGTCTGAGAGGTAAAGGCCGAGGAGACGTCGTGTATTGCTTTCGGGGGAGACTAGCTTGATTTATGCTGAAGGGGAAGCAGGAGGGGCTGTCTATGGTGGTTGACGGATAGCAGCTTCGTTCTGGAAGCATTAAACTTTACGAGCCATTTCTTATCGCAGGCTACCACAGATTGGAGGTCCTTCTCAATATCAGCAGCGGGTTTTTTTTTGTTCGCCTTTGCAGATTTCTTACTGAGGCGGGAGTAAATGGTGTCGTCAGCGTGAATGCCTACTTGGGATTTGATCACATCAGGGAGCCCTAGGGGACATCTGCGTTCGTGGGATGAGATCTAGGGGCATACCTGTTCAATACGGTTTGAGAAGAAAGATTGAATAAAATCAAGCAACAGCCAGTAATACTATAGCATTGCAGCTTGCGCAAAAAGCCAGCATTCCATATCCTAATTAAACCATATTTGAGGAGAGAATAGGTGGATTCATATCTTTTCTATGGTTACATATGCGTAAGTGAATATAACGATCCCAACGGAAATTGAAACTCCGTTATCTGATTAACAACACACATTCATCCTTACAGCAGTAGATATTTTCAAACGGTCACTCAACAAGGTACTGACAAAGCCAGGCGTTGCCTACCTTAGGTGATCGTACAGGAACCGGTATTTTCAACGTGATGCAGCCGTAAGCCAATTAAGAATTTAGAGCGCAGGAAATTAAAATTATTTTCAAGAGATTCAATGTGTAGATCGAATCTGATAAGAAAAATGACAGGAAGTAGACTGGAATTGCAGAAAAGAGATCGCAAAGCAGTTCTGAATGCAATATATACACTCCCGATCAAAAATTTTAGACCACTTAAAAATCTTTAAAAAGAGATTTTTTTTTACAAATAGATTTTAAACTCCTCCCACTTAAGGTTACCAATACTAAAATCTAAAAGGTTATAGAAACTAAAAGCTACATTCCAAACATTTTATTTAGAAATTTACATTTTTATAAAATGAGGCGATTTACACATGATCAAAATTATAAGACCAGAGAAAAAATTCTACGAAATTGTACAAAAAGTGTATGAAAACATTCAACAACCAAATTTATAAAATGAAGTCTACCTCCACTGCTTTTGATGACTTCAAAAATTCTGTCGGGCATGCTAGAAATAAGCGTCTCCATCTTCTGAAGATGGCTTCACAAAGTTCATTTTTTGTTGAATATCGTTTGCCATTTCGATAAACATCTCTTGTCATCCATCCCCAAACATTTTCAATTGGGTTCAAGTCCGGTGAGCATGCAGGATGTCCCAACAGACGGACCTATTTTCTTGTAGAAAGGTCAAAGTCCCTCTTGCAATATGGATTGCAGCATTATCCTGTCGGAATAACCATCCATCCCCACACAAACGATGGCCCTCCGTCATCAAAGATGCTTTTTGTATCATGTTAACACAACCAGCCGCTCCCTGACGACCCTGCATCACCTGGAGCTCCATCGCCCTTCTGTACGAAAAGGCACCCCATACCATTAGGGACCCGCCAACCACTATGACGTGCGGAAAACATTTTCAGGAGGCATGTTTTTGTTATACCAATATCGTTGGAAGCCATCAGGACCATCGAGATTTAACTTTTCTCATCAGAAAACAGGACTTTCTTTCCACTTCTCAACGTCCCATCTTTGGTATTCACGACCCAACTTTAAGTGGTCCTACCTTGTGACGTGGAAGCAGCCGAGGAATTTGTTTACGCTGTTTATTTACCATGCCTTTTTGTCTTAAGTGTCGTCAGATGGTTACGGGACTGCAATCAGCATCTGTGACTGCCTTAATTTGACTAGAAGAAAGTCCCCTGTCTTTCATAACAACCTCTTATTCTCCTACTCAATGCAGGAGAAATTTTTAAATTTTTTTGGCCTATCAGAGGATTTTGCTTTTCCATAATTCTCACTGTTCTTTAGAAAGTTGCAAATCACAGTTTTACTGCGATTTACCTTAGCTGCGATCGCCCGCTGTGACAAACCTTGCTTATGAAATTTTACAATTTGAGAACGCTCAACTTCGGTAAGTTTGCTTGCTTTAGGCATGGTAACACCTTTACGAAGTGATTGCTAATCTCTAACTGAACTAAAAACATTGGAATTACCATAGATCTAACAATTTATACCCCTGGTCTTATAATTTTGATCATGTGTAAATCGCCTCATTTTATAAAAATGTAAATTTCTAAATAAAATGTTTGGAATGTAGCTTTTTGTTTCCATAACCTTTTAGATTGTAGTATTGGTAACCTTAAGTGGGAAGGAATTTAAAATCTATTTGTAAAAAAAAAAAAAAATTAAAGATTTTTAAGTGGTCTTAAATTTTTGATCAGGAGTGTATATATATATATATATATATATATATATATATATATATATATATAATAAAAAAGTGGGACTTTCTGAGAAGAAGGAAGAGACGAAAGGCTGAAATGTAAAAAGCGAAAACATTAAACGAGAGAAAAGTACATTTCTGGAGGAAGAAACTGATGGGGAGAAATAAACAACAGTGATAAAATTAGAAACACTGAGGATATCATGAACGGAGCACGTATGCAACGATGAGGTGTTGGAAAGGATGCAAACCAGAAGAAAACTGATACTAAATAAATGAGGAAGGTGGGTATGGAGAACTTAATACTCACAGGTCGGAAGTAGAGACAGGGAAAGCGGTGCAAAATGTACTTGTTAAGTCTGAGAAAATGGTTGGCCGAGTGGGGCTTAGAGATACCAAGAGAAAAAATATTGAAAGCGACAAGAGATAAAGTCAAATGGAAGTCCATAATCGCCTACGTCCTGAAAGGACACGGTACACAAAGAAGACGTAATAAATAAATAAATAAATACCAGATTTTTTTCTTGTTTGTAAAAAATTTGATTGAAGATCTCCGGGGGTTTTTTTTTTTATAAAACTAAATTCGTTTCACTTTGTCGTATTTATTTCTATACTATATGATTTTTTTTAAAATCTGGGATATGTAATTATTTAGTTTATTTTAAAAATTCTGTTTACTATTTTCGAACTTTAATCATAGCTTAAATTTATGAGGAGGAAGGGGGGGGGAGAGAGAGAGAGAGAGAGAGTGTGTGTGTGACATCATTTCACTTTTTAGACGGTTTCTAAAATTCATTCTTGATAGATATTTTAACCAAAACATTTTTCATTTGCCTAATTTTCCGATATTAAAGTGAAAACACAAAATTTCAGCTTCCTTCCGACTCGTAAGCAGAGTCTAAATTCAAACGACAAGAAAAACGAAGTCAAAATGGCTTCCACAGACAGGAAGCAAACAATCTTTTACTTTGTCATTACTTTCTTGTACAAACCCTACTGGCAATGCCAAATTTCTCTCAGAGACCTCATAATTTGGCGGCGGACATTTGCCTTAAGTGATAGTAAATTTCTTAAACAATTAAGTAATTGTGTGTTTCTTGTTAGTTGTAGCCATTTTGAACAGTTTTTTTTTATCCTGCTCTTCAGTTGACGGTCTTTTCTTTTCATAATGTAATGACATTTGATTTTTGTAGGAATTCTGTAATATGGACCAATTAAATATACTGATTCATTTTGTTCACTTTATACTCCATGGTCCTGAAGTGATAATCATATGAATCTAATCTAAAATTATATTTTTATACTCATATAGATCGTGAAAAATGTGCGTTAGGGTGTAGTGGATATCGGCTCGGAACAAGAAATCATAGAGCCGAGATCGAATTCCAGTTGGATTCTGTGCATTTATTTACACACAAAACATGGATTAAGTAGCCCGAAAGATTGGGTTCTATAACCTTGGTTGGCAACCAGCCTATTGCAGAAAGGATTGGCATCTGCTACGGGAATATCCTCTGCGTAGTCAATCATAGATAGAAAGACACATGATCACCCAAGCGTGTATCACGTATAGCCTCACCCGGAGGATAAAGGGATTTGCATGGGGCTGATCCTACACAAATCTGTTTATCCCCTTGTAGAAGTCAAATAACTTACCTTTCAACATGGCTATCTCCTTTTGTCTCCCTGTAGGAAGGTAAACATTCAAGAGTGTGAAACTCACCTTCCTGATGTTTCCAACTAGCATCCAGTTGACAGACAAAATTAAACAGGGTTGTAACTGAATACCTGTCCCTCTGTGACCCAAAAACAAATGGTAGATATTGTGCTGAATATTTATGGAGATCAATGTACACGCTGAAATTATCAGCCAATCAGTGCTTACGGAATAGACTTGCCTGTAACAGAATGGAATCTCCCAGGTTGTTATTTAAACCACCTACCAATTTGCCATGGTGTTTTTTTTTTTTTGGTTTTTTTTTTTTGGTCAGTCAGACCCAACTTCTATTCTAGTTGAGTACTGGCTGGTTCTTCCACAAGATCTTTACATCCCCTATCTGTAAAAAAGACAAGTTAAAGAATCATGAATGATCCCCTTGTCGATGGTCTCCTATGCTCTACTAAGAGTAGTGGGGAGGGAGAGAAAGATAAATGATGAAAACTCACGTTAAAATTAGCGAGCAATTATTTCACAAAAATGAAATATATAAGATTTGGCATTCATTAAAAGATGCAAACAAGCCTAGACGCAGAAAAAAATTAGACAGTTTAACTAAATAATCCATATGATAATATAGTAAATAATTTCCACAAATTTCAAAATTTAAATTTCCCTCTCCCTTGGTCAGATATTACTCCAACTACATGCCCTGCAGAAGGGTAAAAGCACCCAAGAAGGACCCGCATACTAAGACTACTTACAGATTTCAGTAAAAAGAACCAATATTTTCTAGTCTTGAATCAACTGATTAGGAACCGAATTAAAAACACAAACAATGCATACCCCCCCCCCAAAAAAAAGACTCAAATATAATTGATCAATATTTACCCATTCCTGTGCCAAGTAAAAACATATAGATATAATGATAAATGCCCTGATGCTACAACAGACACGTCTTTTGATCCTAATTCACTGGACGAAATAACATGTACCTAATTTGGGTGGGTGAATGTAAGTAGGCTATAGTAAATATGGTTTACAGTACCATACGTTTAATTATTATCTGTTGCCCGACTTTAAACAATAAGGCATGTTCAGTAGAAACCGATGCACTGACCGTAAGCGGAGTAGGGGTTCACATCATAACCACCCCCGTCTCGACGCTTACGCGATTCTTTTGCTTTGAAGGTTGGTGCGACATGAGGCGCATTTAGATAATTCAGAACATTTTCTATTGGAAACCGGTTGTGCGGACTGCTACACGATTTCTTACTGCAACAAGCAAACAATTTTCTCCCTTCAGATGTAGATTAAACAGTAGGACTTATATTTAGAAAAATCATTGTTATTCTCAGATATCGTTAATTCAATATTGACTCGTAAAAATCCTTACAATGCGAAATATTTGTTAGAGTGTTGAAACTATTGTCCTCTTCTTTATTGGTCTACGAGGTTTCGGCTGTTGTACGCTCCGATCTTCTTCAAATGCTCGGTGCTAGTAGTGCAGATAAAATGAGAATAATACATTAATAAAACTGGCGACATTCTGAAGAGACGCAACACATTATTTTTAAGTGAATTTATCAATGTGATTCTCGTTACAACAGATGCCAGTGGGTTTTAACGATGTGTGACCCTAGGACGAAATCTGGCCTTGAGAATTTCCCATATAGTGAATTACCAGGACAGTTGATAAGAGCAGACAGACAAGTCCAAGGAGTGTGTTTTTCTGCCCTTCTATTGGAAGACAATGTAATTGTTTTCATTTCAAGCGGGTAAGAGTTATACAGCGAGGGAAATGGAAACCTTACATCCTTCTTCTCTACCCAGGCTAGGGTGCTTATTTAGCAAAATCAGAATGCAAGACGAAAATTAGTCAGTCGACACCCGGGTCTTTGAGAGACAGGTTGGGAAGAGATTTCAAATACAGTCGGCCTGCAAACTCGCCTGCTGCTACAACCAAGGAGAATATGGAGAAAGAAATATTGCAAACTGGAAGTTGAAGAAAAAATCGTCCCGTAGAAATTATACAACACGAATATTATCGTGCTACTAAAATACCAGACAATTGATATTTCTTTCGTCACTTATTTTGACTTGCTTGTATTCTTGTAATTATTCGATATATGTAAATCTACAGTGTCGTTGCGGTTTTCTTGAATCTAGTTTTCATCATATTAGCCTGAACTAGAGCCAAACTAATGATACTCCGCATAAACAACTTATATAACAGTGGTCGAACTGACGCGGTAAGTAAATATTTACTGAACTTAGAATAATCTGGCAAACGGTCACAATATTTAAGCACACAGTGAAGATTGCTCTCACTGAAATTGCTAAAAGTGGGAGAGAGAAAACTTTCAGGCATGAATTCAAAACAGGTTTCTTCTAATAGCTACTTAATCTCGTTTAGAGTTCTAAGAAAAGTTTTATCCACTGTAAAGTTTTGATGTCTTTGAAATACCTGTTGGAATTCTAATCAGTGTCGCTTGTATGAAAAAAAAGAAGCTTAATCAGTTATGACGCAATCCTTATAACTTCTAAGATTTGCTTCGTACAGTCGAGGGTTGAAATGGAATAATATGCAAAATGTAAAGCTGTGTCTTATCGTCCTCTTTTTTTTGCTTTGTGCCCTGTTCTTTCAGAACGTAGGCGATCATGGCTTTCCACATCTCTCTATCCCTGGTGGCTCTAAGCACGCCTTTTCCTGTTACACCACGCAACCCTCGTTCCGCCATTCACCTGATCAGGTTTTTCAAATATGTTATCAGCTGTCTCTTTTTCCCGCTATCTGGCCTGTTAGTATCATGTTCTCCAAGCCCTCCTCCCTCACTGCATGTCCCTGAAACGTTAATTCTCTTCCTGATGTTTAGTATTAATTTCTTTTTCGTTTCCATTCTTTCCAAAAAATCATCATTGCTTACAGGTTCGATCCATGATATACGCATCCTCCTAGTGTAGATCCACATTTCAGTTGAATTCAAGTTTTTCCTTTATCTTCGATGATATTGTCCAGCATTCAATGCCATATTAAAGAACAGAACATCACATAGCAATTGCTCTCTTCTTTGTTTCTAGCGAAATTGTCCTGTTTCTTAATACATTACTCAACTTTTGGAATGCTTCCTTCGCCAAGCAAATTCGGTTTCGGATCTCTGCGTCGCGCTTTCCGTCTTATGTTAGAAGACTTCCTAGATATTTAAATTTTGTACCTGCTTGATTTTAAATACCTGGCGTATCAGTCTACTAAAATATAGAGAATTCTTTTTGAAAAGACGATCACCGGCACCACAGAGAATCCACAATTATGTAACGCAGCAAAGTTCCATAATGGTATGTAACGGAAAATGACAATGAAAATACAATTCTACTACGTTGAAAAAAGAGGAACAGAAGAACTAAAAATCAACTAAATCAACAGACCCCACCGAAAATAAAAAACAGAAAAACAAAGACGGATTCTTAAAAAAGAAAACGTAAAGAAGCGAGAATGTTTGTAAGGATTCAAAAGAAAGCTGACAATCAGAACCGGAACTGTACATGTCGGAAACGTTACGAATAATTCAGGCAACGGATGTTCTTATTCAATAGAAAATTTGCCTGTCGACTTGAAAATCATCTGAAAGGAAACTATCGGCCATTTTACATGATGGACGTTTGCTGTCAACTAATTACTTACTGCGCATAATTACGGATATGTCTTGTCATGCAATGTGGTTCCATTGGAGACCCGATCGAATGAATAGACATAAATTGCACACGACTCCATTTTTCAAGAGACATGAACTTTTATTTTTCAACAGTAAACGTTTTTTATTTTTATTTTTTGTTCAAAACAAAATATTGTCGTTATGTTGTACGCAATAACTTCCATTGATTTTTTTTCTTTAGAATTATTTGACTATTTTTGGTTGTTAGCATTCGAAATGAAGCCGGAGACATGAGCAAAAGTTAAATTATTCACTTGTTCTCTTCGCTGTTTGAACCTCTTGCATACTTTTTCTCGAATTTGTTTTTGTCTCTTCTCGCCATTTTTCTGTTTCTCTGTGGTTTGACTGAAAATTTCCTGGTTTGACTATCTCAAAATATCTGTACACACATGAGATTATTTTAATAAAGATCTTTTTCAGGCCGAAAACTAAACAACCCACATATATATATATATATATATATAATCCTATAATTATGAATTAAAAGGTACATTGCGACACGGAAAATTCTATGTTTCGAGCTTTCTATCTCGTCATCAGGCAATATTGAATGTTGGTTCTGAACATGATCTACATTTAAATACAAAAGAAAAAAAAACAATCGATTTACTATTTATGTATGTGGGAAGATATAAAAATGATGTGTGCGTTCCTTTTAACTAATTAGAATAAAAATTTGACCAGTAATTTCTATTTTTAGAGAATGCATACTTTCTTTTTTCCTTTTTTCTCCTTTGTTTTTCTTATTTTCCTCCCTAACGGTCAAAGTGTCAACCTACTTTTAATTTTTTTTAATTTTTATTGATTCTCACTATATCTTATTACCTTTGATATATCCATTCTTGAATCAAAAATGTTTTTTCTGCTTTATCCATATCTTGATCTCTTCTCATAGAAACCAGGAAAGTGTGTGGCGGGGGTTATTACTTTTTAAAAGAACTTGTGAACCCATACACAACATGTAACGATATTATTACAAAGAAGACTAGACATGTGAAAAGTATAAACCGGAAATAAGACAGCAGCATAGAATATAAAAAGCGAAATGTTGGGAAAATTATTAAAACGTAAAGTATAATAATATAAAAAAGGCATTTAAAGGGTTTTGTTAATATAAAAAATAGATGAAAAAATTTATTATATAAAACATTATTTTACATGATATAAAAATATCATATATTTCATTGTATTGTGTTTTTTATGATATAAAAGCACAATAATAAAATCAAAAAAGTTGGTTTTAATCATAACCAACTTATAAATAATGATAACGTTAATTTTTGCGATTGTCATAATCCTAACGCATGTCCTTTGCAAAATAAATACTTAACAAATTCTATAGTATACCAAGCTACCATCTCTACTTTAAAAAATCCTAATTACACCAAACAATATATGAGATGTACTAAGAATAATTTTAAGACACGTCTTTATCAACACAACCCATCTTTTAACAATAAAAGATATAATAAACTTAGCTCTTTTTCTAAATACTACTGGCAATTAAAATATGCTAATAAAACCCCTACCGTTAAATCGAAAATATTAACAAAAGCTAAAACATGTAAATCGTTTTATGAAATATGTTTCCTTTGCTTACAAGAAAAATCCATATAATGAGGTTCACTTAAACTAGCTTGTTAAACTAATGTATTGAAATCACTAATTTTTGTCACCATAGAAAATTTTCCATACTCTTAACAATATTTAAAATTATCTATTAATCTTTACTATTCGCTCTTATCTCTGAAATTTAACTATTTTATATACCTTACATTTTAACTTATTTAACTGATATTCGATGATATTTTACCTAGTATTTATGTCTCTAAAGCTTCAATTATGTTTTTTTCTCATCTATTTGAGATTGTTTTTTATATTAACAAAACCTTTAAAAGACATAATGGATAATAATATAAAAAAATGTTTAAATTTTTTTCCAACTCTTCGTTTTTTATATTCTATAGTACTATCTTATTTCTGGTTTAAACTTTTGGCATGCGTAGTCTTCTTTGGCAAAACATCTTTACATTTTGTGTACGAGTTCTTAAATTCTTTAAAAATATAATAAAACTCCCCTACCACTTTATCACATTTGATGACCTTTATTTTAGTTTTTTTAAAATCTCCAATATATATATATTGCTTAAATATTTAGATTTTGGGTCAATACAGTTATAATGTAGAACTTTTGAATATTTTCCATTTGTAAACTAGTTATTACGAGACCCAGGTTTTAACCCTAAGTGGTGTCTTTAGGCGATTTTCAATAATTTTCAATATTGAAAATCGCTTGAAAACACTACTCATGGCAGAAACCTGGGCCGTGTAATAACTCGTTTTCAAATGGAATATATAAGTGTATATCGGATCAACTAAGAACACTTTTAAGCAGCGCTGGTACATGCACTTAACTTCATTCAAAAACAACTTATACCAAAACCAAACATCCAATTCTACATACTTTTGGAAGCTAAAGGATTCAAAACAGAAACCCAAAGTAAAATGGAAACTCCTAGAAAAAACTAGATCTTGCAACTCACTTGACGACATCTGCCCTTCATGTTTAAGTGAAAAGCTACACATTCTGAAGTACCCCAACAGTAGCGAATTATTAAACCGTAGAGACGAATTAGCAGTTATTTCTCGTTAAAATTTAAATAAACAAAAAAGCCCCCCACCCACACGACCCCCAAAATAATGCAATAAATACACATAATCAACCCTATTAATAAATAGAACAAAAAACGTAGAAATAAAAGACGACAAACCCCACAACACACCAACAATAAGTCTGGTTACCTGTAAATGGTAGAAAAATAAAAGAAACTATCGACACTGCAAAAAAAACAAAAACAAAAAAACCCCAAAAAGCCATATATCCCAATACAAAATAACCTAAACTAAACGAAAAAGTAAACAAAATAACCCATACCCTCCTCTAAACCAAATAGCAGCACCTTAAGAACCATAAACGAACGACTAGACCATACTAAAATCACACACCACTCATATCATTAACAACGACGCCACTATTGCTACACCAAGACAAGATAAATACGAAACCTGTCTTGAACTAAGCTACCTCTCCCAACCATTACTATAAGACTACAATACAGCCAACGAAATCAAAATAAGCTCCCAACCCCACTTTCACTTAAGAAGCATATTCACCACAAATAAACCGTTTTTCACCAGATAATTTTCATTCCAACTTCCTCACCCGATGAGAAGCACCTAAAAAAAAAAGGTAGTTTCGAAACGTCAAAATAATTGTGTAGTGATACTATGAATTTATAAACCATTGTAACAACTTATATATATATACACACTAAATATTTCTCGGCCAGAATTACTTCTGACCACATTATAAAACATTAAATTCTGCACTTTGGATGAAGAGTAATATTTTGGAGAAGGATTTGGCCAAGAACTTTCCCGTGTACTCTCCGTATACTATTTCAATGTTGCTTCATGTAAAGAGTAAGAATGATCAATATAATTGACAGGGCGTTTATGGGTTTAGACAAGGCGGATATAGTAATCATGACTGAATGGGAACTCAATTTACATTTCAATGTGACCTTCAAATCCGAACACCAAAATCATGCTGTTGTATCGATTCCTATATTCACACTCTCGCTTATGTATGTAACACTATTCATATCAAATAAAGTGATGGTTTATTTCAAGAAAGAACATAATCGTCATTAAGTAAGGAGTTCCACTGATGGATTAACACTTTAATGACTTCCCCGTCAGTAAGGTGAGGTGAGGTAAGGCCCAGACCAAGAGTTAATGAATCAATTGTCGTATATGAAAAACTCAGCCTTTATGCTGTTCCTTCCTTTCACGACAGCTGTTGGAATTGTCCTTCTCTACCTCCTTCTACGAAAATTGAAATAGCTCAGTCGGCCATCTGTATTTAACCGAAAACTAGGCTATCATATATCCCTGCTTCACCACCGGACAAAGGCATCAGTTCGAATGGGAAATTGACACACCTGCTCGGAATCTGATCACAGCACGACAGTTCCGTATTCATTACTGATATATGTTATGCGGCCTCAACATAATATAAACCTATCATAGGTTGAGTTAGAAATGACTCAAAAGTATTTATTTTAATTTCTAATGTTCTTGTTTACTGAGAGCACAGGGCATGTTTCGGTTTAATATTTGTGAGAGAGTGCATTCAAATATAATCGTGGCGATCTTATTTCACAGGAAATACCTTTTCATTGACCTACTTTCTGGCTTTTTTCAAATATCTGTCAAATTCATCAGAAAATGCTGCCTCATACAAGTTCAATTTCTAGACCAACCACTGTACAAAGAATCCCAAAAGAGTCCAGTAATTATTTCATTGAACGACAAATTCATGCCAACTACATAACTTTCTTTATGAATCCTCTATTATGTGTGTATGTGTATATATATACACATATATATATACATACAGTGTATGTTTTTGCTCTACTATTGTATCTTTTCTTTCGTACTTTGTATTGAGCACTTTTTCTTGTGTTTGGTTCCGTTTGGGGTTTTTTCTTTACTGCGGAGTATTGAATGTTTTGTTCTTTTTCCGCGGGTTTCTTTTTTCTCTCCCCATTCATCCGACGTCTTAGTACACCGGATTGTAACGGATTTAGGTTCTGTTTGTTAATGGTTTTTTCGGAGGTTTATTTTAGTATAAATTTACGGCCTGCATACTTACAGAGTCTAAGTAGTTATTATTTTTATTATTATATATATATATAGTTAAATAAATAAAAATAACAAGAGGAAAACTATATTTTTACTCGCCTACGAGTTTTGACTTGTGATGCACTTTATCAAGGCCAAAAGACGAAATAAACCTTATTGCAAATTAAATATCTACCAATAAACAGTGTTAGCAACTATAAAAACACTCACAAATCATACAAAAACATTAACAGAAAATTTTTAGTTTTAGAATTCCTTTCTGTCTAGTGCAATATCACGAGATGTTAAAATGAAAGGAATTTAACCTTTTTCTTTATTTAACCATCCTAATCTCAGATCATAAGTGAGATTAGGATGAGTATACTTTATATATATATATATATATATATATATATATATATATATATATATATATTCTTTGCAACTCGATGAAAAATTATGCAAAAAAAAAATAAAATAAGGTAATGGTAAAGTGCCAACTTGTGGCCAGGGCTTTCTTAACTGGTATTAGAAGAAAATGAACCGAGCCGACGCCATTGTCTGTCTTTCTCTCTCTGCACCCATGATCGTGCTTCCTAATTGCTACATTAAGTCAAATAGCCTTGTGGTTATTATCGTGATTAAGTGAGCATAGCTTAAATGTAGCATAAGAATGCAAATATAAGACATCCAGTGACGATTGAGCTCACTAGCCTATCGCAATATAGCAAGACAAGATTGCTAACCATTACATCATATCAAAGTGCCCAAAACTGGTTTAGTAAGCGCATCTTAAGCGTGACACAAGGTCGGTAGCACAGGATACCTAGTTGAACTATGTTGCCGGCACCCATTCGGATCGGATTCGCTATCATCTCTCCCTACTCCCTTTCTCTCACCTTGGTTGGCGATGGCGGAGATGGCATTCAATCAAAGAATTTGACGAAGCCATTAGCGTGAATTTTATTTTGGCGCACAATTTTGAGTGTCGAAGAAGCTCTCAAATTTCGCCAGAAGTCCCTCCGTTGCGCCTCAAAAGAGACTGAGTCAGGCGAGATGTGTCAAACCTAGCTGCATCGGTCTGTCGCATGCTTGATCAGTCAAGATCAGCCTTCATTACTGCCAGTTTGGCCGTTGAGATTGTTTCGATCTTTATCTATTGCGCCGTTGGAGTCTTCAGAAGTTGATTTGTATTTAGCATCGTCCTTCCTCGTCGACCTTACCACCATAGGTGGCCCTACAAGAGTTAGAAAGCTAGACGGCTTTGCTCTTAATATCAATGGGACAAATAAGCCCTCTTGCATAAAGAACATCCATATATATTTTTATAATAAATATCGGAGTGAACAGTTCGTTATCAAATGCAGCACTGACTAATTCATTTAACGAGTGAATCCCTGCCGTCAAACATTACGGTAAAAAAGTATTATTAGTGATTTTCTCACAGATCATCTCACTTAGTCTGACAGGAGGGTATATATATATATATATCTTCACTATTGACAACATAATTCTTGAAAAAAAAAATAGTAAAAACAAAGCACTGTTAAAGAGCGAACATGCAGTAAGAGCTTTTATAACTGGTATTAAAGTTTAGTAACTGATAGTAAAGAAAATAAACAGAGCCGACGCTGCTTTGCTATTGTCACTCTCTCTCCATGAGCGTTACAAAAGGTGTGTATATATATATATATATATAATGAATAAGAACGAAGAAAATAATTGAAACTTTTAAAACATAGGACAGTGCTCAAAATAAAAATAGACCAATGAATATTTATTTATTACTTTATAAAATGTGCAAACTACATACAACTTAAAGTTTTTTCGACATTAAAAGAGAGCTATATATATATATACACACACAACAGTCTTTATTATAATAAATATGATGACAATAATAGAAACAAATCAATAAATAAGAAAAGATAAAAGTATACAAATCACTGGGACAAGTAAACCCACTAAAATGTCAAAGAACAACTATATATATATATATATATATATATATATATATAACAACAAATGTCGGACTGAACTGTTTTGAAATGTAGAACTTTGACTTATGTCCTTAATAATAATAAACACAAATTCAAGAAGAAAAAAATAAAATATAAAAATGCACAAAATTATCCTTAAATATATAAGAACATTATTATTGTTGTTGCTAAAATATTTGAAAGATAAATAATAAATAAAGAAAGAATTTCACTATTGAATAAAAGAATATAGTAAAACAAAATAAAGGTACGACACGAAACGTTTTTTCCCTACAAATTAGAAAATATGTCGTTATCCATAAAAAAATATTACATTACTGACATCACTACAATCAATAAATAAGAGAGAAATAACAAAGGAAGCGAAATATACAATAATGTAACAATAGTCAATGATAAAAAAAAACAAATATAACAACTCAAAAAGCTAAACATTGTAGAGTCCCTGAGAATGATAGCATATAACGTAGCACGAAAACACGCTTCTTTCTGTTAATAGATGACGCAGTCAAAACAACATCTCGCTAAAAGATTAATATGATTTCTAACCGATCTTCCGTGATTTCCGGTTAGACTTTCATGTTTCTGACTGTCATGACCGACGTTTCAAAATTTTGTACACACTTCGAAAAGATTATGAGTCGAGAAAATGCCAACAAAAGTGAAGGCCTTGTCTATCGACGCTTCTAATAAAATTTCTCATTTCTCGGATATGCACAGATAAGAGCAACTCAACGCAACATAAAATACTTTTGGTATAATTGTACCGAAAAACAATAGTCCACATAGAAGGCGGCTTTTGATATGTTGTACAGCAATGAGTCACATAGAAGGCGGCTTTGATATATTGTACAAGCAATAGTCCACGCAGAAAGGCAGCTTTTGATATATTGTACCAAGCAATAGTCCACATAGAGAGCGGCTTTTGATATATTGTACCAAGCAATAGTCCACATAGAAGGCGGCTTTTGATATATTGTACCAAGCAATAGTCACATAGAAAATGACTTTTGATATATTGTACCAAGCAATAGTCCACATAGAAGGCGGCTTTTGATATGTTGTGCAAAAACGTAGTCATAGAAGGCGGCTTTTGATATATTGTACCAAGCAATAGTCCACATAGAAGGCAGCTTTTGATATATTGTACAAGCAATAGTCCATAGAAGGCGGCTTTTGATATATTAATATGAGCAATAGTCCACATAAGAAGGAAATGACTTTTGATATATTGTACCAAGCAATAGTCCTGAAGGCGGCTTTTGATATATTGTACGCAAGCAATAGTCCACATAGAAGGCGGCTTTTGATATATTGTACAAGCAATAGTCCACATAGAAGGCGGCTTTTGATATATTGTACCAAGCAATGATCCACATAGAAGGCGGCTTTTGATATGTTAACGCAAGCAATAGTCCACATAGAGGCGGCTTTTGATATATTGTACCAGCAATAGTCCACATAGAAGGCGGCTTTTGATATATTGTGCAGCAATAGTCATAGAAGGGCAGCTTTTGATGCATATTGTACCAACAATAGTCCACATAGAGAGCGGCTTTTGATATATTGTGCAAGCAATAGTCCACATAGAAGGCGGCTTTTGATATATTGTACCAAGCAATAGTCCACATAGAAGGCGACTTTTGATATATTGTGCCAAGCAATAGTCCACACCAAGCGGCTTTTGATGTATTGTACCAAGCAATAGTCCACATAGAAGGCGACTTTTGATATGTTGTATGACAACCGTCCACGCAAGGCGGCTTTGATATATTGTGCCAACAATAGTCCACATGAAGGCGACTTTTGATATATTGTACAAAAACAATGGTCCACATAGAAGGCAGCTTTTGATATGTTGTACCAAGCAATAGTCCATGAAAACGGCTGATATATTGTACCAAGCAATAGTCCGCATAGAGAGCGGCTTTTGATATGTTGTGCCAAAAGCAATAGTCCACATAGAAGGCGGCTTTTGATATGTTGTGCCAAGCAATAGTCACGAAGGCGGCTTTTGATATATTGTACCAAGCAATAGTCCACATAGAGAGCGGCTTTTGATATATTGTACCAAACAATAATAATGATACACACATAGAAAACGGCGCGATATATTATATAGCTTAATAGTCCACATAGAGAGCGGCTTTTGATATGTTGCTGCAAACAATAGTCCCTGAAAATGACTTTTGATGTATTAATATAAATAATAGTCCACATGAAAGCGACTTTGATATGACCCAACATAGCAATAGTCCCATGAAGGCAGCTTTTGATATATTGCTTCACGTAATGATCCCACATAGAAGGCAGCTTTTGATATATTGTATAAACAGTAGTCCACAGCAATGACACTGATATATTGTACCAACAATAGTCCACATAGAAGGCGGCTTTTGATATATTGTACCAAGCAATAGTCCACAAAGCGGCGCGATATATTGTACCAAGCAATAGTCTGAAAGGTGGTATAATGAAATCTATTTATTCAATATTACATGCACGGGGCCAAGTCAAGTGGTGAGAACGTTTGCCTTTAGACCATGAGGTCGGGGTTCACATCTCTCCATGGTCAGTTTGTCATGAAGGTGACTACTTGATGTTATCGGTCTTGAGAAGGTGATCTCAGTGTATAGCAAGTGCCTGAAAACAGACCACGCGTTGAGTGCTACTCCAAGAAGTGAGTCTTTATAATGCTTGACCTATTTTAAAATAGGCAACACATCCATGTCTTGCTTTTTATTTAGAGCTTCGACAGTCGAAACGAGTGCTTAAATAAATTGTTCTGTCAATAGAAAAATTACACTTCTTAAATGAATAAATGTGATTCGTTAGAGAACAAATTAAATTCAAATAAAAGTCCAAATCTAATGCAGTAAGAAAATAAAATTATCCTCTGACTTAATGAAGTGTTTGTGTTTCTACGAATGTTAGAGTGAGGTAAGTATGGTCTTTCATATAACCAATATGATAGTACAAAACGAGAGGAATTAGTATATGGATATCATGTCCCGTGTTACTGACAATGAAAAAAACTACACTCCTAGAGAAATCCGCATTGCAGAATTAAATAGGAATAATACCTGTAAAATGATAAAATTACTTAAATATTGATTGAACCTCCATTAAATTTCTTCCGAGAAAAAGTGTCTAAAGTACGTGTGCTATAAAAAGTGATACAAAAATAATTATATTTAATTTGTTTTTTATTTTTACGGTATATCAACCTCAATGGGCTATTTAGTGCTGACAAAATTTTTACAATAGATTCGAATGAATAGAACATATATTCTTTGTAAAAAATCAAATTTTTGATCAGGTTTTATTGACGTATTTTTGTAAAGAGAGCTTTGTTAACAGTCAGATATATTGCTCGTATGTTTTTGTTAAATATATTGCTGGGAATATATTTTCCTTCAAAAATGTATTGCTGGGAAAATTTTCTTCTCCAAGAAATTATTGTTTTTTTTTTAATATAAAAGTATTTTATACTCTCAATGCTTTAACCCTAGTTTAGGGGCTAACTATCTTCCCATAGATGGGGGGGGGGCCTAACAAATGCTACCAATTCGGGTCAAGTTGGGCTTGGGTACACCGGATGCAATTTTTCGTCATCCCCACAACGCGTATTGTTTTGTAAGGTATATTATATAAATTTAATGCACAAAAATTTTCTATTTTGTTTATATATATATATATATATATATATATATATATAGATTTGTTCGTTATTATTGATCATTTCTTCTTCATAATTATATGCAATATTTCAACCATATTTGACGCCATTGCAAGTGGCCAGACCTCCGAATACGTAGTGTCTTTTTGCTCGTTTCTGACTAAAATCCACTTGCTGTGTTTGTTGTCTAGATCCTAGAACCAGTTTTTAGTCAGTCACATTTTTATCACTTCAACCCCCAGAGAGCCAACTTGTAATGTTTCAGAAACGAAGAAAGAATAACTTGATGTAATAACTAGTTGAAATAGGCCAGCACGCTTTAACAATCGTTCACGATGACTTGGTGGCAATTTTCAATGAAAATGTGCTATGGTCTATCAGGTCTTTTCCAACGGCTCCGGGCGCTAGGATTGCTCGTATGTTTTTTGTTAAATATATTGCTGGGAATATATTTTCCTTCAAAAATGTATTGCTGGAAAAAAATTTTTCTCCAAGAAGTTATTGTTTTTTTTAATATAAAAGTATATTTTTATACTCCTATAATCTTTTGACCAATATCACCGACTCAAATCGAACCTGGTAAGATTTGAACCTCAGTGTCATGGTCGATGCGTTCTAACTACGCACCAATTATCTGACTGGGTTACAATGCATGCAAGTATGAAAATTCTTTACCGTCTTGATAAGTTTCGGGATAGACAGAATGGGATGTATATAGGAAGACGCTGAGATAAGTTTATCAATAAAAAGATAGGATTGTGGAGAAGGTATATCATAGATGAATTGATGAATAGTTTGATAAAATGAAACAGAATCAAGTGCATACTGAAAAGATTTTTAAAAGAAATAGATTTAAAGAGATGAACAGAATAAGATAAATTACCCTCGCCATCACCTAATCTATTTAACTCAACTCCAAGAAGCCAGAAAAATAGCCTACATTCGAAAGTGTCTACAAAAGGAGTTGACGCGTACATATAAAAAAGAAGGTGAAAGTGAAAGTGAATGAAAACACAAAATACAAAAATCTAACTTCATCAAAAACAATAAACCCAACAAAACACCAAAAATCCAATAAAGACAACCAAACTAGGCAAGAGACATCCTCAAATTTCTCCCTTTAAAACACAGAGAAAGGCAAGCCTGACTGCCGTATACCTACCACCATTTTGGTGAATCATCTGTTTTTGGTTCACTGCACATTAGCAAATCTACCTAACAACATTTCTGCTGCAGAGAGGGGAATAAGAAGAACCATGGCACGCCAAGCTTTCGGTTCAGTGTGGTTAACGTAATCTAGCGACGAAGCAATCACATAACGTCGTCTATCAAGACTAGTATATCATTAGCAGCTCAGACATATATTATAGCAGGGATATGATTATAATTATTAGCCAGACTCGATTTACAGTACAAAGAATCAAGATGACTGAAGTTTATAATGATAGCAATTGAAAAACGAAGTAAATACTTTGAGTAGTTTTTTTGTTTTATTATTAAGTATTACTGAACAAGATAACTGAGAAACATATCCTATTTAATAGAAAAAAAGAAGAGAGAGAGAGTGAAAGAGAGAGAGTGAGAGAGTAAAAGAGTGAAAGAGAGAGAGTGAGAGAGTGAAAGAGAGAGAGTGAGAGAGTGAAAGAGAGAGAGAGTGAGAGAGTAGAGAGAGAGTGAGAGAGTAAAAGAGTGAGAGTGAGAGAGTAAAAGAGTGAAGAGAGAGTGAGAGAGTAAAAGAGTGAAGAGAGAGTGAGAGAGTAAAAGAGTGAAGAGAGAGTGAGAGAGTAAAAGAGTGAGCGAAATCGTGAAGAGAGAGAGAATGCGAAATCGTGAAGAGAGAGAGAATGCGAAATAGTGAAGAGAGAGAGAATGCGAAATCGTGAAGAAGAGAGAGAATGCGAAATAGTGAAGAGAGAGAGAATGCGAAATAGTGAAGAGAGAGAGAATGCGAAATAGTGAAGAGAGAGAGAATGCGAAATAGTGAAGAGAGAGAGAATGCGAAATAGTGAAGAGAGAGAGAATGCGAAATAGTGAAGAGAGAGAGAATGCGAAATAGTGAAGAGAGAGAATGAGAGAGTAAAGAGAGTGAGCGAAGGGAGAGCGTAGAAAAGTGAAGAGAGGTTGTGTGTGAGAGAGAGAGAGAGTAAAGAAAAAGAAGGAAAGAGAAATTAACAAAATAAAGGAATTAGTATACAGTTAATGATGCCCTAAGCAAAACATAGACTAGCTAAGAAAACAGGTACACCTCTGTTCACACTGAAATGGAAACAGCACTAAGCGTGAATTTCTAACAAAAACGAAAAGGACTGAGATTTCCAGTGATTAAGTAAACGTCTCTGTAGGTCGACAGTAAATCCTGTATATTTTGTGAATCGATACAAATATGACAAAAGATGCGGAAGTGTCAGCTTCGTGCAGTCACATACTGATTGCTGGTCGGAAGATTGTGTCGAATCAGTTAATCATTATTTTTGTTGATGTTCAGACCTTTGCACTGTTGTCCATTTACCAAACCTCCCGACTATCTTCCTGCCATCTATTCCAACAAGCTCGTCGCATAAGTGAACCGTTGATTTCCCCCGACCCTCGATATGCTCTGTAAGGGTTAAATTTTTAACCTCTTTCCGATTCTGTTGCCATTTATTTTACTAATGTTTACCCTTATCAAATGCACAAGAGTCACTCGAGACAGGGAAGTTTACTGAAGGGATTTGTTATACGAGCAGTTAGAGGTGAAGTCTGTGAGTATCTATAAGAATGATAACAAATATATTCTCGTTCGACATTTTCTGCCCATTGCTTTCTTTTTCCTTTGCTGTGTGCCTTCCCATTCAGTTCAATGCCATACGTGATACACGTTTTGAGCGATCATGTCTCGAAAAAGACATGACTGACGGGACAGAAGATTATCCCGCAGTAGATTTCCATTGCTTTCTGTGGTAGACTGGTTGCCAGCCAAGGCTATAGAACCCAATCTGTCCTATTATTTAACCCATAACTGGGGAAGAGACGGATTAATACCTTTCCCAAGGGTATTTGTGCGTAAGTGAATGCAAGAAATTCAACTGGAATTCGAACTCGGCACCCCGAGCTCTTCTTCCGAGTCGATATCCACTGCGCCATAACGCACAGCCTGCCCATTATTCATTGTTAAAATAATTGATTTAAATTCATTCATATCTTTTATTATTTGGTCGCAATGTGACTATTCAGTATCGAGAGAATTATTCCCATTTAGCGCTTAGCTAAGTGTCACGGAGTAGAGATTTGTTGGCTGAGTTTATTCAGTTAATATTGCATTGTTAAGTCGAACATTTAATTTGTCAAATATTAAAGATTTCCATTCAAGATCCGAAATACCGGCTGTAGAAGAAACTCAGACAATTTAACCTTTTCAAACGAAGTGGGGTTTGCACTAAACGACAAACCGGAAATAATGAGGTTTTGTTTCTAATGATCTATTTCATGATTCGCTACTCTAATTATTTGCATTATTTACAGAATTATAAAATATTTATTCAGTTTTCATAGAATCATGATGACGTCGTTTAGCTTCGTAAATTGCGTACGGATAGTGGAATGTAAAAAAAAATATCCATCCTTGAGACATTTAATACCGATTTAGTCAGTTAAGGGCCATACGTGATACATACTTTGGGCGATCATGTCTCTTTCAAAACATGATTGCCTGAGCAGAATATTATCTCGCAGTAGGTTGACATTACTTTCTGCGGTAGACCGGTTGCCGACCAAAGCTATAGAACCCAATCTGTCCTGTTTTATAACCCATAACTTGAGGGATGACACGGATTAAGACCTTTCCTAAAAGTATTTGCGCGCAAGTGAACGCAATGAAGTCAACTGGAATTCGAACTCGGCTTCCCGATTTTCCGTTCCGAGCCGATATCCACTGCGACACAAAGTGGAGTTTAAAAACATATTCATCCTTCAGACATTTTATACCGTTACCTCTTCTAATCTTCATTCTGCCAGGCATTTCCAGAAGACCTTTAGATAGGTTATGATCTGCTCTCACTATGTCCTGTGAGTGCTAAGATTTCAAAGCCCTCTTTCCTCATATGCCCAAAAAATTTCAGCCGTCTTTTTTGTGTTAATTTTAAGTGTCCTTTCCGTTTTGATTTTCTCTACTTTTTGATTAGTTACATGATCGGTCCATGTTATTCGTATCCTTTTGTATAACTTGAATATTGGATTGAGCTAGGTTCTTGCACTCAGTCGAAACGAGGTATCAATAACTGAACAGTACAAAATAAAATAAGAACTAGATATGAGTAGGTAAATGAGAACAGTCTAAACCCCCGTTGATTACATAAAGGGTTCAGTTCAGAAATCCTTTTAGGTTACTCAGATCGATATACACCTGATGAACGCCGTGGAACAAAACGACTGAATCGTTCTGATAACAAATATGAAGACCGAATAAAAATATTTGTTTATACTTCCGAGATGAGGTAGTATTTACATTATTTACACTGTTCGGACTGTTGTCCACATCTTTATTGTCATATTCACGACCTTTCGACCGTTGTAATCAGGCATTGAACTCTTTTGGTGAGGTCACTGGATCTAACCAACAATTTTATTCTAGAGGACATCAGTTTCGAATTTTTTGGACTTAAAAGCCTAATGTTTCATTATAATTTTTTTTTTAACACAGCTCATATTGCATTCTTCCAAGCTAACCATTTTCTCTAGCACTTCCTATTGCTGGCTCCCATATTGTAATCATTTCTATTCTTGGCTGGTTTGGATGTTTGTGGCCGATCATATGCGTTTATTTCGTAAGTTTTCGTAATTACCATCTATTCTTTATTTGTTATTTCAACTTTATCCCATAGAAAATAGTGATTTCTTTTCTCCCTCCATATATGGTCAGCTACGCCTGATTTTAATATTTCCTCTCGTGTTATGGCCTTGTGATGTTTTTACAGCCTTACCTTAAGGGGGCGTCCCGTTTCTCTCTGATATTTATTTCCACAGCTAAATAGAATGACGTTCACAGAGCCCTTCGTCATGTGTTTCCATGTTGGAGGTCTTACTCGGGAGAGGTATCTGCGAAGTGTAGAACAACTTTTGAAGGTCATCCTGATGTTATATGAAGCACATATTTGTATTTCATCCGATAATCGCTAAACATAGTGAAAGTAGGCCAATGCTGTTTTCTGAATGTTGTTATCCTCATGCAACTTCCTTTCTATATTTGTTGGTGTTGTTATGAACCTCAGGTAGCTGTTTACGTTGTAGGGTACTGCTTATACCGACCATTTATTGTGGCTATGTTTCTGGGTAGCCGCTTATGACAAGCAGCGGACAATAGCTTTACATTGTATAGGTAGTGGCAATTGAAGTTGAGGTATTGCCCGGTGAATGTTGGCTTGCGATATACGGATGTCTTGAACCTATTCTTTGTTCGAGTTACTAGTACATAAATGAATGCTAGCTATTTGACAAGGATGGTGAAGCCCGAACCGTCGCCTTGGATATCTCTAAATCATTCGACAGAGTATGGCATGCCGGTCTTCTACGGAAACTGCGAAGCTATGGCATAACTGGACTTTTGTTGGACTTAATCCGGTCATTCCTCTCTAACCGCACACTGAAGGTGGTATTAAACGGACGTGCCAGCCAGAACTACCCTACAAATGCGGGTGTACCCCAAGGCTCTATCTTAGGTACTACGCTTTTTCTAATCTATATCAATGATCTCCCCGATGCCATAAGATCACATGTAGGCATGTACACCGATGACACCACAGTTTACTCTCGCCTCGATCAAAAACCTGGTGCTGGTGACAAGGCGAACCTCGCTACCGAGCTTGAGAAGGACCTCCAATCCATGGTGGATTGAGGTAAGAAATGGCTCGTAAAATTCAATTCTTCCAAAACGAAACTGACACTCTCAGCCGACCTCAAGTGGAATGACTACGTCGAATCCATGGCTAAATCTGCAGAAAGTCGGCTCTCTGTGCAGGGCTCGGAAATTCTTTCCGCCTGAATCTATCCTGCAATTATATAAATCCACCATCTGCCCGTGTATTGAGTACTGCTGCCACATCTGGCCGGGTACCCCATCTATTCTCCTCGGGGTTCTTGACAAAATACAAAGAAGAATCTGTAATGTGATTGATACCGACTTGGCTGATCGCCTGCAGTCATTCTCTCACCGGCGTGACGTGGCTTCCCTGTGCCTCTTCTATAAATACTTTCATGGCTTCTGCTCTGACGAACTTAAATCACTGGTGCCCCCTAGATGTGAATTTGCACGAGATACTAGATTGGCAACTAGGTCCCACCCTTTTACAGTGAAACCGATGAAATGTAACCGCAATTTCTACTCCAACAGCTTCTTTCCTCGCACTTCAGCCTGTGGAATTCCCTACCGCATGCTTGCTTCCCCGAAGGCTACAATCTCCAGGAGTTTAAATGTAAGGTCAATAGACAGCTCCTAACACACTAACTCACACCCACTCTCTTCAACTCTCTCCCTATGTACATCCTAAGTCGTCTATCACCCTCCTTCTGACATTTCCTATACCCAATCTCTCTATGTAACCCCCTGCACTATAGTGGCAGTGGAATGCCTTGCTTGGGGTGACACGATTAAAAAAAAATTGTTTTTGTTTATTTTATTGTGAACTCTATCGATGATCTTATTGAGTTCACGTCGTCCAGTAGTACACCCTTGTGCAAATTAAGAGAAACAACTGCTTAGGCTTCTTTTCTTTCACCATACGGTCAGTTTTTACACCCACTAGAGTTTTAAAAAAAAAAGGGCAGACAAATATATCAAATACAGGTCGGGGTTACTAGAATTAAGCAGATACAAAAAATTTAAATAACTTGGAAGCGTTATAACAGAAGCCGGAAAGTGCGACACAGAGATCCGAAGGCGAATTAGCATGGCGAAGGAAGCATTCTAGAAGTTGAGAAAAGTATTAAGAAACAGGACAATTTCACTAGGAACAAGAAAGAGTGTACTGGATTGCTGTGTGTTGTCAGTTCTTCAATATGGCAGTGAATGCTGGACCATATCATCAAAGATGAAGGAAAAACTTGAATCAATTGGAATGTGGTTCTACAGAAGGATGCTGCGAATATCATGGATCGAGTATGTGAGCAATGATGAGGTCTTAGACATGATGGATACAAAAATGAAATTAATACTAAGACAGCTGAAGTTCCTGGGACATGCAATGAGGAAGGAGGGCTTAGAGAACCTGATACTAACAGTCCAGATACAGGGCAAAAGAGACAGTGGAAAGCAAGGGATAGCGTATTTGAAGGACCTATTCAGGTGGATGATGGAACGAGGGTTGCATGGAGTAACAGGAGAAAGTATGCTAAGAGCCACCAGGGATAGGGAGATGTGGAAAGCCATGATCGCCTACGTCATGAAGGTACAGGGCACATAGAAGAAGAGTAAAAGGATGTAATCTCACTCTATTTTTGGAGTGCATAATGAAATTCGTTTGGCTTTTAAAATATTGCGTCATCTGTATTTGCATCAGATTTTTATCACACCCAGACGCTATTGCCTCGACTGTCCATTAATTGTCTTACAGCCAAGATCGCGGATGTTGTTGGTGTCAGACTATAGAACCCAATCTGTCCTGCTATGTAACCCATAACTGGAAGGAAGAGACGGATTAATACCTTTCCCAAGGGTATTTGCGCGTATGTGAATGCAATGAATTCAACTGGAATTTGAACCCGTCTCCCCGATTTCTCGTTCCGAGCCGATATCCACTGTACCACAACGCACATATTGAATGTAGTCAATTAATGATTATAATAATTGAGAAAAAAATAAAGTTTCATCAGTTTAATTTGTTCAGCTTTTCTAATGTTCTTAACTTTCTCTTTTATGCTGACTAACAGAAGATGTGCGTTGTGGTACGGTCGATATCTGCTCGGAACGAGAAGCCGGGGAGCCGAGTTCGAATTCCAGCTGAATCCAGTGTATTCACTTACGCGCAAATACCCTTGGGAAAGGTATTAATCCGTCTATTCCTTCCAGTTATGGGTTAAATAGCAGGACAGATTGGGTTCTATAGCCTTGGTCGGCAACCAGTCTACCGCAGAAAGCAATGGCAACCTACTGCGGGATAATCTTCTGCCCAGTCAGTCATGTCTCGAAAGAGACATGATGGCACAAGCGTGTTTCACGTATGGCACTTAACTGAACAGAGTGAAAAAACGATCTGACGTGAATATTCTCCCAAACGGTTTCGAGCAACCTCCATTTCTTTTAACCGTTTCCTTATTAGCAACATTATATTAGTTTTGCACAATACAACTTAAAACATAAACACAGAAAATGTACTGACAACGAACTTTTTAAACATGAATAATGAATTGAGCGCTTTGCAAAATAGCCATTGCAGACATTGTATACACTATGCAGGTCTTCATAAATTCGGGCACTTCACAAAAAGGTATCACCTAAAACCTAAGTTAAAAGTAAAATTAAAAAAATCTTACAGTTTTTATTTTAGTTTTAATCTTAAGCTAATACATTAAATTTAATATTTCCAATAAACAAAATACTTTGATGTATTTCAAAAACTAATTTGAATTGACTGGAAGGAGGAGTTTTTTTGTTAAAATAGCTGATTAGCGCTGCATTTTTTAGTCTAGTCGTCTTTCTCTGCAATGTAATTATCTTTATTAAAAAATACTTCCAAAAATTAAATATACTTTTCTGACGCAAGAAAAACAAGATTTTGAACCAAAATTTCAAACTTGCTTTAAAGTATTAAGAAATTAAAATTCAATAAAATAAAATACTTTGGTCTTTCCTCTTAATAACAAGCATTTTGTTGATAGAAGTGTGTTTTGACCAATTAGCCGCAGTTACTTTTTAACATTGAATGCTTTTTTTTTAAGAAAAGATTTTTAGGTACCTACCAAAAATGATAACGTTAAAGAACCTTAACAAAACTGAGCAAAAACAAAGGAAAGACTTAAAATCTTACTTGTAAGTCTTATTTAATTGAACAGTTATAGAAATAAATATTGCTTTCCATATAGATATTTTTTCATATTGCTAGGCAATAAAGCCACTAAGACGCACTGAGAGTGTCAGTCAGTTAAATGCCAGTTGGGCGATCATGTCTCGAAAGAGACATGACTGACTAGCAGAAGATTATCCCGAAGTAGGTTGCCATTGCTTTCAGCCGTAGACTGCTTGCCAGCCAGGGCTATAGAACCCAATCTGTCCTGCTATTCAATCCATAACCGGAGGAAACAAACGGATTAATACCTTTTCCAAGGGTATTTGTGCGTAAGTGAATGGAAGGAATTCAACTGGAATCCGAACTCAGCAAGCCGATTTGTCGTTCCGAGTCGATATCCACTGCACTATAACGCACAGCCAAGTAAAAATGAATAGGATTCGAACCCATATGTACTATTAAGTTATATTTACAAACTTGTGTCTGGTGCCTAGACCACTAGGCCATGCACTGAAAGTGTATTGAGCATAAAACAATGTCAGAAAAACCTTTCAAGAGGGAACAATAAAAGAACAGGCACTAGGAAAACAGAAGGTAAGGATTGACACTGCACTTTGGTCGAAACTGACGGGCGATCTGTCCCTCTCTACTCTATCTATTTCAAAAAACAAAAAACACACACGCACATTATATATATATATATATATATATATAGCGCGCGTAATGTAAATCTGAAAGGACATCTGGCTACATAGTGTTGAAATACGGTTTCCGTCCAATCACTGAACTTAACTAACGTCGAAACTTGTCAGTACCTAGATAGGTGTCCACTTGGGAACAATAGATAGTTTAAGCTCGAATGCGCTTCTGGTACAATGGATCAGTCAGTTAAGTGCCATACTTGATACACGCTTGGGTCATCAGTCAGTCATGTCTCGAAAGAGACTCGACTGACTGAGAAGAATATTATCCCACAGTAGGTTGACGTTACTTTCTGTGGTAGACTGGTTGCCGACAAGGCTATAGAACCCAATCTGTCCTGTTATATAACCCATAACTGGAGGGAAGAGATAGATTGCTACCTTTCTCAAGGGTATTTGGGCGTAAGTGAATGCAAGGAACTCAACTGGAATTTGAACTCGGCTCACCAATTTCTTGATCCAAGATGATATCCACTGCACCCCAATGCACATCCGCACAGTGGATAATGGCTCAAAATTGTTGAGTTCCAATTTAAGTTGGGTTCATTATATTTTCTTATCATTAAGTTCATTAGTACGACTTTAAATGACTAAATCATTATCTCAAAATAAATAAATTCATTAATATTATCTTATAATTTAAAATTATATACCGGCTTGAAATAACCTGCCTAGGATTGATAAGAAGTAAAAAAGGATAAATCTAATCGAAAAAAAATCTGATAAGTGACATATTTCCGGAAATGACCTCTGACTCCATGATCTGGGATTTTTGAAACCTACAACTCTCACCTGCTTTTTGCGTTTAAAAAGTGAACGTTCAGTAACATCATGTACTCACAGAACATCACTCAACCTATTTAGATACTTTTCCCCACAACAGGAAGGTTATATGTCATCGCTGCAGGATTATACCTGTCCAGATGATGTCAGTGGTTCTCAACATGGCTCGCAATGTTTGGCGGGTTTACCGACCAGCACGATCGCCCTCACATACACCTACGACTAGTGCAGTGCAGAAAATGGCATCGAATAATGCCCCAGAGGGTGGCATTTGCTGCTTTCGTGAATGCATGCAGGTATGCAATAACGTCTGGAATATATGGTAACCCGAATTTTAAAAATCTAGTGCGTACGGCGAATAAATTAAAACTTCCCAGCCCAGATGGAACACTTTTTGTTATTTGGCATCTTTATGTCCAATGAAAATAAACATTGTATCACGATTGAATATTGATGTGACTTTTATTACAGAACTTTTTTATTATTGAAACTTTTATTATTAAATAAATCTGCGACAATACTATTTGGCAATGCAATAAAAGAAAACGAGAATAAATTACTAATTATCATTGTTAAATACTTATTCTATTGTTATTTGTAAGCAAGATGAATATTCAAAATTGTCAGCGATGTATTGCTGGTGTCAAATTCAGACAAATTTACAAATTTTTCATTTTTAATCATTTCACTTCGATCTAGGCAATACAGACTCTAAGACGCAAATGGGTTACTAAGTATGAAAGAATACGAGAAAAAAATTATTAAAGAGAGAACAATAAACAAACAGAAAATAAGTAGAGAGGATATAATGATTGACAATGCATTTAAACTTTTTATCAAAATGTAGTGAAAAGCAACAATCCAGAAGAGAGTTCCACGGGCGAGTAATGCGAGAGATGACTATGAGATATTGCCACCAATTCAATACTGTGCTTAAATTCGAAGTCTTGGTGCCATAAAATAAAGTTGATCAAAATATTCACCATCAAGTATTTATAGAAAACACACAGGGAAGCTCCGTTATGGCGGTGGGAAAGTGACTCAAGCCGAGATGCTATGTCAGAACTAATAAGATTGCAGATTCTTTGTATTTTATCAAGAATCTTTGAATACATAGCGGAAGAACCAGATCAGATTTACCGGTAAATGGTAGACTTATGTGTAAGATAGATTCTGTCAAGAGGAAGAAATGTTTAGCACGATACTGCAAACAAATATGACCTTTCCACTTCATGTCACCTCAAAACTGTCTGAGAAGACAAGATACAAAGAGTTACTTCTCTTAGAGGTCAGCGTCAGTTATAAGCAAAAATATTTAATATCTGTGATGTTTTCAAATTTGTATCTAGAAATATAGACATTTTAAAAATAAACTGTCATAAATATACTTAAGTGCAGATATTTTGACCTAAGTATACAACATCAGATGTGCGGCATAAGTATTTCTTCGGCTGAAACATTAAAGAAAACTGTCGAACAAAGAACTCTCCTATTCTCTGTTTATGGGGAAAAAAACTTCTTAAATATTACTTTGCTAGTGAGCCCATGCCGTCCAAATATTTATAGCGATATGCCGTATCACAAATATATCAACAAATAATCAATTCACCATCATAGTAAATAACTTGCATAAAGTAATCTAATTTAGTTTATGTACTAACGATAGTAATAAGATTTTTTTGACAACTCAAAAATTAAATATATAAATGCATTAAAGTAAATTCAAAACTGATTTAGAATATTCTAGTAAAGAGAAAGTAGGTAGAAACAAGCAGAAACTACCTAAACGTAACATTACATGTTTTAACCCACTCTAAAGCCGTAATGTCTAAACAGATATTACAACCAGTCACTCATTTAAGTGCCATACGTGATACATGCTTTAGGCGATCATGTCTCAAAAGAGACATGACTAACTGGGCAGAAGATTTTCCCGCAGTAGGTTGCTAAAATTTTCTGTGGTAGACTGGTTGCCAGCCAAGGATATAGAACCGAATATGCATTTGTTGATTTCAGTGTTATCACTCTTTCCAGCGTTAAGAGTTGCCAGTCACAGCTCTAGAACCCAATCTGTCATGTTATTTAATCCATAGCTGAAGGGAGAAGCGACGGATTAATACCTTTCCCAAGGGTATTTGCACGTAAGTGAATGCAAGTAATTCAACAGGAATTCGAACTCGGCTCTCCGATTTCTCGTTTCTAGCCGATATTCTCTGCAGCACAAGCACACCCTAAATTTAATTCACAAAGATTTCTAACAGAATGAAAATAACTTTATTTACGTCCGGTTATATTGAACACAAAAAATATAATCAAAATATATATTAAATAAAACACTAAGCATTTGCTTTCTTTTAAATCCCATATTTTTTTTTATTTACTAGCCCCTTTTTCTGTACTCTTTCTAAAGTAATGAGAAAGCAATCCTCAAATTAAAAGAAAAAGAAAAAACGCCTGACCAAATCAGCAAAATGGCGGAAGATTGTTGGCCACAGGTTATAATCCGTTGAGCGTGACAGGAGGTGTATTTTTATATATAATAGAACCTAATGAGTCAGAAGAACCTACCATAGGTTTCTCCTAATTTCCTACAGAAGGATGCTGCGGATATCTTGAATTGAGCACGTGCGCAATGATGAGCTTTTGGAAAGAATGGTGTTTGAGTCTGAATTTTGTTTTACGGTATATCAACATCTCTGTGGGTTATTTAATGCCAAAAATGTAGGGTTCGAAGGTATTTTTTAATGTTCGGTTATAGTGAGGTTGTTTGGTCAGATTTTAATGAAATGTTTTTGTATTTATTTTTTTATTTTGAAAAACTGAAAATATCTTCCAGTTTTGTATTCAAAAATGTTTTGCTGAGAATAATTCTTTCCTTCAAAAATGTGTTATGGAAACAATTTTCCTTCAGAAAGAATATTTTTCTATGAAAGTCTATTTTTATGTATATATTTCTATAAAAGTGTATTTTTGTACTTTCAGAGTGTTTTGACCCCAATTTAGGGGTTAACTATTTTCCCATATCTGGGACCCTAACAGGTGCTACTACTCTGGGTCAGAGTAGACCTGTGAACAACAGCAATTAAGAGGTAGTTCTATACACCTTACAACCTCGCAATCAGAGGCCTTGCTGCTGGATGCAGTTTACTGTCATGCCCAGGACCAGGAAAAAATAGAAACGGAAACGAAATTAATACTGAGCATCAGGAAAAGACAACTGAAATTCCTAGGAAATGCGATGAGAAAAGAGGACTTGGAGAATCTAATAATAACAGGTGATGTAGAGAGAAAGAGAGACAGGGAAAGCAGCGTGTAGCATACTTTGACAGGCCTGAGCAGTTGGATGGCAGAGCGGGGATTGCGTGGTGTAACAGGAGACGCGTGCTAAGAGCGACCAGGAATAGGAAAACGTGAAAGGCCATGATCACCTACGTCCTGAAAGGACAATGCACATAAAAAAGTAGCGGATCTTACTTGCAGTATCTGGGAAAGAGGGCGTTATACAGCGTGAACAACTGTCTTAACAAGGCTTGGACACTCAAACTCTCAGAAACAAAGATTTAGAGCTAACACAACCATCGACGGCTCCTTATATATATATATATATATATATATATATATATATATATATATACAAAATATAAAATATGAAAATAGAGAGCAGCTTTTCCCAGAATGGAACTTCGGCTCGCAGATAACAATTATAGCAAGAACTCTCGTTAAGATCAAACTCGTTACATTATCAACACTTTTTTTCTATTAGATGACTATATATATATAGTCATCTAATATATATTTTTTTAATCATTTTTTTTTAATCATTTCACCCCAAGCAAGGCATTCCACTGCCACTATTGCGCTTGGGGCTACATAGGGGAAGGTAAATAGAAAGAGTGGTCAGATATAGGAAATGTCAGAAGGGGGTGATAGATAGTTGGGTGGGTGGAAAGAGTGTTTGAAAGAATGGAAGCGAGTTAGTTTGGTAGGAGGTGTCTATTGACCTTACATTTAAACTCCTGGAGATTGTAGCCGTCGGGAAAGCAGTCATGTGGAAGGGAATGCTACAGTCGGGAAGTGCGAGAAAAGAAACTGTTTAAGATCATCTTTACATAGCGCGTTATAAAAATACAACTAAACCTGGTAATGATTATGTTGTTCTTTTTAACCGTAGAACTATAAAATTACTTAACCTTCATCCAAAAAGATAGCGTGAATTAAGAATATTTTCTGATCTTAAGTATTTTGTAAATATATTTGATCATAAATCAAATGTAAACAATAGAAACTTAAATGAAGAACGAATCAGCCGAAATGTAGAGGAAAACTAAAAAACAAAAAGAAGTTCAATGTTACCAAGAAAACTTGAAACTAATAAAAGCTAAGATAAAAACTTAATTCTTTTTGAATATGCTATTACCCATGATCTAACACGTTGAAAGAAAATATATTAGTATTACATAAAAGATTGCTATTGAATTCCATCCCTGTCACTATTTTTATAATATGCAAAAGAGGATATATATTTTTTGTTTTTTTGTATGCGCATTTACTTTATGAGTTCATTAGAAGTAAATATATAAGGCGTAGTACTTTGTAACTAGCATTTAATACATATCTCCCTTTAGGAGAGTCTTGTAATTTGTTTGAAGTATTGTATATATTAGGTGTATCCTACTTTCGGTCAGCACGCAAATATATAAACCATAAATTAAAGGAGACAGATATATCAGCAGATCGTAAAACGGTGCCCACTATCACTTTAACAAAAGAGCCAAATCCAACTATCGGTTAACGCACGCACGCACGCACGCACACACACACACACACACACACACACATATATATATGTATATATAAACCATAAACACACGCACATAGACATGCACAAACACACTTACAGGTAGGTACACACACACGCACTACAATTAACGACAGCGGTAGGAGCGAAAGATTCATTGAAAAGTACGGTCTACAAGCGGACGTGAAATCAAGCTCTCCTATCATTCTGAAGATGAGATTTTTATCTCGAAATATTAATGAAAGATAAATAGGTAATACGCAACACCTTTATCTTTCTTTATTTTAATAAACGCGTTGTGATAGCCTTCAAATACACTATATCTCCCTTTAGAGGTCTTATTCTTCAGTGGTAGAGACAATACAAACCGTAAAATATCCAGTGTCTCATCAACCGTTAGCATAGTTTTGGATTACCTGGATTTGTTATCTCTGACCAAAATGCAACTATTTCCGTTAGTTAATATGAGAAACTGCACCGAGAATTTAATACTCACAGTACTAATTAAATGCAAACGAGGAAACAGAGTTTGTGCCAAGGAATAACAGAATAAAGAGAAATGGTAAAGGCTTAAAGTTACCTAATATGACAGAAGACAAGAAATTGTGGCGAGCAATGATCGCCCATTTTTCAAAAGAACGTAACGCATTAAATAGAAAGTTATATACAGACGTTAATAAAAACAATAATCACAATTGTAGTGTAGTATTATCCAGACTTTGAATAAATATTGTAAAGAAAAGGTAAAAATTTCTGAACGTCTTCCACATAATCGGTACTTAACAAGCCTCACTAGCTCACGTTAAATCCCCTTTTCTGAAAATATCCTGCTAAATACTGGAGCCGAGAACTTATCATTCAGTCTTTGTTTAATAATTAGTTATACGCGATCGATTTATGGCTATTCGTTTTGGATTGCGATTGGAGTCTACTTAAGAATACTTGGCTGTCGATTGAGACGGGCGAGGACTGTCAGAATTTCCACTTCCTTTAGCCAATCAGATTCAAAGATCTTATCAAAGCAGACGGCGTCCGAGCGTCGCTCAAAACAAACGCTCGACTATTCGAAGAGAAATCGCTTGCGAATCAAGTTTGTTGTGTTAAATCTCAAATCTATGTACAAACGATAAGCCGTCTCTGTTTGCAGTGCAATCTAATAATTATTAATCCGTATATATATGTCTGCCTTTTTTTATATTCTCGTGTTTATGTGTATGAATACAGATGTTTAATTTTATTTATATATCACCTTAAACGTGGTCGTTAATTGATATTCGTACTTGAATAGCTGTTCCGTTTAATTGTTGAACAGTCTCTCTCTCTCTCTCTCTATATATATATATTCTTTTACTGGCCAGAATATTTCAGAAATTTTATTCAACAGTAATATGCTCTCTGCGTCAGGATTCGATTTTTTAAGAGATCAAAGCACTTTATCACCCCACACAATATATATATATATATATTTTACACACACATACAAGGCATTAAGTCAAAAATTATTTCGTCATTACACATCTTTAAGCTTGTCACACTATCTTCTGCTCATAGTTGGCAATAGTGTGGTCACGTGATCAAAGTTTCACCTTCAGCACGCCAGTTTTCTTGCTGCTCTTACAGTGTAAACATGGCCGCTCCGCTAGCAGTGTGCACCAAGGACGAATAAAGAGCAGGGATCCGAATCTGTACAGAACATGCTATCTAATCAGTGTTAACTCGACGTTTTGCCATTACTATCTCCCGAAACTTACTGAATCTTCTTGTCCGTGACGGAGGTTGAGGGACGTCCTGCTCCTTCACCGTGTTTCCCTCTTTTACAATTCTCGATCCAATAATACAATAAAGTCGCATAGATTTGTGTATTAGAAGACTCCAGTGAAATTCAACTATTAACGCACTATTAACGCGCGTTCGAACCAAAGAAATCGGATCACTGATTATATATGATGATTGAAATGTAAATAGGCACAAAAGGAAAGCATTTGGTATAGCAGACTTTCTCCGTTAACCAACCCCAAAGAAAAATGTCACGGTATGTTAAGTCAGGGTTTTTGGACTGAGCACTCATAAATATGATAGGGAGTTACTTCTCCATTATTCATTGTCTTTATATATGTATGTGTGTGTAAATAACATTTTCAAAATCATTTATATAAGTTTGTGTGTAAATAACTTTTTCAATCATCATTTATATATGTGTTTGTGTGTATGTACGTATGATTGTTTATTTGTTTCGTGACACGTTTCGTTTTGAAAAAGAAATTCTTCATTCTAATAATTGCCATAGAATCTGTACTGGATACAAAAAGAAAAAAAATTATAGTTTTTTAAATTTTGACGTCTAGTGTATCCAGATGTTATTGAACCATATTTAATTCAGCATTTTTAATTCGGATACTGAGAGTGCCTCTATCATTAACGTTTCAATGTCACCTGTCGTCAGCATTTACTGTATTTCTTATACCACATATTCCCCTTTATATATATAAGCAAAATTCCATCAATAAAAATGTCAATCGTTTGGAGAAATTCATTCAGAGCCGAATATTTTTTTTAAGTTACGTTTTTTCATTTGGTTAATTATAATATTAACCGATTTTTTTTTCTGAAAAAAAAAAAAGAAAAAGAAAAAAACATCAGACAACCACTCAGTGATCAGCCAGTTTGAAATGAATTAAATTAAAAATATTTTTATAAAATAAAGGTTTTACACTTTTATTGCCCTTTCCAGAATTGTGGGTGTTTCCTGACTAACCTTTTGGTTGAAATGGTATGGAACGTTAATTTTTTTGATTATTCAATTATTTCCTATCAAAATAAGAGACAAAATATCTGTATCTTTATTTGACTCAGTTATTTGTGATTCTACTAAGACCTACATGCTTCATTCGTTTGAACATATTTTGACCAATGATCCGAGTGATTGCATACAGCTAACGATATAGGTATTTCTGAACGAACTTGACGCCATAGCATGCATGTGAAGGCCATTATTGAAACCGATAAGTAACGTCCTTTGATACTGTACAGTTTGTCATCCCCATTTCTATCCTAACTGGACAAAAATACAGAGGGCTCTAAAGACAGGAATAAAGTAGGAAGTGCAACTATCTCTCACAACGTCACACTCCAAAAATGCCTCCCAGACAATACATCTATTTTTAATACTGAAGAACAGCCATAAACCTAGCTTTGAACCTCAGCTTCGAACTTAACCTCAACAAATATATAATATTTTCAGACTCATTATCAGTGCTAATGGCACTCAAAAACAAAATCTAAGTAACCCTCTGATCATCAATCTCCTACAAAGAATCAACCTTACCCAAAACAAAAACATTATTTTATTATGCTGGATTCCCAGCCACATTAGTCTCAGAGGAAACGAAAGAGTTAGACATTTAGATCAAAAGATCATTAAACATCAACATTAGTGATATAAAAGTACCCTACACAGATTACAAACCTCTAATCAACAACTTTATGACGACCAAATGGTAACAGTTGTGAAACTCATGAAAAAATAAACTCTACAAAATTAAACCCATTCTTAATGAATGGATAGAAGTTAAAAATTTCCAACAGGATAATGTCAAGAAGATAAGTAGTAGTAACGACTAGACTTCAAATAGGCACACCGCTGTCGCCCATTCACACCTACTAAAAGGTGAGGAGGCACCAATTTGCATTCCATGTTAGGAGCTCTACACAGTGAAACATATACAACAAGCTGCATAGATCTTGAACAAATGCGGTGAAGATACAATCAAAAAACAATCTGAAAGACATCTTCAACAAAGCTGACCCAAATGACCTTTTAGAATTTCTAAAAGCAACAAAATTATCTAACAAAATATAGTTGCAAAATAAGATAGCATATAACCATCACACATCAAATCACAACGCCTCTACTTATATCTTGATAACAATACTCACAAAAGATCAACGAGCGGTGAACAAAAACCAAACAAATCCTTCAGCATTAAATGACCCAAACGAGTAGAATATGCCTGTAAAACAAACAACTAAACTATTAGTACAATCTAAACTAGTAAAACCTATCACATGGATGGGGATTGAAACGGAGAAGGGTGGTAGGATGAATACGTAAAGATGGCATCTGAATAAAGATATCACCAAAACGTTGATTGCGGTGGGACAGCCCTCCGACTATCAGCCTTTAGCTTTATATAATCGATAAACAGATGGAAGAAGAGTAAAAGAAAACAGCGCTGTACGTCTTAACTTGCGGATGTGCGTTGTGGTGCAGTGGATATTGGCTTGGAATGAGAAATCGGAGAGCCGAGTTCGAATTCCAATTGAATTCGTAGCATTCACTTACGCGCAAATACTCTTAGGAAAGGTATTAATCCGTCTCTTCCCACTAATTATGGGTTAAATAACAGAACAGATTGGGTACTCTAACCTTGGCTGGCAACCAGTCTACCGCAGAAAGTAATGGCAACCTACTGCGGGATCTGCTAGATAGCACACATTTAACCGCAGAAAGCAATGGCAACCTACTGCGGGATAATCTTCTTGCTCAGTCAGTCATGTCTCTTTCGAGACATGATCGCCAAATCGTGTTTCACGTATGGCACTTAACTGACTGACTGCGGGATAATCCTTTTGCACAGTTAGTTATATCACTTTGGAGACATGATCGCCAGAACGTGTATCACGTATGACACTTAACTGATTGACTGACGTCTTAACTGCGACATTTGTACTATGAATTAGAATTCAAACGCTTGTTTAGGTTGATAAAGTACGAAAAAAGATGAGGCAAGTAATAAAATCAAATAGTCAGGATTTTAATTTTCCATCGAGTCAATGTTGTGTATCAATTTAAAGAGATCTGTTCTTCAGCGGTTAAATGCTATAGTAAAAAAATTAAAAATAATAAAAAATGCTATAGTAAAAAAAATAAAAAAAATGTCTTCCATCTGTTGGGGCGTGAGTTACTATTAAATTATATCCCACAGGTAGATACCTGCCTTAGGTAAATGAATTAGTTATATAACCAAATCGTCATTGGTTTTAAATTGTTCAGTTAATCAGTTTTAGCTAAGTCTATATCAGAATAGTCAAATACTTTACTCCTATACTAGACGAGTAGTGGGCGATATTGAGTATTTGTTCTTTTCAATAAACCCTTTTCATTTGCCATCCCTCTATGTCGTCCTTATTTTGACATCTATCCAATCAGTCGGATGTACGTTGTGGTGCAGTGGATATCGACTATCAATCCAACCCAGTTTGTCCTGCTTGACCCATAGCGGTGAGAGAAGAGATGGATTAATACATTTTGTAATTGGTAATTATGTGCGTTGTGGTGCAGTGGATATCGAATCGGAACGACAAATCGGGGTGCCGAGTTCGAATTCCAGTTGAATTCCTTGCATTCATTTACGCACAAATAGCCTTGAGAAAGGTATTAATCCATCTCTTCCCTCAAGTTATGGGTCAAATAATTAGAACAAATTGGGTTCTATAGCCTTGGCTGGCAACCAGTCTACCGCAGAAAGCAATGGCGAACTACTGCAGGATATTCTTCTGTCCAGTCAGTCATGTCTCTTTCGAGATATGATCGCTCAAAGCGTGTATCCCTCGTATGGCACTTAACTAATTTATTCAGATAGATTAAAAGCAAGAGAAACCCTGAAAAAACTGCTTATAGTGTGACTCGATAAACATAATTTCTTCCAAACATTTTCTCATAGTAAGTTTTTTTAAAAAGCATTTATCTTTCATGTTTTTTAAGCATACATTTTCATGTAGATCTTTTTCACCTTATAACTTCCCTATTATTTACATGAAGTGTCCATAATATTTTGAGTATTTAGCAGTAGAAATATATTTCTGTTAATTCAAGGTTCTTAATCTGTGAACCAAAGAAGTCTGGGTTCGAAAATATCTGAAAAGGACACGACAAACTTTCTTCCTGCCTGAAAAAAATTTGATGCACAAAGAAACATAAAATCCTCTTCCATTATAAAACCGTTGTGTGTGTGTGGGGGTGTATTGTTTTTTACTAAATTTATGAAAACTCTTGCCGAGTGTTTGTCCTTTAAGACAGGCTTATTTTATTTTTTGCAGCAATATGGCTGTCGAGTAATATATATATATATATATATATATATATATATATATATCATCTCTATGACAATAAAAACAGTTTCATATACATATACATATATATCATCTCTATGACAATAAAAACAATTTCATATACATATAATACACACATATATATCCACTATGACAATAAAAACAATTTCATATACACACACATATATACATATCCCCTCTCTGTGGCAATAAAAAACGATATATATATATATATATATATATATATGTATCCCCTCTCAATGACAATAAAAACAATTTCATATATATATATATATATAATTCTCTGGAATATTTTGCAGTCATTTTTGACGGCAGGAGTACACTCGTAGTAGATAATGCTTTGCACAACTGTTTATTACTCTTGGTTAATAACGTCACCCTCAGAAAACCAACAAAGCCACTATGACACAAGATGTTACTAAGTGGGAATAAACCCGAGAAAAGAAAAAAAATTGAAGCGGGAAGAACAGTAAAAGAACAGATAATAAAACAAAGATTAACGAGTTTTAAGGTTTACATTTAAATTTCCGAAAATCCATTTTGACTGGAAAGCAAAAATCACAAAAATTGTTCGACTACCGGGAAGTGCGAGAGAAGAAACTTAAGAACTTACGGTTCAGTCTAGCAATTTCAACTTTAAAATCATAAGATCGAAATAATCTGCGTTTAAATTAGTGACGTCGACGTACCAAAAGTAAAGTTCAACAGAAGAATTATCATAACTTTTTTTATAGTAGAGGCATGGGGAAGTTCCATTACAGAGGTGTGAAACCGAGATGTCAATTTAGAACCGATAACATTGCAGATCCTTCATTACAATTTGTCATGTGTATATACATATATAGCAGAAGCCCCAAACCAGATGTAATATAAATGCATAGACGGCTAGCAGACTTATAAATGTCGAAGATAGTTTTTCTCGACAAAATCTAAAAGGACAACTTTCGTAGAAGCAGATCTGAGAATAGATTCAGTAGAATCTTAGTTTATTCACTCGACGCTAAAGGAATAAATAGAGGTGCAGTTATTGCCTGACGATTAAAAGTAGAAAAAATCCCTGCGTTGATATTCTCGTCTTTTGTTTTTTTTATATTTTTCTTGTCCTTTATTCCTCATAATGTTTTTGACACTTCATTTACGATCCATTCAATCAAACTTGCCGAATACGTTACTCGCTCCAGTCCTCAGTTTCTCTTAACCTCAATGCGCCTAATTCTTCCTTTTTTCTGTTAAAAGTAATTACGATTCTCCTTAAAACTCTTCCAAGGAAGCTTTGAGTGCAGCCCGAAAAGATATTTTAAAGAAAAAGAAAAAAAAAAAGAACATCCATCTTTTTGTCTGTGCCTCATTCGATTTTTGTCGAATCAGTTTTTCGTTTTAAAATTTTATTTCATTTTCAAATCTAAGACAATTTATTCATTTCATTGAATGTTCATGAAAAAAATACTAAATTTGTAGAGACATTTAAGTTACAAAATAATTTCGTATTGGTCAATAATCCACTGAAATGTTTTATATTGCAGAGATTGTTAACCACTAACAAAATTTTGTTTCGTAATAAACAGTGTATTTGTATTTTCTTAATCATGTGATGTGAGAATGCTCAAAAACTGAACATGTACAATGACCTCAAGTGAATACTGCAATGTTACTTTCAAATACCGACTAAAAGTAAGGTGAAAATGTAAGGATTTTTCTGTTTGAACTTTCTTAGGAATGTTCATTTTTAAGTTAATGACGGTACAAACACACTGCGAGTACCAAGACTAGAAAATATCCGTTAAAATTGAATTATTGCATCGTTAAATATTTGTAACTAGCAGTATAGCCCGGTGTTGCTCGAGTGTAATCTTTAAAACCAATCCATGGTCCTGGAACTCAGACTCTTTGGACGTTGGCACGAAAGACTAAAAAGCAATAGTTGTTTCCAGTTAAAGCGAAACTGTAGACTGAAAGAAAAATGAATGGATGTAAGTCAAATTTTGATTTCCTGCTATCGATATCAAACATGTTTTTTCGTCGTAAACTGAATTTTAAAGGCGAAGTAAGTCTTCTGAGTAAATGGTATCATGGCTGAAACTAAGAACTACAATTATACCTACTTAGAGCCAAACTTGAAGCAAAAAACTAAAATAAAAGGCTTGAAAAAAATATAGACATACAGGCAGATAAACAGACGCACACACAAAAATATTGCCTTTTATATATATATATATATATATATATTATCGATTTTTTGCACTATTGTAAGGACTGCAACCTTGAAACTTCTGAATATCGTTTCTCATGTCTTTTTCTATGAATGTACCAAATTTGATTAAAATCGAACCACTCCTTCTATAACCCTATTTTTTCGATTATCGATTTTCGATATTTATCGGGAGAAGCTCAACACAAAACCTAGCTAAGAACACTCGCAGACGCTCATAGTACAACTGTAAATTTTTAAGAAAATCGGTTGAGCCGTTTCGGAGTCTATAGGTAACGAAGACACACACAGAGACAGACAAAGTTCCATTTGTAAATAAGCTTAGATTAACAAGCGTAAATTTATAGTGGGTTATCCGTGACAGTGAAGAGTATGTGTATTGAAACGAATTAGTTTGATTTGATTTAGTTTTGTTAGTTAGATAGCCCACTATAAGAGGTGCATAAAACAAGAAAATCAAATTGTAAATTGAAACAACATTTCTATATACATATAAATCAGTTAAGGTTTTTACAAATAAAAGTAATGTATTTTGTTAATACAAAGTCATTAAAATATTTGTAGTATTCCTTGCAAGAATGAGTTTATGTATACGTAGGCAAAAACGTATGTGTATGTATATATGAGCGTTATTGTTAGATATGAGTGTCTTTGAAGTATTCGCTCGGTTTTAAAGGATTCGTGTAAGAAAAGACAGACGGGTGAACCGTGAGAAAAAACAGATGAGGGAGGAAGATAGAGATAATAATAATAACGATGGCTCGACATTTGTCAAGGGTACGTGTTAATTACTCTCGTTGTCTTCTCTCTGGTGACCATCGACTTGGCCCTTCTTTTATTTCGCTTGTGGGGCTCAAAAAAGTCATTTGGAAATTCCCTCCCGGATGTGATTCTGGCCTTTCCATTGGACGACGAAAAAACTTCACGTCGGTTCGCGAATCGGGTCTGTAAAATAATTTGTTTTTGATAATTGAAGATTATTTAAATTTTGTTTTTTCTTAGTTTTCTATTAGCCGAAAAACGTCAAGGTGTGAAATTTAGCGAGTTTTGTTTTGGATTTGCTTTAGCATGTGTGCTAAGCAAGGTTTTGTGAATCGAGTAAATTCATTTATTTCTAACAAAATCAATGAGTCAGTGCTTATCATTTGAATTTTTAAATCTAGAATTTATTTTGTTCACTACATATAATCAGGAAGATGACAGCAAGTGAATATATAACGGAATAAAAAAGCAAAAATGAAAAGACAGAATTGAATATTTTTCTATTTCACTCAAGCAGGCAGTAAACATATGTGAGTGTTATCTCTTTCGTCTCACGTTTACAACATTCCTTCTTTCACTCATTTCCTTCACTTCCTTCTTTCACTCATTTCCTTCACTTCCTTCTTTCACTCATTTCCTTCACTTCCTTCTTTCACTCATTTCCTTCACTTCCGTTCCTTTCCTCATTTTCTTCGCTTCATTCTCACCATCATTTCCTTTCTTTCGTTCCTTCCCTTCCTCAGATTGACCCATTGTTTATCTTCTGTAATGGCAGAGGGCAATGTACATGCTAAGAAACAACCTGAATATGATACTTAATTTCGTGTGTCATTATTCAAGCATATTTTTATACCTTTGACTCGCCATGAACTCGCCAAACAACCCGTAACTCTTTAAACAAAATTTTGTCCATCATCTTTCTATACGATGTTTTCCGATGATTCTTTTTCTGTGCCATGTCTTTTCGAAACGTAGGTAATCATGACCTTCCACATCTCTCTATCTCTTGCCGCTCTTCATACCTTTTCTCCTGTTATTCCACCCAACCGCCATCTTTCATCCATTTGCTTATGTCCATCAAGTATGTCATGCGTTGCTTTCCCTTGTCTTTCTTTTTATCCGTCCAGTGAGCATCAGGCTCTTCAAGCATTCATCAGTAAAATATATATTTCCATCCACGTCTTGTGTTTATATGCGAGGAAATTGTTCAGAATTCACTGAAGTTTTTTTTTTTAATAATTTCACCCTAAGCAAGGTATTCCACTGCCACTATTGCACAGGGGGTTACATAGGGGAAAGTGATAAGAAAGGGTGGTTTGATATAGGAAATGTCAGAAGGAGGGTGATAGACGGGTAAGGATACCGAGGCTGAGGGTTGGGCAGAGTGTTTGAGAGAATGGATGTGAGTTAGTGTGTTAGGAGTTGTCTATTGACCTTATATTGAAACTCCTGGAGATTGTAGCTGTCGGGGAAGCGATGAAGTGCTAGGAAAGAAGCTGTTGGAGTAGAAATTGCGGTTACATTTTATCGGTTTCACTGTAAAAGGGTGGGACCTAGTTGCTAATCTAGTATGTCGTGTAAATTCGTACCTCAGGGGCACAAGTTATCTAAGTTCATCGGAGCAGAAGCCGTGAAAGTATTTACAGAAGAGGCACAGGGAAGCCACGTCACGCCGGGGAGAGAGTGAATGCAGCCGGTCTGCCAAGTCGGTATCGTTTAAGAGAGTACATGTTATTTTGCGGTGAAATATCCTTTACCAAACCTGAATTATCTTTGTTTTTATTTCACTCATTAAATATGATTATTTCTATAGCTCTTGACCTTCCTTGCCATCTGAAACATTTCTCCCAAATCAAGGGTAGTAAAACTAAAAAATTACGATAACGACAGTACATTTAGGCGTCTCATATCCCAGTGAAAAATTGCAGCCAATCTCTGGATTTTGTAGGCGCAGGAATTTAATAAATCAATCATGGTATTTGTTAATAGTAGCCTTGTTTGTGAGTACTAAGAAAGAAAAAAACACGTGTGAAAGCAGTTTTAATAAAGGAATGAACACATAAATCCAGACACTGTGACGACAAAGTGCTTTGTTTGTTTGTTAATTGGATTTTAAGAAAAGAAATTTCCGGGAGGAGTTCATTTATGCATGAAAAACGAGAAAATTGTTTGAAAGTAGGGTGTGTGTTCAGAGTAGAAAAGAATAACTGTCAATGGTGTTGAGGTGGGACATTCAATTGACGGAAACAGCAGGACAGAACCCCATTTAAAATAACACGGTCGTTTGGGAAGAGAACTGGATTCTGATATGATACACCGAATGAAATATTAATTGTTATATGGAGCATACAAGATTGCGTTGTTTTAAACAGGGACGTAACAAAAACAAGAATTGATGCCGAAAGAAAAGAAAATGGCGATTGCTGTTGTTAGGGAAGATTGCAGAGCGAAGAAGCCTAATTTATGGTTAAAAAAATGCACAGGAGAACTGAAAACGAATGGGAAATCAGAAGTAATGGTAAAAATCACGACGACATGAATTATAAGGATTAGAAAAATGTAATCTCCATAACATCTAAATTGATATAAATCAAAATAAAATAAAAACAGAAAGTTTATTATTATAACGACATTCAGTAAAATAAAACGATAAGAAAATGAATAACGCACTTAAAAAAAAAAAAAGCGAATGCATTAAACAAGTAATGTAAGATTCAAGCATAAACTATCACGCTATCAAATCAGGGGAAAGGGATACGCGACGAGACTTAGCAAGAGTAAACGGATCCCTCATAATCACTGCATAGAACTCGGGTATCAGAACAAACTACGTTTAAGCGAAGATTAACATAACCCAGAAAATTAGCAAATGAACATTTATAGGAAAAGAGATTAAACAGCAAACTCACCGAGTAAACGTTCTTAGGTGGTCGAAAGCAACACCTCTTTGGCTCAAGTCGCTTTTAGGATTATTCAACCAACGCTGTTAACCACTGGGCCATGTGTTAGTTGAGTAATCCAAACAGCAACTTGGCCCAAAAACTTTCGGTTCAATACCTGGCCACAACAAAAATAAGGAAAACTTGGTGAGTTGAGTTATCGCCCCATGCAAGGCAGTTTACTGCCACTGGTGCGCAGCGGGTTACATAAGAGAAAGATTATGAGAAAAAGGCACAAGTTATAGGGGGTGTCAGGAAGTGGGTAAGAGAAGGAGGAGAATACTGGTGAGAGTGAAGTGGACGGAGAAAAGAGGATGAGAGAGAGGATGCAAGTCAGTGAGATAGGAAATGACTATTGACCTTTCATTTAAATTCTTGAAAATTGTAGCTGTGGGGGAAGTAAGTAAACGGAAGGGACTTCCACAGGCGGATAGTGCGAGATAAAAAGCTGGTAGAGTAGAAGTTGCGTTTACAATTTAACTGATGACGAGATATCAAAAATAGATATGACCCGTAGAATTAGAACAATGTATCCCTATGGAATAATTAAAGGCTTCGGTTCGAAATTACAGCGTTTATAAACTGAAGCAGGTTGGAGCGAAAAACGACCGAATTGACATGAATATAACAATAAAGATAAGTACAACAGTCCGGACGATATAAATAGTTACAATGCATGATATTATATATCTTTGCTTTATTGTAACGATTTTTGTAGACGAGCCGTAAAGACACGCCCGCCAGATCAAGCGGTGGTTCCTCCTGCAAAAGAGAAGACAGGTTCAAATTCTGCCGAGGGAGGCTCATTTTTTATTTTTTTCGAGGACGCACACTGGTAGATGTAATAAATACAGTTTATAATAAATGAAGAGCGTACTCACATACATGCATCCACTAAAATAACATCTCAAGAAATATATTAGAAATGTCTTGAGATACGAGTTGAATACATTCTAAAACAGAGACTGTAATTTAAAAACTCGTATCACAAATCAAATTTTCTTATTGGAATTGATGGGAATATTTCCGATTTCTAACCTGTTCTAGGCCCTTAAAATCATGCTTATTTTCCTAAAAATCGATACAACAGAGATCCTTCCAGAGCAAAGTTAACACATGTACTGCGAGTAGAAATGTGTAAACTAGCTGATGTGAAACTAAAAATGGCTCGTATGTACAAATTCAGCTCTTATCTCAAGACAAAATGAGGCTGAACTCCAGCTCTTATCTAAAAAAAATAACTCGTATGTCAAAACTCCAGTCTATCAAGGCCTTAACATATATATATATATATAGTTTTATTAGCTTTTCTGTTTTTAATTATTAAACAATATTGATTTGTTTACATCTGCTGAAGAAAGATCCAATTATGTGAGTAGGGGAGCTGCTTAAGACTGAGACAAATTTGAATACAATTGCTAATAAACGAGTTGATTATAAAATATACTTATTTGAAGAAACACTACAATTTAAAATTGCCGATATTAATTCTAACAACATTTAAGATTTCATATTGATAAAGTTGAGAAAGCGATTTCAGATTGATAAAGTTGAGCAAGCGATTTCAGATTGATAAAGTTGAGCAAGCGATTTCAGATTGATAAAGTTGAGCAAGCGATTTCAGATTGATAAAGTTGAGCAAGCGAAAGTTTAATCCGAAAGTTTAATTCGAAAAATCTCATGAGAAAATTATGCGCTTAAAAACAGAGCAACTCCCTAAATATGGGTATCCACTGCAAATAAAGTTTGACAATAAATTAAACTATGTCGCATTAATAAATTAAAAATCCATTCTTTTTTTCTAGTTATATATGGATATACATAGATGCTAAGATGTAATGGCGCTTAGTGTATTGCTGCTTTTTTTTTAGCGGTTTACTGGTATTTTGCAAAAAGTTTCTCTTTTGTCGCAAAGTGCTCGAGAGCGTTGATAGGATTAGTTCGGAGAGATCTGTTAATTGAGCAGAGCCAGGCCGACTTGGAAGTTTATCACTCAAACGAGCAGAGCCAGGCCGACTTGGAAGTTTATCACTCAAACGAGCAGAGCCAGGCCGACTTGGAAGTTTATCACTCAAACGAGCAGAGCCAGGCCGACTTGGAAGTTTATCACTCAAACGAGCAGAGCCAGGCCGACTTGGAAGTTTATCACTCAAACGAGCAGAGCCAGGCCGACTTGGAAGTTTATCACTCAAACGAGCAGAGCCAGGCCGACTTGGAAGTTTATCACTCAAACGAGCAGAGCCAGGCCGACTTGGAAGTTTATCACTCAAACGAGCAGAGCCAGGCCGACTTGGAAGTTTATCACTCAAACGAGCAGAGCCAGGCCGACTTGGAAGTTTATCACTCAAACGAGCAGAGCCAGGCCGACTTGGAAGTTTATCACTCAAACGAGCAGAGCCAGGCCGACTTGGAAGTTTATCACTCAAACGAGCAGAGCCAGGCCGACTTGGAAGTTTATCACTCAAACGAGCAGAGCCAGGCCGACTTGGAAGTTTATCACTCAAACGAGCAGAGCCAGGCCGACTTGGAAGTTTATCGCTCAAACGAGCAGAGCCAGGCCGACTTGGAAGTTTATCACTCAAACGAGCAGAGCCAGGCCGACTTGGAAGTTTATCACTCAAACGAGCAGAGCCAGGCCGACTTGGAAGTTTATCACTCAAACGAGCAGAGCCAGGCCGACTGTCAATATCATCTATACGATTAACAAGAGGTGATTAACCCTCTAGGGCCTTTCGTATCATATTTGATACAGTATTTCCCTATAAGGAAACATTTGGTATTCATTGACTGAGCAGTCAGTACTGCTTTCATTTGAAATTTATAAAATATTTCTCTTAAAAAAATTTTCAGGAAAATATTTCTTTCAAGGCTTGTTTTCATATTGTAGCAAATATGATACGAATGGCCCTAGAGGGTTAAAATATAAATAACTGCAATGAACTTGACAGTTTTGTTTTTGCTTTTAAACAATAAATATTAAATTTATATTATAATTAATTCTTTCGTGGAAAAAATAGTGCGTTCAGAAGATCTAATGATGTAGAGAAATCTTGGGGAAGTAATTATGTATTTGTGACGTAAAACTAAAAATATTAGTGTGTATATATATATATATATATATATATAGAGAGAGAGAGAGAGAGAGATAACAAAAACAGAGAAATAACATAGAAACATTATCTTGCACGAAATCGAACCAGAAATCTCATCGGTTCGTCCCAATCATGAGTCTAATCCTCCCCGAAAGTTTAATCCTAATCCATCCAGCTAGTCTGCAGATATCAACCGAATACGTTAAAACAGAGATAATAAGATATTAAGGAACTCTCTGCTTTTTAAGTGCGTGATCCTCCTTACGAGTATACTCTACCAGAACGATGCATGTAGATAATGCTCTTTAATGGTAGATCGCATATTGAAGAATCGTGCACCAAATTCGCATACTTTAGTCGCAACAAATAATTTTGTTTTTCATCATATTGCTTTTTTTCTTTTAGCAATTGAAGTAAAAAAAGAAAGATCCAATTATGTGAGTAGGGGAGCTGCTTAAGACTGAGACAAATTTGAATACAATTGCTAATAAACGAGTTGATTATAAAATATACTTATTTGAAGAAACACTACAATTTAAAATTGCCGATATTAATTCTAACAACATTTAAGATTTCATATTGATAAAGTTGAGAAAGCGATTTCAGATTGATAAAGTTGAGAAAGCGATTTCAAGGATGGTGCGAATACTTTAAATTTGAAATATTTTGTCTGCAATTTGAAGCAACAGGTGTAGCTAAACTGCTTTCTATAAAAAAATCGATTGCTTTAAAATCATGAAATCTATGATAAAAGTTTCAACAATCTGGTGAAATGTAGAAGAAACTTTGGGAGCCAACATTTCATTTTGCTATATTTGCGTTGGGCGGGATCGTGCTATTCTGAGCTTCAGCATTAATCCTTTTCTCTCTTCCTTAAATCTTTCTTCTTAGTGCTTTATTTTGTTATTTCTTTTCCTTCCGATGATAAAAGCCTGAATACCATCACTCATGAATAGCCTAATTAAAGCACGACGAAATGCTTTAGAATGACAGATTTCCAGTTGAAAATGGGAAAAACCTCACGCGATGAACGGCTAAATTCTTATTCATTATATAACCAAATGCCCATTCTTAATGGCGTGCTGTTCGACGACAACAGCATTTTCCGGGGTTACAGCTACCGTAAGTAATTTACTGGGTATTGCCTTTTATAAACTTGAGAAATCGTTTTGTTAAACTTGACTACTTTTCTGAGAGCGGAGACTGTACTCTCAATTCTTTCAATTTGAGTAAGAAAATAAGTCCCATGTCTCGATACGCACACACACACACAATATATATATATATATATATATATATATATATATATATATATATATATATACCTTCAAATGAATAAGGAACGAAAAACATATGTGGAACGTTCAAAATATTAATTTGAAACAGAGCTCAGTATAAAAATAGAGCTATAAATATTTATTATAAATTATATTTTAGAACATGTACAAACTACAAGTGACTACAAAATTGTACATTTTGTTTCGACATTGAAAGAACAATGTCTCATCAGGTAGTTAATAATGATGGTAATAAACGTTATCTGTGTCTGTCTATATTTTACTTCTTGTCTAAATTTGGGGGTTATTTCTTAGTCGTTTCCACTGGCTCTTTCCTCTCGGTTTTTTTCTTTTGCCTCTTCCTTTCACTGTTTTTTATTTCTCTTTTTGCTTTCTTATCTGTTCAACCCACTTCATTTTCCCCACTCATTTTTTAATTTCCAAAACTAAAAGGAGGTGAATTTTTTAAATATTTTCTTTAAAAAAAGTTTATTACCATCATTATTAACTCGAATTCAACCGAGTTCGAATTCCAGTTGAATTCTTTGCATTCGCGCAAATACCCTTCGGAAAGTTGTCAATCCGTCTCTTTCCTCCAGTTATTAGTTAAATAACAGGACAGATTAGTACTGTAGCCTTGGATGGCAACCAGTCTACTGCAGAAAGTAATGGCAACCTATTGCGGGCTAATCTAATGCCAAGTCATTTCTCTTTCAACATATGATCGCTCAAGAGTGTATGGCACTTAACAGACTGATTAACTACCCGATGAAACATTGTTCTGTCAATGTAAAAAAATGAACAATTTTGTAGCATATTGTAGTTTGTACATGTTCTAAAGTATAATATATATATATATATTATACTTTAGAACTATATACGCTCTCACACCCTGACTGAGCACTCTGGGGGAATGGTAGGCTTTAAAAAATGTAGCTACACTTGCATATACGCATCACTCATTCAGTAATGAATAAGAGCACTCTGGCTATTGGGCGTGTATAATGATTATATGCGTGCTAAAAAGACTGCCTCCTTCTACCGAGCGCCCATAGCTTAGAGGTAGAATCACTGACTGACACCAATTCGGTTGGGTTTCAATCCTGGGTAAAAAGCAGTCGGATGTCTGACCGTACTGATAGGCTGTGATACAGCGAAACAGATCAGTCTGCGGATGACTATATATATATATATATATATATATATATTCCTGACGAATGCATAAATTGTTTGAATGAGATCTTTGCTATCGTACCTAGACTTTATGAATTTAAGCACAGTACTAGACTGCGTTGTGGTGCAATGGATATCAGCTCGGAATGAGAAATGAGAGCCGGGTTCGAATTCAGCTTTAGATTCGATGTTGTCATCCCATATGAGGTTTATCAAAAATAAATTCATTTTGATCACGCGTTCTTGATAGTCTTTTAGTTTTAGAAATCTTTTTTTCAAAAATATTTCGATAAACAAAACCAGGTGAATAACAACAAGGTAACATTCATAAAACTCGATATATAATTATTACGTTTATCACAAAATATTAAAAAAAGGAAATGCATTAAAATTTTTGAATTAGTTTTAAGTTATTTTGAGTGGCGTCTATAATAACACAGAAAAGAAAAATCTCGTGTCTGTAAATATAGTAGCTCAGAATCGGGACTGATAAATACATAAAGTAAAATTGTGTTTAATATTATGTAAGAGATGACTATATTATTTACCGTCGTAATGTTTCGAAAAAGCAATCACTTTCTAAAATATCTGTCACTGGCATGTCACTATGATAAAAAAATGAATACATGATGAATCCAGTGTGATATCTGACAACTAAATGTCATCTAGCGAGAAGTCGCCCTTGTGTAATCATAAGGGTTTTAGTCTTGCATACATTGGAAGACGCAAGGAACTACATTACGTATTCCCAGCCTTTTTCATTCGACTTTGAATAATCAAGAATCAGGCATTGTCCTGTTTGAAAGATATTTTGCCAAGCAACATTGTAATTAGATGCTAACTCTGATTTATCAGATTCTGTTATTACATCCAACATCTTGCTGTCCATGGTTTTTCTTTAACACAAACAGGAGAGGCTTCTTGGAGCTATACGTTCACAAAGGTCAACCTGGGATTTGGTCCCAGGGCAACAGACGGTTTTGAATTTGGAATCGTTTTTTTCTTTCTTCTAAACTAGAGGATTCAGTTTATTTTTCTAATTAGTTACAGCAATTTTTTGTTCTTTTATGTGCCCTGTCCTTTCAGGAGGTAGACGATCATGACTTTCCTCATCTCTCTATCCCTGGTAGCTTTTAGGTTACACCAAACCGCCTTTGTTCCGTCATCCACCTGATCAGGTCCTTCCTATATGTTATCCACTGCTTTCCTCTCTCTCTCTGGCCTGTTAGTATCAGGATTTCCAAGCCCTCCTTCCTCATTGCATATCCCAGGAACTTTGGCCTTCTCTTTAAGATGCTCAGTATTAATTTCCTTTTCGTTTCCATTCGTTCCAACACCTCATCATTGCTCACATACTCGAAACATGATATTCGCAGTATCCTTCTGTAGAACCACATTTCAGCTCCTTCAATTTTTTCTTTATCTTCGAAGATATTGTCCCCAACATCCATTGCTATATTGAAGAACCGACATCACATAGCAATCCAGTACTCTCTTCTTTGTTTCTAGCGAAATTGTTCTGTTTCTTAATACTTTACTCAACTTCTGGAATTCTTCCTTCGCCATCATGCCAATTCACCTTCTGATCTCTGTGTCGCACTTTCCGTCTTCTGTTAGAACCATTTTCAGGTATTTAAATTTTTGTACCTGTTTGATTTTAGTATCCCCCACCTGTATTTGGCATTCTGGGGTGCCATTTTTGCTGAGCAAATTAGGCATATTAAAAGAAGGAAGCTACATACTCTAAAGAGAGCGAACTTTTTAATAGCATTCTGAGAATTGAGCAGAATCGGTTAGAAAATAATCTTACTAACGTTTTATGGTCCATACACACACACACTAATATATATATATATAATTCACACTGACTTAATTAGACTGCTGTCAAAATAAACTGGTAAATCTTAGTATGGAGCAACGTTACGTGAGAGTCTAACATGAAACTTTGCAAACCGTTTTTGTCATGTTCAAATATTCGAAAAATCTCCATCAAATTAAAATTACTTTCTAGCGTTCAAACTGCATTTAACTCAGCAGTAAATCACGCCACTATTCTCCACAAGAAGTTATAGAAAAGTAAGCTGTGGTCAATCATAACCTACAAACTAAATTAGGACAAAGTAATTAAAAACTAAGAAAAGCAGTCGTTTGCAAAAGTTTTCACTTTTTAGACTTTAGGTAAAACAAATCTCCGCCAGCCATTTTTTATCATTTCGAGTTTGATCAGACGAAAAAGTTATTACTTTTATATCTTCACTGACTAGTTTTTACTTGTCAGCTTTAACAGAGATCAAAAGCGTCTACACGGTCTTGTGGGTGATGAATTATTTTACATCCACCCCATAGCCGCTCTTTTCCATTAAACTTCGTAAAAACGAAGTTCGACTCAGCTGTCACAAAACATTCAAAGGCGGTCATTACCGATCCTAACGCTATCTCGTGCAAACGTTCCTATTTCTGCAAACCGATATTTGATGTCTTGAAATGTTTGTTCGTTCTCGAAGGATAAGTGTTCTTGTTATTCGACTGAAAGTATCTTGAGATTAAGTGTGTTAAGAATATTACGGCATTTCGACCAGCAGAGTTTCATCTGCAAAGTCATTTTCGAAATTTTGTCTGAGAATAGACGAATTAATTATTCATTCTAAATCTAATTTGACACGAAGTCGGTGGCCGCTCATGTTTCTCGATGTTGACATTCGTTTGTATTCGGTCACTTAGTTAACCGAGTTCAACGATCGAGAATTGATACAGATGTTCGTGCATTAATGTAAGTGATCGATGCGAGGAAGTAGAAATATTGCGCCAAATCGATATTAACATATCTGGAGAAAAAATGTTGCTTCTCTTTTCTTTGCCCTAAACTGCTTTTACCGACCAGCCGATATCGCACAGCTCACGAAGCCGAACATGTTTGTGAAAAAGATTTCTAGATTATGAAAATAGCCTTATAATGTCATTATTTCCCGGTAATTGGTCGGTGACTTTCGTTACTGCGCTATTTTCTTTGTTTTTATGAAGAAAATAACTGTAGGTTATATCTCATTGTAAAAATAATCTTCTGATAACTAAAGCGAGATAGATTCGTCTTAATTCATGCAAGCTTCGCACTTTTCACAAAAAGGCGGCGTTCGTTGTATTTTTTTTAACAAGAAAAAAAATATATTTAAGGTATAGCGATTGCTCAATAATGGCCACTTTCATAATGAAAACGGCTTTTGTGTCTAACAAAATCTAGCCACATTAGATTTTTCTTGTTTCTGGAGGCTGTTCCTCTAACAGCCCCTTTTAGACCGGGATTCGATTTTTCTACGTGTTACCCGGTGCGCTGGTAGAGGTGAATGGAGTAAGACCGACGCCTTTCGTGTTTTCTCGCTTCATTCGGCGAAGTTGTCCATCTTCGCTTTTGTTTTATTTTCTTGCATTGGAGCCATTTATTCTCAAGTTACTCGAAAGTTCTTTACCCGGTGTTACCACCTCAACCAAATATTCTGCCTATGCAAACAACGGATCGGTTCTTGTGTTGAGTAAATCCAAGATTGAAGAAGTCGGCAAAGACATCAGCGCGTAAGAGACCATGACAAAGACCAAGATCAGTCGCGAGTTTGTTGGTTTGCGGTTGGACGTGTACATTTCTCTTCCCGAGCCTTTCCTATGGACGAACGGGCTGATCAAGTTACTTGACAGTACCTGGTATTCCAAAGCGGTCAATTATCTACATATTGATCAGGGTGGGTGTTACTTAGGTGAAAGTGTTTTAACGTGATTTAAATGGGCTATTTGATTGGCACATCAACATTACGGGACATTTCGTTCCAAAGTGCGTAGTTTAAAGACTTGTGTTTATGTTGTATCTATTTTGCAGACAAATAATTTTATTCGTCTAAATTACATAAGCGTGGAGACGTGATTTTTATTCGTCAGTATCACATAAGCGTGGAGACGTGATTTTTATTCGTCAGTATCACATAAGCGTGGAGACGTGATTTTATTCGTCAGTATCACATAAGCGTGGAGACGTGATTTTATTCGTCAGTATCACATAAGCGTGGAGACGTGATTTTATTCGTCAGTATCACATAAGCGTGGAGACGTGATTTTATTCGTCAGTATCACATAAGCGTGGAGACGTGATTTTATTCGTCAGTATCACATAAGCGTGGAGACGTGATTTTATTCGTCAGTATCACATAAGCGTGGAGACGTGATTTTATTCGTCAGTATCACATAAGCGTGGAGACGTGATTTTATTCGTCAGTATCACATAAGCGTGGAGACGTGATTTTATTCGTCAGTATCACATAAGCGTGGAGACGTGATTTTATTCGTCAGTATCACATAAGTGGAGACGTGATTTTATTCGTCAGTATCACATAAGCGTGGAGACGTGATTTTATTCGTCAGTATCACATAAGCGTGGAGACGTGATTTTATTCGTCAGTATCACATAAGCGTGGAGACGTGATTTTATTCGTCAGTATCACATAAGCGTGGAGACGTGATTTTATTCGTCAGTATCACATAAGCGTGGAGACGTGATTTTATTCGTCAGTGAATGGCATAAGCGGAGACGTGATTTTATTCGTCAGTATCACATAAGCGTGGAGACGTGATTTTATTCGTCAGTATCACATAAGCGTGGAGACGTGATTTTATTCGTCAGTATCACATAAGCGTGGAGACGTGATTTTATTCGTCAGTATCACATAAGCGTGGAGACGTGATTTTATTCGTCAGTATCACATAAGCGTGGAGACGTGATTTTATTCGTCAGTATCACATAAGCGTGGAGACGTGATTTTATTCGTCAGTATCACATACGTGGAGACGTGATTTCATTCGTCAGTATCACATAAGCGTGGAGACGTGATTTTATTCGTCAGTATCACATAAGCGTGGAGACGTGATTTTATTCGTCAGTATCACATAAGCGGAGACGTGATTTTATTCGTCAGTATCACATAAGCGTGGAGACGTGATTTTATTCGTCAGTATCACATAAGCGTGGAGACGGGATTTTATTCGTCAGTATCACATAAGCGGGAGACGTGATTTTACCTGTCAGTATCACATAAGCGTGAGACCGGATTTTATTCGTCAGTATCACATAAGCGTGGAGACGTGATTTTATTCGTCAGTATCACATATGCGGAGACGGATTTCATTCGTCAGTATCACAAGCGGAGACGATTTTATTCGTCAGTATCACATAAGCGCGTGGAGACGTGATTTTATTCGTCAGTATCACATAAGCGTGGAGACGGATTTTATTCGTCAGTATCACATAAGCGTGGAGACGTGATTTTATTCGTCAGTATCACATAAGCGTGGAGATGACGTATTCGTCAGTATCACATAAGCGTGGAGACGTGATTTTATTCGTCAGTATCACATAAGCGTGGAGACGTGATTTTATTCGTCAGTATCACATAAGCGTGGAGACGTGATTTTATTCGTCAGTATCACATAAGCGTGGAGACGTGATTTTATTCGTCAGTATCACATAAGCGTGGAGACGTATCATTCGTCAGTATCACATAAGCGTGGAGACGCATTTTATTCGTCAGTATCACATAAGCGTGGAGACGTGATTTTATTCGTCAGTATCACATAAGCGTGGAGACGATTTTTATTCGTCAGTATCACATAAGCGTGGAGACGTGATTTTATTCGTCAGTATCACATAAGCGTGGAGTGACGTGATTTTATTCGTCAGTATCACATAAGCGTGGAGACGTGATTTTATTCGTCAGTATCACATAAGCGTGGAGACGTGATTTTATTCGTCAGTATCACATAAGCGTGGAGACGTGATTTTATTCGTCAGTATCACATAAGCGTGGAGACGTGATTTTATTCGTCAGTATCACATAAGCGTGGAGACGTGATTTTATTCGTCAGTATCACATAAGCGTGGAGACGTGATTTTATTCGTCAGTATCACATAAGCGTGGAGACGTGATTTTATTCGTCAGTATCACATAAGCGTGGAGACGTGATTTTATTCGTCAGTATCACATAAGCGGTGGAGACGTGATTTTATTCGTCAGTATCACATAAGCGTGGAGACGTGATTTTATTCGTCAGTATCACATAAGCGTGGACGTGATTTGCCTGTCAGTATCACATAAGCGTGGAGACGTGATTTTATTCGTCAGTATCACATAAGCGTGGAGACGTGATTTTATTCGTCAGTATCACATAAGCGTGGGAGATTTTATTCGTCATATCACATAAGCGTGATGACGTGATTTTATTCGTCAGTATCACATAAGCGTGGAGACGTGATTTTATTCGTCAGTATCACATAAGCGTGGAGACGCGATTTTATTCGTCAGTATCACATAAAAACGTGGAACGTGATTTTATTCGTCAGTATCACATAAGCGTGGAGACGTGATTTTATTCGTCAGTATCACATAAGCGTGGAGACGTGATTTTATTCGTCAGTATCACATAAGCGTGGAGACGTGATTTTATTCGTCAGTATCACATAAGCGTGGAGACGTGATTTTATTCGTCAGTATCACATAAGCGTGGAGACGTGATTTTATTCGTCAGTATCACATAAGCGTGGAGACGTGATTTTATTCGTCAGTATCACATAAGCGTGGGCAACGATTTTATTCGTCAGTATCACATAAGCGTGGAGACGTGATTTTATTCGTCAGTATCACATAAGCGTGGAGACGTGATTTTATTCGTCAGTATCACATAAGCGTGGAGACGTGATTTTATTCGTCAGTATCACATAAGCGTGGAGACGTGATTTTATTCGTCAGTATCACATAAGCGTGGAGACGTGATTTTATTCGTCGGTATCATAAGCGTGGAGACGTGATTTTATTCGTCAGTATCACATAAGCGTGGAGACGTGATTTTATTCGTCAGTATCACATAAGCGTGGAGACGTGATTTTATTCGTCAGTATCACATAAGCGTGGAGACGTGATTTTATTCGTCAGTATCACATAAGCGTGGAGACGTGATTTTATTCGTCAGTATCACATAAGCGTGGAGACGTGATTTTATTCGTCAGTATCACATAAGCGTGGAGACGTGATTTTATTCGTCAGTATCACATAAGCGTGGAGACGTGATTTTATTCGTCAGTATCACATAAGCGTGGAGACATGATTTTATTCGTCAGTATCACATAAGGCGTGGAGACGTGATTTTATTCGTCAGTATCACGCAGCGTGGAGACGTGATTTTATTCGTCAGTATCACATAAGCGTGGAGACGTGATTTTATTCGTCAGTATCACATAAGCGTGGAACGCGATTTTATTCGTCAGTATCACATGAAAGCGTGGAGACGTGATTTTATTCGTCAGTATCACATAAGCGTGGAGACGTGATTTTATTCGTCAGTATCACATAGCGTGGAGACGTGATTTTATTCGTCAGTATCACATCAGCGTGGAGACGTGATTTTATTCGTCAGTATCACATAAGCGTGGAGACGTGATTTTATTCGTCAGTATCACATAAGCGTGGAGACGTGATTTTATTCGTCAGTATCACATAAGCGTGGAGACGTGATTTTATTCGTCAGTATCACATAGCGTGGGCGTGATTTATTAGTCATATCACATAAGCGTGGAGACGTGATTTTATTCGTCAGTATCACATAAGCGTGGAGACGTGATTTTATTCGCTTATATCACATAAGCGTGGAGACGTGATTTTATTCGTCAGTATCACAAGCGTGGAGACGTGATTTTATTCGTCAGTATCACATAAGCGTGAGACGCATTTTATTCGTCAGTATCACATAAGCGTGGAGACGTGATTTTATTCGTCAGTATCACATAAGCGTAGACGATTTATTCGTCAGTATCACATAAGTGTGAGACGCATTTTATTCGTCAGTATCACATAAGCGTGGAGACGTGATTTTATTTCTGTCAGTATCACATAAGCGTGGAGACGTGATTTTATTCGTCAGTATCACATAAGCGTGGGAGACGTGATTTTATTCGTCAGTATCACATAAGCGTGCAGACGTGATTTTATTCGTCAGTATCACATAAGCGTGAGACGTGATTTTATTCGTCAGTATCACATAAGCGTGGAGACGTGATTTTATTCGCCAGTATCACATAAGCGTGGAGACGTGATTTTATTCGTCAGTATCACATAAGCGTGGAGACGTGATTTTATTCGTCAGTATCACATAAGCGTGGAGACGTGATTTTATTCGTCAGTATCACATAAGCGTGGAGACGTGATTTTATTCGTCAGTATCACATAAGCGTGGAGACGTGATTTTATTCGTCAGTATCACATAAGCGTGGAGACGTGATTTTATTCGTCAGTATCACATAAGCGTGGAGACGTGATTTTATTCGTCAGTATCACATAAGCGTGGAGACGTGATTTTATTCGTCAGTATCACATAAGCGTGGAGACGTGATTTTATTCGTCAGTATCACATAAGCGTGGAGACGTGATTTTATTCGTCAGTATCACATAAGCGTGGAGATGGATTATTCGTCAGTATCACATAAGCGTGGAGACGTGATTTCATTCTGTCAGTATCACATAAGCGTGAGACGTGATTTTATTCGTCAGTATCACATAAGCGTGGAGACGTGATTTTATTCGTCAGTATCACATAAGCGTGGAGACATGATTTTATTCGTCAGTATCACATAAGCGTGGAGACATGATTTTATTCGTCAGTATCACATAAGCGTGGAGACATGATTTTATTCGTCAGTATCACATAAGCGTGGAGACATGATTTTATTCGTCAGTATCACATAAGCGTGGAGACATGATTTTATTCGTCAGTATCACATAAGCGTGGAGACATGATTTTATTCGTCAATATCACATAAGCGTGGGGATATAATTTTGTATCCGAGTGTTTATTCGGTTTTTACATTTTTATATTTTGGGGCAGAATTTTGTTACTTATAAAAATAATAAAATGGCATTGGGTACAACACTCCCAAAGGGGATGTGTGTCAACGTGTTATAGCTGTAAGCCTTCTTCTGGTAATAATCAGTCAGTTAAGTGCCATATGTGATACACGCTTCGGGCGATCATGTCTTGAAAGAGACGTGACTGACTGGGCAGATGATTATCCCGCAGTAAATTGCCATTGCTTTCTGCGGTAGACAGGTTGCCAGCCAAGACTATAGAACCCAGTTTGTCCTTTCATTTAACCCATAACTGAAGGGAAGAGACGGATTAATATCTTTCTCAAGGGTATTTGTGCGTAAGTGAATGCACGGAATGCGACTAGAATTCGAACTCGGCTCCCCGATTTGTCGTTCCGTGCCGATATCTACTGCACTCCAACGCAAATCCGAAAACCAGACAAGATAGAGGGATGCTGTATGGTATTATACGATTATACGAGTATGGAAGAATAGCAATTTACAAGTTTATGTAGAAAATATAACGGTTAACACTAAACTTAAGATTCTGCTGATCGGGACATCATCCTGTCGAGAGTCTACTCTTTAAAGCAGCTGTTCGTGGTAAAAAGCAGAGTAGAACTTACTCTTTTACTAGTGGAATTTGAAGGGAATGAAGATTATTCATCCTCGTGGACGTGGCGTGGGGGGTTCAAGTTGCAAATATCATGGCCGGTGGAAGCAAGTCAAATAGCTCGTCAGAACACTTGACATGATAATAACGATAGATTATCGAGAGGTTGTAGTGTTTCGTTTATAGGAAAAAAATTGTAGGGGTGGAAATAATTCATCATTATCAAGGAAGAGTAATGGCTAGCTCTATTTGGATGTACGTTGTGATACAGTGGATATCGACTCAGAACGAGAAATCTGGGAGCCGATTTCTAATTCCAGTTGAATTCCTCGCATTCATTTGCGCACAAATGCCCTTGGGAAAGGTATTAATCCGGCTCTTTTCTCAAGTTATGGGTTGTGTAATAGAACAGATTGGGTTCTATAGCCTTGTTCGGCAACCAGTCTACTGCAGAAAACTACTGCCGGAAAATCTTCTCCCCAGTCAGTCATGTCTTTTTCAAGACATGATCGCCCACATCGTGTATCATGTATGGCACTTAACTGACTGACTAATTCTGATATCACAGCTAGACTCCACTTTTGGTCTGATCTGGTTTTAAGATTATACAAAAGTACAGACCATTTCAACAGTATCTTTAGCAACACATCGTATATATGTTCCTCTTGAGGTCATTTATTTTTGCATATGGCGTCTTTAATCAGTTATTTTTACACTGATTCCGGAAGAACTAAATCCCAGTGACGCTCTCATTATGTACCAACCATCGGCAGTTCCTTTGAGATGAGATTGGTTTTATTTCTATGAAAAAATATTAAGTAATCTGCGTTGAGGTGCAGTGGATATCGACTCGGAACGACAAATCAGAGAGCCGAGTTCGAATTTCAGTTGAATTCCTTGCAATCCCTTACGCACAAATACCTTTGGGAAAGGTATTAATCCCTCTCTTCTCTCCAGTTATGGGTTAAATAATAAAACAGATTGAGTTCTATAGCCTTGGCTGGCAACCAGTCTACTGCAGAAAGTAAATATCTCCTAAGACACCCCATATTCTACCCAGTTAACGCGTTTCTATCTCGTTAGACGGGGTGATTACAATGATTTTAAATGGTGTTCGAAAACTCCAGAAAGCCACACTAAGATCTCTTCATATGGAAGACAGGCAGAAGACTTATTCTTATCTGGTCTTGCGCTTCAACTCAGTTGAGTTGAATGAAGTTCGCTTATCATGGAAGATAAAATGAAGAGTGAGGGGAAGAATTGAAAGAGGCATTACCATTTCCAATGGAAATTGTAGCCACTGTCTGTTTGGCAGAAAGCCGACTTCAATTTGCTTTGCAAATCGACACGATGAACATTGCGTGCGCTCACTGCGAAGTCATTCTGTAAGTTTTGAAAACTCTTTAATTGAATCTGTATACCACAAGACATGGTCTAATTAACAGTTTGTGTCCGATATAATTATATCAAGATAAATTAATCCTAATTAAATCCAAGCAGTAGTCCCGCTATTCACTCAGTGAAAGAGGAAACTATTAATCTACGATAATTTTGAAACGTGATTAGATTTACTGTTGTCTTATTTTTAATGAAATGTCCCCCGAACTGATAAATGTAGGATCGTCCGATCAAAACCCAAAGGAATAAATTGGACGGCAATTATGTCACTTGGTAATCTCAGGTTTTGATTGTCCAATTATCCATTGAGATATTTGCACAGTCTGTTAATTGTATTTAAAATATCCAATCTCCAAATAGTCAGAAATGTCCTAAAAGTAAGTAGAAATGTGAAGCAATAGAAAAAAATGATATCAAGAAAGCGAAAGAAATGTGAAACAAAAAAAAAAACAGTGAAGAAACCGATAATAGTACAAAAAAAAAGGAAAGCACGGAAAGGAAGTTCAACAGAAAATACAAAAAAAATGAAAATATAAACAAAGCTGACACAAAAAAGCCAAAAATTACCAAGTAAACTCCGTACAAATAATTAAAAAGTAACTTGGGTTCACAGTATTGCCCCAATTCTACCAATGAGAAGGATTTTCCTTGAATAATTACATTAAAATTTTTTACATAATTAAAATTCAAGAAGCACTGTCACGAATGAAAAAAAAAGGCAAATATATGTTACATTAGGTCGATGTTATGACCAACCTCAAGTAAAATTAAATAATAAAAACTAATGTCCAGAGAAACGAACAGCCTAAGACACTTAATGTTACGTAGAACGAAATAACTAATATATTGAACGAGAAATAAAACCTATTTCTGAAAAAGAATCTGAAATAATAAAAGATATGAACAAGTAACGTTTTGAAAAATAATTATATTTCATTACATATTTTAAGTACGTATTTTAAACAATTTTTTAAAATGACCCTCTTGAGACAGAATTTCCTGCGTTCCATTTTTGTTGTTGACCCAGACACTGAGAATAAAACCAATGAACGACAACTAGATATTTTGATTGACGGAAGACGTTCCTAAAACTTTCCGAAAACTATTTTTATATTTCATAGAAAAGTTTTCCTTTTTTTATATTACTTTGTTTGAGGTTTTTTTTTAGTCCGAAGATTATTTCACGAGATTTTCTATTTCAAATCAGGAGTGCCAGATACAAGGCTCAGATTTGTCGTTAAAAATAAGTTTTAGCCAAATATAAATTGAGGATGTTTTGTTTCTTTTTGAAATATTTTCTTCTCTAACTTACCTCTACATTTTCTTTGCATTTTATTATTTTTTTCTTTTTGCTTTTTTTTTTATTCAAATGTACTTTCCTTTAATACCTTCTCTTATTTTTACGACTCCCTTTTTGATTCAAAGATTTTGTTTCTTTCCTTGGAGAACATTTCATTTTCTTTTCTTTCTGACGTATTCGTTTTTTTTTGTTTAATTATTCACTTGCAGAATTTTTAAATATCTATTTTTAATAACTTTCTTCTTTTCTCTCTTTTTAAACTTTTTCTTTGTCATCCACCTTCGAACACGTTCTATGTCGATTTTGGAGCCGATTTCTCATTTTCCTTTCTTGATATTTCCTTTCCGATTTTTATTAACATTTTCCTTATTCTTCCAACCCCGTTGTTGTATAATGAAATCATTGCATACTAATAACTTTTTTAAATTATCCCCTTTTTTTTTCACTCCACACCTCACAACCGGTCTTTCTTTCACACTAGATCGTCATAACCATCCATAGTAGATATTAAGTTTCTTTTTAGTCGGGAGAAAACTGAGCTATCTACAAAGTTAATCGACCTCTGCATTTGGATAGGGAAAATTGTTGCTTTGGTTATATTACTGTTTGACAAGTTTAAGTGGGGAGATCGTTTTTTAACTAAATTTCAAGTCAATCATTTTAGATGAATCAGATTACTTTCTTTCACAGATAACATCAAGTTACCTTCCTGATGAATCGATCGTGATGCTATTCAGGTCTCATGGTCAAAAAGAAAACGTTCTAACCACTCTGTATACATTAAATATACCTGTTCAGGAAAGCCACCGAGAATTACTTCGTTTCATACTTTTTTGTTCTTGTAAAAGTGCTATAGATACACCTACCAAAATGAGACATGGAAATGGCTTCAATTTATTTGACGATCTTAATGTCAAATTGTTTTTTTTTATTTCCCTGATTTCAGTGTGGATAAAGTTCCGTTTGTATATGGAAATTTTATATACACCGTATGTTTATTTTGGTTATATATATATATATATATATATATATATATATATAAACGTATTACTAATAGCAGTAACAGGTAAATTCGGTTGAAGACGATATAAATTCTGTCGGTATTTTATGGTAAGAAGAACATAAAATAGAGTAAGTTTTAAGATTTGTAACGATACCACTTACTGTTGCAAAATGACGGAAGAGAGAAATTGGTAAAATTTTAAAATAAACACAATATTTCTGTCGAGAACTGACTCCGAGTTAACGTACTTATTGAGAAAAAAATATATGTATATATAACAGGATCTAAACTGGGCCTAAAAATTAAGAATATCTCCAAACATGTCAATGATTTTTGTGTATGTGTATATATATATATATATAATTGTTGTTGTTTTCATTCAACAATTTGTGGAAAAACCTAAAATATTTTGTACTGATTTGATCGTTTACAAATTTAGCGTCCGTTTTCGAGGGCCTTCATTGCATTGGTTAAAAAAAAGTAGAAAGGTAACAATTCAAATCACCGGAGACTCTTTTGGAGAGGGAGAAAACAAAGAAAACTATTTCTATAGTAAAAATACAAGTTAGTCACTCATGCATTCTTTTGCATTTATTTCTATCACTCGCGTTGGTATGTTTTGAAATGTTTAGTATCATTCTTGTTTCAGTGTCTTCAGCCGTTTTTAGGGAATTTAATTATGAGAATTCTATAAAAACCCGTCAGACTTGTAACCTGATCAAATAAATAAACTTTTGGTTTTGTCATTATTCTGATGTAATATTCCTATTGCTCTTTCTTTATTTTTGATCACATAAAGATTTATTTGAGCAAATTGGTCGAATCAAGTGTTTGCTTTTCCAAAAAATAAAAATAAAAAAGCTAAAAAACAAAAAAGGCTAAAATAAACACAAACTAGAAGAAAAAACTATAATCAAAACTCAATACAAAAAGTAAGTACAGCACACGCTTCAAATCATATGTATGCACCCCTTAGCTACTTGTGCAGGATAGGCCATCGATTCCTTTCCGTCACACTGCGCAGCTGAAGATTTTAGTTTGTTGTCGTTGATGCTTTTTAACGTGTCTTTTTATTTATTCACAAATAAGGATGTTAACCCTACGCAAATGATTTTATCCTCCAGGCGAAGTAGGAAGAGGTGAATACCTTTCCCCAGTCTATTTGCATGTACTGGCATTTGAACACGGCTCTTCGGTTTTTTATTCGGAGACGAAATATCTATTGCAGCACCACGCACATTCTTATGTATACGCACGATCATTTTATTTGTATGAAGATTGACTTTTATGATAAAAGAACAACGGGCTACGACAGGTATAGGTTTATCATGTAGCCTTATATGAGATTAGGAAAGACCCAAAAGATGCATTTTATAGGGCTAAACAACAATTTTAATTGTTAACCATAGGTTTAAAGTGATCAAGATTGTTGTGATTTGGAAAACATCCAACCAGGAGTTTCTTCCACCAATTAACAGTTCGTAGGAAGTAATTGATTGATTGGAATACGAAGGGAATGAAGATGATTCACTTATACAGGCGACGTAAATGTTGATTGGTTGTTAGTTTTTTAACCAGCATACCAACCTTCTATGGGTCATTTAATGCTGAAAAACCGATTTCTTAAGTTGTTTGTCATCAAGTTTTTAATTGCTTTCTAGATTCAAACTTAATGACTTTCGAAGTTGTTTGTCTTGGAACTTTTAATTACTTTCGAAGGGGTTTGTCTTGGAACTTTTAATTACTTTCGAAGGGGTTTGTCTTGGAACTTTTAATTACTTTCGAAGGGGTTTGTCTTGGAACTTTTAATTACTTTCGAAGGGGTTTGTCTTGGAACTTTTAATTACTTTCGAAGGGGTTTGTCTTGGAACTTTTAATTACTTTCGAAGGGGTTTGTCTTGGAACTTTTAATTACTTTCGAAGGGGTTTGTCTTGGAACTTTTAATTACTTTCGAAGGGGTTTGTCTTGGAACTTTTAATTACTTTCGAAGGGGTTTGTCTTGGAACTTTTAATTACTTTCGAAGGGGTTTGTCTTGGAACTTTTAATTACTTTCGAAGGGGTTTGTCTTGGAACTTTTAATTACTTTCGAAGGGGTTTGTCTTGGAACTTTTAATTACTTTCGAAGTTGTTTGCCTTCAACCTCTTGGTTGCTTCCAAAATTGTTTGTCCTCAAATTAATTGCTTTCAGATTGTTTGACTTCTAATTTTTAATTGCTGATCACCGTTGTTCCTTGGTCACAAGGTTATATTGAACACAATACACCGGCCAACACACAGCTGAGAGGGAACAGGGCGCTCACACCCCACCCAAGAACACCAGTGTGCACGTAAACGCAGCGGATTTAATAGGTTCCGAACCCAGCACACAACGTTCACAGTCCGCGCCTCCATCCACTGCGCTATTTCCACCTGCTGTTCAAAATTTTAAATTATTTAAATTTTTTCAGAATTGTGACCTGGTATTGTATAATTCTGTCTCTCAAGAAACAGAGAAGGTCGTCCATGCGGTTGTTCTGAAATATATCTTTCATATTGTTGTTTTTTAAGCATTGCTTTCTCGTAGTAGCAAGGTATTCATATTCCACAAGAATATGTTTAACGTAACGAGTCCCAGATGTAAAGGTCAGGTGTGGAAAGAATATAGCTCGTCAACTGATTCATGTCGACATTCTTACTTGTATTTCACCGTCTTGTAAAATATTCCCTTTTCAACTACATTGACGTTTCCTTGCAAAAAAAAAAAAGAAAAAAAAAAAGAAAAAGAAAATGCACTTAAATACCGTCTAGTACAAATCACTGTTTTGCTATTTTCAGCCGCACTCGTCTAATCATTTTGACCAAAGATATTTTTCTGGGAACAATTGCCAAAAATGTCTGTGTAATGTTTATGTTGTGATTATGTGTTTATTTTTACAAACATTTACTAAGAGACACGAGGTATTACGGATATATTTTCAAAGGCGAGATTTATTCTACCATTATCTCTTTAAGGAGGTGTCTGCATCATTTTTAATGTAGCCACAACATACAGACCAGACTTTTCTAAACATGTCTTGTATTACATAATATGTAAATCCAATTGAATGGAATATTCTCATTCCATGTTGGAACAAACACATTTTGTTTTACATCCCATGAGTTAATCTGACAGTTTCAACATGTTTCAATGAACCAACATATAGGACCTCACTGCCTAAATTATGATTCAAATCGTAACCAGCGAGCAAATGAGAGGAACACCCCACCCAAGAACACCATCTTAATTTACTGTTTTGTAAAATAATTGATTAGCATATGTTTTTTGAGGAAAGACATTAATTTATGTATAAAGCTTCAAAAGCACAACTTCACCAAGAAAGACTTCTGTATCCAGAATGAAAACTTCACCAAGAAAGACTTCTGTATCCAGAATGAAAACTTCTGAAAGACTTCTGTATCCAGAATGAAAGAAAACTTCACCAAGAAAGACTTCCTTCATCCAGAATGAAAACTTCACCAAGAAGGAACTTCTGTATCCAGAATGAAAAACTTCACCAAGAAAGACTTCTGTATCCAAAGATGACTTCACCAGAAAGACTTCTGTATCCAGAATGAAAACTTCACCAAGAAGACTTTGTATCCAGAATGAAAGCTTCACAAGAAGACTTCTGTATCAGAATGAAAACTTCACCAGAAAGACTTTATCCAGAATAGAAAACTTCACCAAGAAAGACTTCTGTATCCAGAATGAAAACTTCACCAAGAGAAAGACTTCTGTATCCAGAATGAAAAACTTCCACCGAAAGACTTCTGTATCAGAATGAAAACTTACCAAGAAAGACTTCTGTATCAGAATGAAAACTTCACCAAGAAAGACTTCTGTATCCAGAATGAAAACTACACCAAGAAAGACTTCTACATCCAGAATGAAAACTTCACCAAAGACTTTAATATCCAGAATGAAAACTTCACCAAGAAAGACTTCTGTATCAAGAATCGCTTCACCAGAAAGACTTCTGTATCCAGAATAGAAAGCTTCACCAAGAAAGACTTCTGTATCAGAATGAAAACTTCACCAAGAAAGACTTCTGTATCCAGATAAACTTCACCAAGAAAGACTTCTGTATCAAGATAGCTTCACCAAGAAAGACTTCTGTATCCAGAATGAAAAGCTTCTGAAAGACTTCTGTGTCAGAATGAAAACTTCACCAGAAAGACTTCTGTATCCAGAATGAAAACTTCACCAGAAAGACTTCTGTGTCCAGAATGAAAACTTCTAAGAAAGACTTCTGTATCAGAATGAAAACTTCACCAAGAAAGACTTCTGTATCCAGAATGAAAACTTCACCAAGAAAGACTTCTGTATCCAGAATAGAAAACTTCACCAAGAAAGACTTCTGTGTATCAGAATGAGAAAACTTCACCAAGAAAGACTTCTGTATCAGAATGAAAACTTCATAAAGAAGACTTCTGTATCCAGAATGAAAACTTCTGAAAGAGACTTCTGTATCAGAATGAAAAGCTTCACCAAGAAAGACTTCTGTATCCAGAGCTGAAAACTTCACCAAGAAAGACTTCTGTATCCAGAATGAAAACTTCTGAAAGACTTCTGTATCAGAATAGAAAACTTCACCAAGAAGAACTTCTGTATCCAAGTGAAAGCTTCACCAAGAAAGACTTCTGTATCAGAATGAAAACTTCACCAAGAAAGACTTCTGTATCAGAATAGAAAACTTCTGAAAGGAACTTCTGTATCAGAATAGAAAACTTCTGAAAAGACTTCTGTATCCAGAATAGAAAACTTCACAGAAGACTTCTGTATCCAGAATGAAAACTTCACCAAGAAGACTTCTGTATCCAGAATGAAAGAAAACTTTACCAAGAAAGACTTCTGTATCCAGAATAGAAAACTTCACCAAGAAGACTTCTATTATCCAGAATAGAAAACTTCACCAAGAAAGACTTCTGTATCAGAATAGAAAACTTCTGAAAGACACATATCCCAGAATGAAAACTTCATAAAGAAAGACTTCTGTATCCAGAATGAAAACTTCACCAAGAAAGACTTCTGTATCCCAGAATAGAAAACTTCACCAAGAAAGACTTCTGTATCCAGAATGGAAAACTTCACCAAGAAAAGACTTCTGTATCAGAATGAAAACTTCACCAAGAAAGACTTCTGTATCCAGAATGAAAACTTCACCAAAAAAGACTTCTGTATCCAGATGAAAACTTCATGAGAAAGACTTCTATTGATGAAAACTTTATAAGAAGGACTTCTGTTGTCCGGACTAGAAGCTTCTTAGAAGGACTTGGTCAGAATAAACTTCCTTGAAGAACTGCTCCAGATGAAAACACTAGAAAAGGACTTCTCTCGCCAGGATGAAAACTTCACCAAGAAAGATTTCTGTGTTCAGAATGAAAACTAATGCAAGAAATACTTTTTTTTCATTATTAAGCATCCATATAAAAGTTAATCTGACGAGGCTATTTAAGAAGGTGACTAGAGTTCAGTGGTTAGTGTCTTATTGTTGGATAAAACAAACCCCAGCAGTGCTTATAACGTTGAAATGCATTGAATAAAGAAAATAAAAATAACGGCCCGATTTAGTGGCAAATAATAATTGCCCATCTCATTTCAGAAATAAATCAAATGGTTTGTTTAGTTTCGGATCAAAAATAATTCTTTTGCAAGTAACTTATCTTCTTGAAAATGTTCAAGTCTTTTATTGCGACAACATAAGCTTTCAACGCCTCAAGAACAAAGAGAAATTTTAATCGATTTATATATATATATATATATATATATATAGTTTTTAAAATGCATTTCAATTGTGGACAAGATTTTTCAATTAAATGATGAGATATTTTTATGCAGAATAAGGAAGTGGAGGCCTGAAGTCTAAAGCTCACAGGGCACATTAAAGGTAACGAATTAGTGGAGAAAACTTCATGAGTAAGTAAAGGAATGAAAATAGGCACAGAGGATGATGGTAAAAAGAATAAAACAATAATTAGAAGAACAAAGTTGTGGAGAACTACAATGGACCACGTCCTGATTTTGATATTAGGTTGTCCAAAAAGTTCGTAAAAACTTACAAAAAAATCAAAATTTTACTCGCCAAGTAATCTTGGTTACCAGAAAACATTTGCAAAATATTGAAATTTTACCCGTAAAAATAACAAAAATTATTGCTCAAAATAAAGACCATCATTTTCCAAGACTTTCTGCCATCAATCTGCAAGCTTTCGGATGTGGTCAAAGTACCATTCAGCCGGCTTTGAATCAAAGAATTCTTGACACGCTTCCACGACTTCATCAAACGAGTCGAATCGGCCGCCCTTCAGAAAGTGTTGCATTGAGCGGAGAAGGCCGTAATTCGATGGAGAACAGTCAGGAGTGTAGGCTGGATGTGGCAGAACCTCAACGCCGTCCAGCTCTTCAAACCTGTTTGGTCTTCCTGGCGGTGTGTGGCTTGGCATTGTACTGCTGCATCAAAGAGCGCTTTCGGTTAATCAGAGCCGGGTACTTTTGCTTCAACTTTTCGTAGACCCGCTCAAGTTGCTGACGGTAAAGTTCGGCACTGATAGCACGACCATTCGGAACCAACTCGAAATGCACGATTCCTTCAAAGTTTCACCAAACGCAACATGACTTTCTTGCCGGATCGATCTTGTTTTGGAACCGACGGTGCCTCTTGCCCTTTCTGAACTCATCGCTTGTCTCGATTGTGCTGGACCAGATAGACCCATTTCGCAAGTGTTTACAAGCTTTTGAGACAACCTAATAGTATGAGAAAGATATCATACAAGGTTTGTAACATTTAATATTTCTGACTGATATAGGAAATATAGCAATGTCATTTTTACTAAATGTTAAAAAATACGATATTCTATTAATTTTATCTTCTTTACGACATTGGAATTATTTATCAAATGCTGATCAAAATAATCTTGTCAGAAAATAAACGTAAATGTTGATAAAAGATAAACATCTACCTGAATGATAAAGATTTCATGATATTTTAAGTCAGCAAAAATTTAAATCAAATCCACACTTAGGTGTAATTTAACGTTGTTTCAGGTAGAAAAACTTCCTAAAACATACACCTACCATTTAGAATGAATTATGGTTTTCTGTGTCATATGATGAGAAAATATTAACTCGCATTAAACACTACTAATTCTCGCTTGCTCTTTAAACGAAAAAAAGAGGAGACAAAAGAAAAAAATAGTTGAATTTGTAGTGAAAATAAATTTACAACTCAGTTGGATAGAAATAGGAGCACGCAATTTATAATAATTCAGTAGGTACAGCATTAATCCTAAAGAAAGAATAGAACAAATTAACACAGACAAAGTAAAAAGCAGTTAACTAAAACAAACCGATTTCTTTATTGATGTATTTTTCAGCTCATACACTATCCATTCCAGATACAACCTTTTGAGTGAACAAAAAGACCAATACATATATTTTTACCGGACAAAATCTTTCATCAATAAAATAAATATACTTCATTATTATACATAAGCAGTATAGCCCGGCGTTAATCGGGTGTAATGAAAACTTTAAAACAAATCCACGGTCCTAGAGCTCAGACTCTTTGGACGTTGGCACGAAAGACTAAAAAGCAATAGTTGTTTCCAGTTGAAGCGAAACCGTAGATTGAAAGAAAAATGAATGGATGTAAGTCAAATTTTAATTTCCTGCTATCGATATCAAATAAGTGTTTTTTGTCGTAAACTGAATTTTGAGCGCTAAATAAGTCCTCTGAGTAAATGATATCATGGCTGAAACTAAGAACTACAATTATACCTACTTAGAGTCAAATCCAAAGCAAAAACTAAAATAAAAGGGCTGAAAAAATACAGACACACATGGCAGATAAACATACACACACACAAACATCTTGCCTTATTGTAAGAACTGCAACTTTGCAACTTCTGAATATCGTTTCTTATCTCTTTGTCTATGAGTGTATCAAATTTGATTAAAATCGGACCACTCCTTCTATAACCCGATTTTTTTAATTATTGATTTTTCGATATTTATTGGGGATACATCGACACAAAACCCAGCTACCAACACTCGCAGATGTTTATAGTGCAACTGTGTAAATTTTCAAGAAAATCGATTTAGCCGTTTCGGAGTCTATAGGTAACAGACACACACAGACAAAGTTTCATTTATTATATAAGTTTAGATAACTGTTACAATTTATTTCTTTTTGAAAAATGTAAAGATCATTAACAAACCTAAATCTCCACTCTTTATATATTCCAAGCAATAAATAATAACTCAGGACAAAAAACATAACAATAGTCGCCTAGCCATGTAAAAATGTTTATCTATTAAGTCACGAAGACTATTCACAGTGAGTTCACATGAAAAAGGAAGCGGGCATTTATAGTTTTTTTATAGTTTTTTTGCCCCTTAATGACTTTTTAACTTAATTATTGAGCTCTATTAATGCTATTTCTACTTAAGTGGAATCTGAAAACAAAACTTTCATATTTCTAATTAAAAATATGGATTTAATTCTGGAAATAGTGGTCGAATTAAAAGAATATCGATTTAGTTTTATAAAAACCTGGTCAGCAAGGAAGAATCAAAATTGCTGCTGAAAACATGCTTAATTTTTCTAATTAACCTATTTAATTTTTTGCTAAATTTTTTTAATGGCAATAATGGATTCAGCGCATCTCCTATAAGAAAGTATTAAAACGCAGGAGACTTTTACTAGAAACAAAGAAAAGAGCACTAGATTGTTATGTGATGTCAGTTCTTCAATATGGCAGTGAATGTTGGACAATATCATCGAAGATTAAAGAAAAACTTGAAGCAGCTGAAATGTGGTTCTACAAAATGCATGCTGCAGATATCAGGGACCGAGCATGTGAGAAATGATGAGGTGTTGGAAAGAATGGCAACGAAAAGGAAATTAATACTGAGTATCAGGAAGAGACAACTGAAATTCCTGGGACATGCAACGAAGAAGGAGGGCTTGGAGAACCTGATATTAACAGGCCAGATACAGGAAAAAGAGATATAGGAAAGCAGCTGATAACATATTTGAAGGGCCTTGGCAGGTAGATGACAGAACGTCATGTTACATAAGAAAGCGTTTTAAGATCCACCAGGGATAGGGAGACGTAGAATGCCATGATCGCCTACGTCTCGAAAGGACAAGGCAGAGAAAAAGAAAAAGAAAAAAGAATAAATAAAAGGAAGTTCATACGAAAACTGAAATTTATACTGTGATAAAAGCGAAAAGTTTGATGTATCAAAAAAAAAGTACGGTTTCAACATATTGCTTAGAAGAACCTTATACGAGTGGGCTTGTACAGTCAACAATGATAACAAAACATTTACAATAACGGCAACATATTCATTAATATAATTACAATTGAGTATCATACATTAAAACGAGAAAAAAATCCCTACCTCTGAGTATTATAAGAAGGAATATATATGTGTGTCTGCGGATGGCTATATATATATATATATATATATATATATAATATACTCGACGACAGTTATTGCAAAAAAATAAAATAAGGAACTGTTTAAGACCAGGCATGCGGCAAGAACTTTCATAACTGATAGTAAATAGAATTAACTGAGCCGACGCTGCCTCGCTATTGTCTTTCTTTCTCTCTGAGTGTGATTATATATATATATATATATATATATATATATAATATATATATATAAAGCAGTCTTTATTATACCGAATATTCTTCAAATTCAGGAACTTACACTAACAAAGAGAAACAAATATCGTAGGCATTATTTTGTTCGCGTCACTTGAAGTTAGTGGGGTCAGAGATAAACAAATAAGCAAAATATTGTGCTAGTTTAAGTGATCTTTGAGTTGTAAGATCTCACATTTTGTGAAAGAATGGCAAAGCTGAATCAGTGTCACTAAATAACGTTCACTTCAACATAGTTCCGATAACTTTCCTATAAAAAAAAAAATCAAGTTATTTCCTGAACTTATCACCTGAATATAAATTAGCAAACGTGTCTGGAATTCTAAATGTTTGTTTGAGAAATCACTGTACTAGTCTTTTAATACCGAGTTCGATCCTCATTCAATGGTTCAGCATTATGACAACAAACTCGATTTAATTAATTAAATCAGCATTAATTGTTACTGTCGGGTTAAGTTTATAATTTTAATTTTTTGTTAAGATCGGTTTTTAAGAAATGGTTTTTCTCAAATCTACTGTTTTTGTTCTTTTAAGGCGTGGTGGAGTTTCTTTCAAAACCTTTTCATTACGATAGTTTCGAAAGTTAACGATTTGCATATAACTATATGTTATCATGTAGTTGTATGTGCGACCATGTTTTTGTTTTTTTATCAATTCATCACAAGCAAGGCAAGACATACATGTATTTCAGCGTCTCAAAGAATATAAGAAAAACATTATTAATGAGTGAGGACAGAAAAAGCAATTAAAGTAATTCCATTTGATTCTGTCATTTGTCAATATTTTCACTCTTGATATCACTTCCAGACCTCACCCCGCCATCCAGGTGCTCAGACCTATCAAGTGGGTTTTGTGCTGCTTCCCCCTGCCCCTTTCTGTTGCACACTTTCTTCTAGTGAGTGCAGAACCAGGGATCGAACCGCAGACCGTTGGATTTCAATTCAACGCTCTCCCAGCTGGCTTCTTGCTACGCCTCTTCCTCTTCCTACTCCACTTTCCTCCTTCCACCTTTTCACTGCGTCTCTCTGCGTCAGCTTCACGCCAAGAAATTGACGCCACTGAAATCGTCGAGTGAACTTGGTCGGTCAGTTTTATAATCCATTTCTCTACCCATAATCCATTTCCTCGGTCTATAAAAATTCCCCTCGAGGGCCTCCTCTCTTTTTTCCTTTAGAATGAGCTGAAGGTGGATTATTAAGACAGAGGTGAGTATTATTATTATTTTCTTTCTTTGGAACAGATTACTGCTTTGCAAGCCAGACACAAACGAACTCTCTTTTTTCCAGAGCCGCCGCTAGTCGCCCTTTCATGTTCACACTCCCCCTGGTCTCAAGACCACACATGTGGCAAGGCGGACGTGGCCGCTTGTTGCGGGCACTCCTACGAAGGGGGATTGTCTGGATTTCTTCATCTGAGCTCTCAGAAGTGGCATCGGAATTATCGGCAACAGCGTCGGGGTTCGCAGTCGGACCATCAGACTCGCGGGGCGTAGGTCGAATCCACAGTTCGTCATTGGATGATTCACCACTGCCGCTACTTGTCAACGAATTCGTATTCAGGGCGGGCCGAATGTCCCTCACATGGCGTGGAGTACCATCAACCAGCACGGCCTGCTCACTGACGATGCCGGTGATTCGTCCCCTTCGAAAACTGGTGGTGCACCGGCTATTGGGAGGCTTCACCCAGACGGTGTCCCCTAATTCATACGGCCCTCTTGTTCCCCGCCGATCAGGCAGACGCGCGTCAATGCCCTTGATGCGCACTCGGTAGCGATGGATTGCATTGGCGGGTGCGCTCACAGCAGTCACAGCATCCCTCGGTGTTGCATTATATCTATAGACCGCTTCTGCAATAGTGCACGCCTTCCTGGCCGCGGTCCTCTTCACGCTTCGGTGGCACCGCTCTGCTATGCCGTTGCCACTCGGCACATATGCACATCGGTGTCTGAGCCTGATCCCCCACTCGTCTACAAAGCGCCTAAATTCTACGCTGCAGAAGGCAGTATCGTTGTCCGTGAGGATCTCTTCAGGCGGCCCCCTTTCGTAAAATATGGATTCCAATTCACGGATGACACTGGAGGAGTCCTGGCGTGCCAACGGGCGCCAGATCGCAAACCTCGTCGGTCCGCAATCTATCAGTGTGAGGAAGTGCTGGCTGCCATAATGGGTTATGTCCATACCCAGTCGGCTCCAAGTCATGTCTGTTCCCAGCCGACCCCTCCGCCATCTCGCTGGGGCGGGGTCGATTGACTGGCATGTTTGGCATTCCTTGACCACCGCTCTCACTGCACTTTTTGACACTGACGGATTGGTCAATTGTACAAAATAGCATGTCCGTCTCACTCCGGGGTGCCCACTGATGTGGTGTATTTCCCTGATTTTGTCTGCCGCCTCCACAGAGGCAGCACATAGTAACGGTACTGGCCCAGCTTCTTTCTTCACGGCATCAATCCATCTCTGAGGCACCCGAGTGAGCCTATCAGCGAGGTTGCAGTTTGAGGTGACAAGTACCACATCCACAGACAGATTGTACTCTGTTACTAGCTTTCTTATGGTCTCCAACCTCCGTCTGATCAGCATCTCGCTGGCCGCCTTGGTGCGCACCCTGGCCTTACCTGTCAGTGTGTTTGATATCCAGTGGTACACGCACAGCGAATCTGTGTGTATGTGTAATTTCTTGACTTTCCACTGGAGTGCTAGGTTAATGCCTTTCGTCACCGCATCGAGCTCTGCCAGGTTGATGTGAGCAGCGTCATTCGTCGGTCGCAGCCAGCAGGCGTCCTCAATCGCAGCTCCGTTCTCCTCAAGCAGCACACCAATCGCCACAGAGCTCGCATCCACCCACACGCTCAATTCGTCTCCCTGCACACACCAGTCTCCCTTTGCGGGGTCATCCTGCTTTACCCTTGCGATGGTCTCCTTCACCATGCGAACCAACAGATCGTCCGTCGTTTCATCATCCCAGTCTTTGGTGACTGCGCTTGCCCTCCTTTTTATGGTGCCTGTTGCTACACGAGTCCATCCACACACTGGTAGGTGCCCCACAAGTTTTCCACACAGGAGAAGACCACTCGTCTCGTAAAGACTTCGGGTACTTCAGGAACTGCAGTTCCGCGCCCCCACTTCAAAGTCCCCCGCTCCTTTCGAACTTTCAGGCCCAAGACACGGGCGCCATCCTCCAAATGTTCCGGGTCCTTGCAAATCAGGCCAAACTCGGCCAGTTTGGTCCTTACGCGTGATGATGATACAACGTCTTCGTTCACGTATATGTCATCAAGGTACGTCGATGTCCCCTCTTTCATTGTTTCTTGCTGTGACAACACAGCGTTGACTATGGTCTTCATTATTTGGGGTGCCACGTTCAGCCCGAAGCCCAGTCTGGTAAGGCAGTACCTGCTGCCGGCAAACACCACCGTCTGAAACGGCCACATCGTTTCGCTGACCCGGATCTGCAGATACGCTTTTCTTAGATCCAGCAGGGACACATTGGAACCCTGCTGGCGCCATTCTCGTAGCTTGCTGGCGCAAACATCAGCATCTGCCGTAAATGCATCAACATGCGCATTTAGTTCGCGGTAGTCCATCACTGGCCTCACTTTTGCTTTGTTGTGCTGAGTAACCGCCATCAGCGGGATCAAACCTTTGGGAGGTCCAAGTTTCTCATAGGGGTAAGGAATTAACCAGCCATCCTTGATCCATTCACGAAGCTCCTCTTCGTATGCAGGCCTTATTTGGTCGGGCACATGGTACTCGGCTACTTCGTTCCGCAATTTTGCTGGCTGCTGATTTCCCGACCACTTCCATGAGGCGGTCCAAGCCTTCTGGTGCTGGTCAAATTCGACACTAAAGTCTGGCTGGTCGATCCTCAGCGCTGCGCACACTGGGGTCCTCTCTTGAAACTGCACTTCCCCCGTCTGCGTTATGTGAACACCACCTAGGGCTCTGATGGCATCATAGCCTAGAAGCAGGTCAAAGTTCAGTGGTTTTTTGAGCGCTACTAGCGCCTCGACGTTGGCCGAGTTTCCTGTTCTTGTACGGATGTTTATCGCACCCACCCCGCAACATGTCCGCGATTCTCCACTGATGGTGGTTACCCTGACACCCTTCTCCTTCCAAGTGTGGCAGAGGTCTACGAACACTATGGTGCGGGAGCACCCGGAGTCGAGGAGTGCTGAGCACAATGTCTCGTTGACATATACCTGAATGATCGGAAGCGCCTCTAATTTCTGCTTTGGGGAAAGGTCGACGCCGGCACCTTGTCCCCGGCCCCGTTTCCCGCACAATCCCGGGCCATATGTCCGGTTTCATTACACCGGTAGCAGCGAACAGCTGTCGGTCGCCGTCTGCAGTTCCTTGCAATGTGGCCCTGGCCATCGCACCTATAACACACGACCCCACCACGCGGGCTAAGGCCCTGAGACGGTTTATCATCACTCGGTGTGGATTGTGCAGCGGCGATTACCGGATCTCTCAGCTCGGAATTATCCTTCATCACGGTTCTGGCTCGGTCCACCAGGTCATTAAGGGGCAACGAGGTTATGTTTGAGCTCGCCCGCAGGAGCTGTTTTGCTCCGGTTGGGAGCCCCGCCAGAAATTTATATGCCAAGGCCCGCTCGGGCAGCCCACCGAACAACACCGTCAACTTCGTCAGCTCGGCCAAATATACGTCCACAGTTTCGCCAGGATGTAATTGTCTTGCCTCAAATTGCTCCCAGGCAGTGGCGGGGTCGATAGCAAACGCTTTGTATAGGGCTGCCTTGATCCTCTCATAATTCTGTTTTTCCTCAGCACTGAGCTGTTGATACACAGCGAAAGCCCCACCGGACAAACGCAGAGGAATCACATGTTCAATGTTTTTGACACCAGACAAGAGACAATGCAGTTCCACTTCAACCCAGTCAAGTACTGGGGTCGAGCCACTGAACTCTGGAATCAATTTCAGGTCGAACCTGTCCCCCATTACGCCGAAATAGCTTGTTGCACACTTTCTTCTAGTGAGTGCAGAACCAGGGATCGAACCGCAGACCGTTGGATTTCAATTCAACGCTCTCCCAGCTGGCTTCTTGCTACGCCTCTTCCTCTTCCTACTCCACTTTCCTCCTTCCACCTTTTCACTGCGTCTCTCTGCGTCAGCTTCACGCCAAGAAATTGACGCCACTGAAATCGTCGAGTGAACTTGGTCGGTCAGTTTTATAATCCATTTCTCTACCCATAATCCATTTCCTCGGTCTATAAAAATTCCCCTCGAGGGCCTCCTCTCTTTTTTCCTTTAGAATGAGCTGAAGGTGGATTATTAAGACAGAGGTGAGTATTATTATTATTTTCTTTCTTTGGAACAGATTACTGCTTTGCAAGCCAGACACAAACGAACTCTCTTTTTTCCAGAGCCGCCGCTAGTCGCCCTTTCATGTTCACACTTTCCTTCTTTCCGTTGTGAGTATTATATTCTCCAGGCCCTTCTTCCTCATGACGTGTCTCAGGAAACTCGTTCTGACTCTTCCTGATGTTAAGTATGAGTTTGCTTCTCGTTTTCATCCTCTCTAACACCTCATCGTTGTTACGTACTCCGTCCATGGTATCCTCAGCATCCTTCTGTAAAACCACATGTCTACTGACTCAAGCCTCTTCTTCATCCTTAATGAGATCGTCCAACATTCAATTCCTTACAGAATGCCATATATCACATAGAAATCCAGTACTATTTTCTTTGTTTCCAATAAAATTTTCATCTCTCAGTACTCTGCTTAGCTTCTGAAATGCGTCCTTGTCCAGGCAAATGCATTTTTGGATCTCCATCTCGAACTTTTCATCCTCTGTCAAAACACTTCCCAGGTATATAAATGTCTTTACTTGTTTTATTTTAATTTCTCCGACTTGTAGTCAGCATACTGGGCTCTTCTTTTTGCTGATGACCATACATTCAGTTTTTTGCTGATGACCATACATTCAGTTTTCTTGAACTTTATGCTCAGTCCTTTCTTGTTGCTTTCTTTTGCTACCTTCTGTAGAAGGTCCTGCATTTTTTCCCGTGTCTGCTATCAGCACCCTATCATCCGCGTATCTTATATTGTTGAGATTGTGATCGCCAATGACAAATTTCGGAAAGGCTTTAATTTCTTTCATAATTTCTTTGCTGTACTGGTCGAACAGATCCGGCGAGAAAACACATCCTTGTCTTAAGGCCACTTTCTATTTTTGTATAACTGCTGAGTTCACTTCCTATCCGTACACAAGCGGTTTGCTGATAATATAGATTCTTGATTATCCTAACGTCTTTTCCAAAAATGTCGAGCATCTCTATCAAGTTTTTGTGGCGTACATAGTCCAACGCCTTTGCGTGGTCAGCAAAACACTGCATTTCTATTGCTTTTTCGGATAGCATTTTCAGCATGATTATCGCATTTCTTTTAGCGGTTTCTTTAACGAAACCACGCTGTTCTTGTCCTATTTTTGGGCCTATTCATCTGAATCCAGATGATGAGTTTTGTTATGTGGCCCATTAAATCGATCGTTCGGTGAGTTCACATTTTTTCACTTGGCTGTTTATGTAGTGTTATGAAGATTGATCTGCTTAGATATTCCATTATATTGCCGATGTTGTAGATTTTGTTTATTATTTTTGCGAGCCTGTCTACCCCAAAGCTTTCTAAGAAAATCAACATGTCTATTACAATCCCGTCTGGTCCTGCTGCTTTGTTTCTCTTAAATTGGGTCTTGCCGTTTCCATTTCGCTTTTTAGTATTTCTGGTCCATCCGTATTTTGGTGCATTGCTGGTTGCTCTCTCTTGTCGTGGAAGAGATCTCCGATGTATTAGTCCCATCTCTGAAGTATTTTTTTCTTTTTCTAATTTGTGTGTCCCTTCCTTTGCTTTTATACAGCCTGTTGCTGAGCATGTGTTTTGCTCTGTTAGTTCCTTTATTTTTTAATGCATCTCTCTATTTTTTTGTGCTCAGTGTCTCTACTTCGGTGCATTTGTCGTTGAGCCATCGTTCTTTAGCCTGTCTACATTTGCTCCTCATTTACTTCCGTAGTCTTATATTCTGTTCCCTATCTTGATATCGTTTTCTGTCTCTTTTGCATTATGACAAGAATCTCTTCAGTGAGCAACTCATTTTTCCTCCAACGTGCTTTTTCCTTCAAGATGATGTCGTTCGCTGATGTTACTAGAGCTACTCTTAGTGCGTTCCATTCTGATCTTCCGTTTCTAATTTATTCTTTGTATTTCGTTTTCACACTCTGAATACATTTCCTCTAAGTTCGGGTCATTCACGAGTCTGTTGTACTGCATTTTTAGCTCTGTGTTACGTTTCTTTAATCTCTTCAGTTTTAACCTTAGTTTGCATACAACCGGTAGGTGGTCGCTTCTGCAATTAGCACTTGGGTAGGCTTTGCAGTGAAGGACTGCGTTTCTGAATCTTGTTTACAGTAATATAATCAATTTGATTCTTCATTTCTTCTCCCGGACTTCTCCATAATCATAGTTTCCTTGGGTGCTCTTCGAACTAGGTTTTGGTTAATACCTGGTCATTTCGCTATGCACTATTGGAACCATTTCTCATCACGGTCATTGTGGTGTCCTAGTCTGAAATTGCCGGCCGTTTCAACATCACTCCCTTGGTTAAGGTTGGCATTCAGTTTGCCATGATATTTGCACTGTGCCTTGGCAAAATCTAGCATAGAGCAGAAGGATTCGATTACTTCTTCTGTACATTGTATTGTCGGTGCATATACCACTATTACCAATATGTTGAGAGGCCTGCCTTTCATTTTAACTACTAGATTTTTTTTCGGATATCTGTATTCCATAACACATTTTCTTGTAACTTTATTAAATATAACACCGACTCTTTTTTTCATTATTTTCACCTCTTGTGTATATAATTCTGAGGTCGTCACTAATAACGTTTCCATTGAAAAATGTGGTACAAAAATGGAATTCTGGTTTTTATATTTCTTATCTTTAAACAAGCTAGCCACAACCACTGACCCAAACTACAATATTCCTTACAACAAAACATTCTTACTGAAGCCTCCATAATACCCGAGCGTCTCTTTGATGTCCTAGCTAAACCCCATACGTACAATTTTGACTATGAGGGCTGGAAAATAAAACAAAAAAGGTATCTGAAGGATTACCACGAAATTACACATACAAAGGCAAAGGGAAATCTATGTTGCGGTGATGGGAAAGTTAAATCGAAATGCCAGATCAAAATTCTTAATATTGCATTTCTTTAGATCTCATAGATAATCCCCAAATATATAGCAGGAATATTAGGCCATATGAAGCCATATTCAAAGCATGCATTGATAAATAGTAGACTTATAAATATGTTATATAGTTTATGAGAAAAAATGGTGTTCGAAGTTTTCAAATGAGGCGGTTTTCTTCTTTGGTAAACCGTCTTCGCTTAGAATATTTATTGATAATCTATGAGGTTTTATGAAAGATCGTATTCTTTAGGATATAAACCATTTATTCATTTAAAGCTATTTTTAATCGTTGAAATGATAAACCTGTTGTAGAGAGGTGATGGTTTATACATTTTCGGACACCATGTTTGCCTTACATAGAATTATATATATATATCTACAAAAAACCTACTCACCAAAATAACTTATGAATATAGTACTAAAAATAGCAATATATATATATATATATATAGATAGATAGATAGATGTGTGTGTGTGAAGTTGACGCCAGAGGGAATAATCTTTAAAATGATATATTCCGTTTACTGTCAGTTAAGTACTATAACGTGATACATGCTTGGGCGATCATGTATCTTTCGAGACATGACTGCCTGGGCAGAAGATTTTCCCGCAGTAAGTTGGCATTATATTTTGCGGTAGACTGGTTGCCAGCCAAGGCTATAAAACCTAAGCTGTCCTGCTATTTAACCTATAGATGGAGTGAGAATAGACGGATTAATACTTTTCCCAAGTGTATTTGTATGTAAGTGAATGCAACTAATTCAACCGAAATTCGAACTCGGCTCTTCGATTTCTCACAACGCACATATTCCGTTTCACACGTGAGAAAGGTTTGTGTTTTCATGGACAATGTAGAATTATGACTTGACAAACAAAATTATTACTTTGATAATTATTGATGAATACATACATCAAATATGACACATGGTCGAAATTGGGAGGAAGAGTGAGGGCTGGTCTTCATCTGTGTTACATTTAACTTTGCTAGTCTAAATCCTTGATCCACTCGTCTTACCATGATCCAGTCACCATAATACTACATTCTTACATACCGCCCTTACTGCAGTTACCAAAATATCAAATTTCTCTCTGAAGTTCTGACTGGTCTCCATATGTACAATTTTTTTCGTGCTTATTATGTGTTGTTTAGTTGTCTGCTTTCTTTATTTTTCTGTTTAAATATATGGCTTGATTTGTGCTGATTGAATGGGTGTACTTTTGTGTTTAGCGCCAAAAATGATCATTTTTAGTGTGTATTTTTTTTATATACAAAAATGAACTTTGCTCATTTGTGGTCTCAGGGTGATAATATTCAGTTCGGATACTATACAAATCTTTCTCTATTCATACTTGAAATATTTTGAATGAGATCGTTCAAAAAGGCCAATGCAACAAAGCTATTTTCGTCTGCGACATATCGATCTTATAGCTAGCTAAATCGATATTTTTTCGTTGCCCTGTGTTAAGTGTTCGCCATAACAAACCATGCCCTCAGCTTAGTTTTTCAAAAATTTCTCCTGTCCCTAGGTTGAGAATAAGAGAAAAGAACTTCCAACCATTTTCAGGCAAGCTCTTAAACAGAAAACGCACGCGCGGGTAAATTATCGTCTCTTCGCATCGTTCCGATATTTCTACCGAAAACTTGACGGGGCGATAACCAATTTCTCTGGGGAAGTCTCACAGAACTGACATGACACTCCCTGGTCACGCTATCTTATAACTGTCAAAGCTAAAAACATAAAAGTTTAAACCATATCGGACCTGTAAAATCAGAGTTGTGGTTGAAGTTAGTTGAAACCGAAAATGCTATCATTGAAAGAAGAAATTCAGTTTGATTTCTGCATTTGTTTTTTATGTTAAGAGTCTAAGGAAGTGAAAAGCGTTATAGCTTGAGCAAAATATTTTGAAATCGTCTAATTTTTTGACTCGAAGTCTATAGCTACCATGGCTATAATTAGAAGTGAAACAATCAATAATTGTGGATAGTTTTAATTTCTTTTAAGTTCATACTACATTATATATCTTGTGTCACTTATGTGGACGATCACGGATTTTCCCCAACTTGGTAGCTCTAAGTAACAATTGTTTCCTTACCGAAGTTACCGCTCTGCCATCCATTTACACAACTTTCTTTAGTCGTTTATTCGTTGTTTTTTTCTCTGCACCTCAGTACATCTTGTGAGAGTTGCATTCTCTAAGCCACACTCACTCATTCTGTGTCCACAAAATATCAATGGTCTCTTTCTGATTGTAAGTATACATGCCGTTTTCATACCCAATCACCCTAAAACTTAATCGTTTTCCGTCCATGTTATTCTCAGCATTATTCTGTAAAACTAAACTTCTGTCGCTTTAAATACCCTTCGTCTGGAAGGAAATTGTTCAGCACCAGATTATCTGGCTACACCTCTGAGATGAGCTACTATTTACACAATTTAGATTGTTCGGATTATTGTCCTCATCTTCTTTATTGACATGTTTAAGACGTTTCGGCCGTTGTACGCTCAACCTTCCTTCAGATGCTAGATTTCGAACAATCTAAATAGTGTAATATACAAGAGGCATTTCGTAGCAGTTCAGCACATTTCTTTATTTCTAACAAAATTTTTCTATCTTAATACTTTGCTTAGTTTCTGGGTAGCATATGTTTCAGTATATCTTTGCATTTCTGTGACTTATTGTAAATACATATTTTATAAAATGAAAATTATTAAAAGAAATGACGATATTAAGATTATATTTTCATAACATCCTTGCCGATGGTAACTTTTCTAATAGTTTTATTTACTGCTTGGTTGCTTATTGGTACGCTATTTTATCGGCAATCGTGATATGATAGTGATGAGATAAAAATTTATAGCAATAAATCATAAGCGAGCCGAGATGGGTTTAAGAGTAAGACCAATATGCTGAACTGAACTATCCATAAATAGGGAAAGACAGCCTCCAAAAGTATGGCAATTAAAATGGGTTTAAATATCTATCACCGTCAAATATAAATGTATGTGGGCGGGAGGAGAAAAAGAAATAAACAAAAATTTAATACTTGACTACTTTGATTAATATTTGTTAATATTTTTGCCAAGGGGATAGAACTGGGACATTTTCAGATATTTTTTGTAGACAGGCGATTATCGTCTTAGTGGAAACACCGTCACAGTGCAAATGAAACAAGTTTTAGATTTTACTTTTGAATATATAAAATAGAAATCCTATATCATCCAACAATTAACTAAAAAACGAAGTAAAATTGTACACTCGCAAAAATAAATCAAAATGACTGAAAACATTTTGGAAAAACCCAGACCAAGGCAAATTTCACAAGTCAGTGCGACAATTAAGATTCTGGATTCTGATTGGATTGGAAATAGCAAATTCGTTTATAACCCCGGTCAAATTTTCTTAGCACCTCAAAAAATGGACATGCATTCTTGCTCCAGTCACGTGACTAGATTCCACTACTTAACCACGTCTCTTGACCGGCAAGCATCAGTCAGTCAAATGGAAATAAAGCAGCACAGAGACGACACACTAAAATGTAACAAAGAAATCTTCAAGCCGACCCTGGACATATGAAGTGCCGTCATACATTCGTTTATCTTCTTCCAATTTTCCTTTCTTCGTCTTTACTAACAAGCCGTGAAAGAAACAAGATACTTCAGCTGACTCCTAAAATCTAAAGTCCGATAAGTACAATTTTCTTTAATTGCTTCACCTTCCTTTTCACTCTTTCGCCGGCCATAAAAACGAAAGGAACAGATTTTATTAGTAACCTTTTTAATTTTTCTAGATACATACATTCTGCTACTACTAACCATAACCGAGATTCATTTAACTCTTTACTATTTCTCTGGAACATTTAACTCTTACAAATTAATTAACTACATACATTTTTCTCTTTAAATATTTTCATCTTTATGAAATTTATTATTCTGTTCAGTTAATGAAATTATACTTTAACATACTATTTTATTCTTCCACATTCCAACATTGATATTTTAAATTGTGGTGATTTCGGTTGTATTTTGGACAAGGCCAATTTGACAAACATAGCTGAGGACCCCAACAAATAGTAATAATTAGTAATTTTTAAATAAGATTTGATAATCTCTGATCTCATGGATTGTGCCAAGACCCGAGTGAATTTCGGTGCTTACGCCAACCTATCACTGGGCGAAAGACATAGTTGAATGACTGCCGCTTTTGTAAAGATTAATTACCAATGCTAGATAATCACACACAAGTCAGTGATGCGTTACACTGACGGCTGCCTGCGAGATGAAGCGATCATATTGGAAATAATTTCTTTGCTTCTGGAAAATGAATTCCATGTCAGACTTGAATAACAAGGATAATCAAAATATTAAACCCAAATTTAAAACGGATGTCTTTCAAAGGCAAGCGAATATTTTGGTCTGCAACGGCAACAGGTGTTCATGTTAATTCGTGTCGGAGTTTCTGCTTGCTTTGAATCTTCATTGAAGCCGACAGTTGATGCCGGTAGGGGAAGTTAATAATCCTATTATTGAGGGAGTTGAGAAAGCACGACAAAGATGAAAAGATGCAAAAATAAATAAATGAACAAATTTTAAAATAATTAAAAATAAATAAATAAAAAGGAAAAAAGAAAAATGAATAAAGTAAATAAGGTAAAAAATAAAAAAGATAAAAAAAAGTAAAATTAAGGAAAATGTGAATGACAACAATCAACGCCTACCAAAAAAAAAAAAGGAAATATATATATATATATATATATATATATATATATAGAGAGAGAGAGAGAGAGAGGTGAATGCAGTAAAAGAAGTGAATGCACAGAAAGAGAGAAAAGTGAATGTACAGAAAAAGAGGAAGAAAAATGAATGCAGAGAGAGAACGAGAAATGAATGCAGAGAGAGAGAGAGAGAAAGAAAAGTGAATGCAGAGAGAGAGAGAGAGAGAAAGAAAAGTGAATGCGAGAGAGAGAGAGAGAAAGAAAAGTGAATGCAGAGAGAGAGAGAGAGAGAACGAGAAATGAATGCAGAGAGAGAACGAGAAATGAATGCAGAGAGAGAACGAGAAATGAATGCAGAGAGAGAAAGCGAGTGAAATGAATGCAGAGAGAGAAAGCGAGTGAAATGAATGCAGAGAGAGAAAGCGAGTGAAATGAATGCAGAGAGAGAAAGCGAGTGAAATGAATGCAGAGAGAGAAAGCGAGTGAAATGAATGCAGAGAGAGAAAGCGAGTGAAATGAATGCAGAGAGAGAAAGCGAGTGAAATGAATGCAGAGAGAGAAAGCGAGTGAAATGAATGCAGAGAGAGAAAGCGAGTGAAATGAATGCAGAGAGAGAAAGCGAGTGAAATGAATGCGCAAATAGAGAGAAAGCGAGTGAAATGAATGCGCAAATAGAGAGAAAGATAAAGGTATAAAAACTGTAAACCAAATCCAATAAAAAAAGAACACGTGAAAATACATAAAACTATATAGTATGACATGCACGCCCATGTGTGTGTGAGAGAGTTATGACATTAATATAAATGAAAAAAAAAAGAGATAAGAGAAAACGCGAATATTTAAAAAAAATAGCTTACGAGGAGGAAAAAACGAATGAAGAAAATATAAGATCTCAGAAAGAAATATGAAAAAAAAATGTATAAATAAAAATGAAACCTAAGTTTCTTTAAATGATCCTCCCAACAGGGAAAATGCTAGACGAACCAATAATAAATGTAAAAATAAAACAAAAAAAAAAAACAAAACAAAACGAAAAACAAAAATAAAAATAAAAAACACAAACAGGCATCGAAAAAAGACATTTTAGCGCCATTAGCAAAGAATGGTAACTGAAGTGAATGCATCCATTAAAGAAAAAAATGGCTGATGCCATCTTTGTCTTTTTATCCGCCGGAAACAGACAAGAGCAAAATATAATGACAGGAGATCCGGCGCGTAATTCACTAACAACGTTATTTCCACGACAAAGATTTTTTTTTTAACCTCACTCTTCTATTCACAGGAAATGGATAGCGGCAAAAAAAAAAAAAAGAAAAAAAAAGCAAAGAAAAGCAGCACTGTCATAATCGAATTATGATCAGAGTGTTCGGTCGAGAAAAATGTTTAGAAAGTTTTGTGGGTAAGAACGAGAACGTACTTGGGCCATTACTACACAAGATGGTCGCAATCTGCCTTTGTTTTGACAGACGAGTAGCTACCTTGTTTCTTTGCTAACTGGCTGCATACTGGGGGGAAAAAAAATAAAAAATAAAGGCTTTCTCAGTCCATAACATTTTTATTCTGATTAATTTATGTTTACAGAATGTTTTTATGGGGTTTTTAAATGTTAACACTGATTAACACTGTAAAACAAAATAAAACAAAACAAAACAGAAATCATTTGCACATGTGTGGCCAGGTGATTAAATCCATTATGATTTTCGTTAATAAAATAACTGATATCTGTATACAAACTGGTATGAGAGAGCTTCCGAGCTATTAAAAATAATAATAAATTATAAATAAATTAGAATAATAATTCTGCTTATTCCTTTCTTAGTGAGTTAGTTACTTAGTTCCTCCGTCCGTTATCCCACTGAAGAAAGATAAACCACTTAGTCTCTACACGAGCTTTTCCTTCCCCTCTATTCTAAACGCTACTCCCCTCAGCCTTTCTCGCACCTTTGCCAAACGGAAGGGTAGTAAAGAGTGAGAGAGTAGGAGAAGAGAGTCTATAGCATTACCGTAGCAGTAGCAATTGAAGCTGGTGGTTGTAGTAGTAGTGTGTGTGTGTACTGTACAATTTAGTAAAAATAGGTTGGTTTGTTGTCGTATCCCGCGCTGGCCTCTATACTCTTCGCCATTACACAGTTGGTCTTTTCTGTTTACAATAGACACAGGAGCCATGATTTTTCAATAAAAAAACAAACAAACAAAAAAAAAACATTTTCTCTTTCAAAGTTTTTCACAAAATAGCTTACAGTATATTGGTGCATACGCCTCTTAATATGAGATTACAGTAAAGTAGCTTCTATGGACATTACTTTTATAGATATCATCATAAAATTACACTCTGTGTTATCGTTATTTTATTATCCAATACCTTTATGTTTGAAGACGTTACTATCATTTGTAGTATAACAAAGTAAAATTTTTCCAGGAACTCATAATTATCCTTCCGTGGAAATTTCACTGGTTCCGCTAGTTATTAACGTTAATGAAATAACTAATATCTGTATACAAATTGATATGAGAGAGCTTCCGAGCTATTAAAAAATAAATTAAAATAATTACATCGATATATGTTTGGTAACCATCCCTTTATAAATAATTTCTGAAGAAGATTGTAGCCACAGCAAAACCAGTTCTGCTTCTATTCGAGTAGTAAAGTGATTCATTTACAGGATTTTTGACAGAACTACCAAGTGCAGCCGAAATACTTCTTACATAAAGATAAAACATTAGTGACAATAGTGCTTTCATTTTGTTTTTTATCATTTCACCCCAAGCAAGGCATTTCACTGCCACTATTGCGCTTGGGGCTACATAGGGGAAGGTAAATAGAAAGAGTGGTTAGATATAGGAAATGAGAGAAGTGGGGGTGATAGATAGTTGGGTGGGTGGGAAGAGTGTTTGAAAGAATGGATGCGAGTTAGTGTGTTAGGAGGTGTCTATTGACCTTACATTTAAACTCCTGGAGATTGTAGCCGTCGGGGAAGCAGTCATGTGGAAGGGAATTCCACAGTCGGGAAGTGCGAGAAAAGAAACTATTGGAGTAGAAGCTGCGGTTGCATTTTATCGGTTTCACTGTAAAAGGGTGGGATCTAGTTGCTAATCTAGTATCTCGTGCAAATTCGAACCTAGGGGGCACCAGTGATCTAAGTTCATCGGAGCAGAAGCCGTGAAAGTATTTATAGAAGAGACACAGGGAAGCCACGTCGCGCCGGTGAGAGAGAGACTGCAGGCGGTCTGCTAAGTCGGTATCGATCACATTACAGAACCTCCACTGTACCTTGTCGAGAAGCCCAAGGAGAATAGCAGGGACACCCGATCAGATATGGCAACAATATTCAATGCACGGGCGGATGGTAGATTTATAAATGTGCAGGATAGATTCAGACGGGAAAACCCTCCGGGCCTTGCACAGAGAACCGACTCATCTAGCTAAAGTCTTTCTATTGTGGGGTGGTATATTTACAGCATTCTGTATTTCCTCTCAAATATGTGTAGCGATTGAAGGCGTTAACATTGCTCTACTGAAAGGTTTGTCTTGACCCAAACACTTCCTGACCAAACAAAAGAAACAACAACTATTCGAATTGAATAATATCCTGAAAAATTCTTTTTGGGAATCAATCCAGAAGAATGTAAATACTTTTCCAGAATTTCTCAAAAAACTGACAGATTGAAGAGTCGTTTCAACAACAACGGAAAATCTTGAACAATATCTGAAATGAGTAGATACGCTGCCAATAGGATCTGAATTTTAGTCAGTAAGCTCAATATTTAGGAGCGTGAGCTAAGTGTCCATTCCCGTTGAACTTGACAATCAGACCAGGTAAAGATTGGGAAATTTTCAGTAGATGCCTGTATTCTTATAAAGGCCGATTTCGTTTTTCAACTCTTACCTGGAAACAGGCTTTTACGTATTACAATGAATGAGCCAGTGATTAAATATAAAGCAATCAATCATTTTCACATCTTCAATCCCTGAGCTATCTTTTTTCTAGAAATAATCACAAAAGGCGAGATTAGCTGGGAGTATGAAGATACAAGTTTTTATCCTTCTTAGCAATATACTTTGTTGTGATAATTATTAAATAGTTATTTTTGGTCATCCATACAAAAATATTCTATGAAAAGACCTCTATTAAAGCGGAATTTTACATGCGTATGGAAACTGACTCAATACATTAGCTTTGCAATGCATTGGCAGTTAACAGCTTTTCTTTTAGTTATTGAATACACTCTAATCAAAGCAGTAAGGCCACAGAGACGCAAGTGGTTACTGGATGTCGAGAAGCTAGAAACAAGACCATCTTTAAGGAGCAATAACAAAAGAAGTGTAACCAAGAGAGCAGTAAATAGCGACTGACGTTGCATTTAAATTTTTGAAGATTAAAGTTGGCTGGAAAGCATGGAGCCAAAAGTGAGATCCACAAACGAGAAGTGCGAGAAAAAAATCCTTTTAGTATAGAACTTATGGATATATGTAGCCACCTCAATCGTAAATTGTTGAGATCTCGTCATCACTCTAGTACTGCAATTAAACTCGAAGAGTCAAGGTAGCATGGTGAAGAGCACATCCAAATAATTACCATGAAAATATTTTTTAAAAAAATGGCAAAGAGAGGCCACTTTACGGTGCTGGGAAAGTGACATAATCCGAGACGTCAGATCTGGGTCAATAATATTGCCAATTCTTTGGATTTTATGACGAAACTTTAAGAGCACGGGACCATAGGTGGCAGAAATATTCTAAGCAAAGACGAATAAATAATTTTTTTTCTCGCTTTTCTACTTTTTTTTAAAAAATTTAATAAAGTAATATTAAATTCTTCTTGATTTTATCTTTATAACGGCTACTTATTTTTTTTATTTACAGAGTTAATGGCATTGCAAAAATAGTGTTGTTGTCATTTCAATATATGGGAAAAAACTTAATCAGAGAGTATGAGATTTAAATGCGTTATTCGACCCGAAGGTTTTTCTAACTGCGCCCCACCCGCAAGGTGATATGTATTTCTATTTTTTGCTTGTTTTTATCAAAGCTATTCACTATATCGCAAACATGTGGCTGTCGTAATTGGTACGTTCGTAAACTGGGTATATTGGCCTTTGTACCCAAACGTCACATGCGCGTGCTGCTCTTTCTTCCTGTTCAATAATAATTAACCATAATAATTCGGAAAGGCATAATGTAAATAGCAATAAAGCAAAACCATTAATAAAATTCAGTCAATAAAAATTCTGTATTATGCATTTCTAAAAATAATCAGTTCTTAATGTATGCAGGGAGTGTAATGAATATCAGCTGGGAAAGACAAATCGTAAATTCGAGTTCGTATTCCAGTTTACTTAGTCATGGTAAGATTCAATCATCTCCTCTCCCCAGCTATGATTTAAATAATAGAGAAGACTGAAATATTCAGTTTTGGTTGGCAACAAGTGTAAATGAAGAACTGATATGTAGTCCTGGTGAAGCATATACTACATGCAGCCATAAAAAGAATCTTTGAGTTCACAATGAACACGGCTGCGTTCGATCTTACCTATAACCTGTTAATCCTTACAGTCCTATTTGTCGGACAGTAAGCACAAATGGGTTAAGAGGATTTAGTGATAACCATAGTGATAATAGTAGGAAATTTTTCAGATAGAAGAAAAGCATTTTTCTCATTTTTCAACTCCTGTTTTGATCAACCTAACTAGAGGTTAATTACCTTCATTCACCTCGGAATACCCACGTTCACACCCATTGTAGAACTGATTAAGAAAAAACAGGCATTACTTGCTTTCTTCTACTTTATCACGAAATTCATTCAAGGTCTGCATTTGGATATACAATAGTTTTCACCTAATATTTATTAAAACACAAGTATTACCCTTTAACCTCGTATTTTTCTCTCGGACACCCTTTTCATATTCCTGTAATATTCCCTATGCTATTTTAAACTTTCATTCCACCTAAGGAAATGAAATTATGGAAAAAACCAAAAAAAAACCAAACCAAACCAAAAAAGAAAACAAACCAAACAAAGAAAAAAACAAACCAAACAAACCAAACCCAAAAAAAAACCCAAAACCAAACCAAAAAAATAAACCAAACCAAAACAAACCCCAAAAAATACAAACAAAACAAAACCAAAAAAACAAACCAAAACCAAAAAAACAAAACCAAAAAACCAAACCAAAAAAACAAAACCAAACCAAAAAAAACAAAACAAAACAAAACAAAACAAAACAATCAAACCCAAACAAAACAAAAAAAAACAAAACAATCAAACCCAAACAAAACAAAAAAAAACAAAACAATCAAACCCAAACAAAACAAAAAAAAAACAAAACAATCAAACCCAAACAAAACAAAAAAAAAACAAAACAATCAAACCCAAACAAAACAAATAAAAACAAAACAATCAAACCCAAACAAAACCAAAAAACAAAACAAAACAATCAAACCCAAACAAAACCAAAAAACAAAACAAAACAATCAAACCCAAACAAAACCAAAAAAAAAAACAAAACAATCAAACCCAAACAAAACCAAAAAAAAAAACAAAACAATCAAACCCAAACAAAACCAAAAAAAAAAACAAAACAATCAAACCCAAACAAAACCAAAAAAAAAAACAAAACAATCAAACCCAAACAAAACCAAAAAAAAAACAAAACAATCAAACCCAAACAAAACCAAAAAAAAAACAAAACAATCAAACCCAAACAAAACCAAAAAAAAAACAAAACAATCAAACCCAAACAAAACCAAAAAAAAAACAAAACAATCAAACCCAAACAAAACCAAAAAAAAAACAAAACAATCAAACCCAAACAAAACCAAAAAAAACCAAAAAAAAAACAAAACAATCAAACCCAAACAAAACCAAAAAAAAAACAAAACAATCAAACCCAAACCAAAAAAACAAAACAAAACAATCAAACCCAAACAAAACCAAAAAAAAAACAAAACAATCAAACCCAAACAAAACCAAAAAAAAAACAAAACAATCAAACCCAAACAAAACCAAAAAAAAAACAAAACAATCAAACCCAAACAAAACCAAAAAAAACAAAACAATCAAACCCAAACAAAACCAAAAAAACAAAACAATCAAACCCAAACAAAACCAAAAAAACAAAACAATCAAACCAAAACCAAAAAAAAAAAAAAAAAACAATCAAACCAAAACAAAACCAAAAAAACAAAACAAAACAATCAAACCAAAACAAAACCAAAAAAACAAAACAAAACAATCAAACCAAAACAAAACCAAAAAAAAACAAAACAATCAAACCAAAACAAAACAATCAAACCAAAACAATCAAACCAAACCAAAACAATCAAACCAAAACAAAACCAAAAAAAAACAAAACAATCAACCCAAAACCAAAAAAAAAAACAATCAAACCAAAACCAAAAAAAAAAACAATCAAACCAAAACCAAAAAAAAACAATCAAATCAAAACAAAACCAAAAAAAAAAACAATCAAATCAAAACCAAAAAAAAAAAACAATCAAACCAAAACAAAACCCCCCAAAAAACAATCAAAACAAAACCCCCAAAAAAACAATCAAACCAAAACAAAACCCCCCAAAAAACAATCAAACCAAAACAAAACCCCCAAAAAACAATCAAACCAAAACAAAACCCCCCAAAAAAACAATCAAACCAAAACAAAACCCCCAAAAAAACAATCAAACCAAAACAAACCCCCCAAAAAAACAATCAAACCAAAACAAAACCAAAAAAAAAAAAACCAAAACAAATCCAAAAAAAAACAATCCAACCAAAACAAAACCAAAAAAAAAAACCAAAACAAAACAAAAAAAATCACAAAACAAAAAAAACAAAACAAACGAAAACAAAACCAAATAAACAAACCAAAACAAAAATAGTAAATAACTAAAAACAAAACAAAAATTATGAACAAAAACAATGCTTTATCTCCTCCATATAGTAAATATATTATTATTATTCCTTGCATTCGAACCCAACTTTGATAATATATATATATTCATTAATTTTCTTCAATTATATGCCGATGAGATACAATTTATAGTACAAAACACTCAATTGAGTTCACTGAATCTTTTTTAGGGCTTTTACAGGTTATTTAAGACGAGAAGATATTTTAAGATTCTAACAGTTTAATGGAATATAATTAGCTGATACTAATTAACCCATAACTAGAGAAAGCGGGGTGGGATCATATCTTTCCCAAGCTGAATATGAGAAACTCAACTGAAATTGAAACTCGCTTTTCAACTCCGACGCGTTATCCATTGCAACACCCAAAATTACAACCGCTGTTTTTCTCAAATAATCTCCCCTGTCACCAAGCTCGACCTTGCTTAACTTCGGTGGTCGTACGAAAACGGGTGTTTCAATGTGATTTGGCCGAAAGCCCAACTAGTGATGACCAAATTAACTAATAATACAATGCGACACAATCTTCTCTCTTCAGTCGGTGCTCTCGTGGTTTTATTATAATTATTATGTAAGGGCAAGAAATGTCATCATTAAAGTAGTCATTTAGTGTCAAATTGATTAGTCCTGTTTAAAGAGTAGTTGTACAGATGTACTTAAAGATATACTCGGGACCCCAACTTCAAAATTTATATTTACTGTCTCCATTGATTATAATTGTTTGAAACTCGGAAGGATGTCTACATCTGAGACATTAAGAAGTCTTCATCTACCACTAATAATAATAACAACACTCTACTACTAATAATAATATTAATACCAACTTACTATGACTAATAATACCACTACTCCTACTACTAACACCCTACTACTAAGATTACTGGCGGACCTGACGCAAACTACCGCCACGTTTAATTTCGTTGTTTTTCATTATTCTTTTTACTTTCTCTTTCCGCGCACTCCTATCGGTTACCTCCTTAGCTTTACGGTTGACAAAAAAGTTTGAAAAATTTCAATATTTAAACATTTTCTGGTAAATCGAGCCTTCATTTTGAAACCACTGGCTGGTACGATATTACCGCTACCTGTAAATGTTATCATTCTCAAATTTTTGGGACTTTTTTCAGTGTAATATTATCTTTTACGCCTTAAACTTTACGAATGACAAAAAAAAAAATTGCAAAACTTTCACCATTTAAACAATTTTAGTGGAGACCAGTTTCTCGTACAACCTTATAGTGGGTTGAAAATGGAGGATCGATTTACTATAATGTTGTATGAGAAACAGACCCCTTCAAATTTGTTTAAATATTGTAATTTTTCAAAAGTTTTTTGATAATCGGAAAGTTTGTGTGACAATCGATAGGGCTACGCTGAAAAAAAAAAAAAAAAAAAAAAAAAAAAAAAAAAAAAAAAAAAAAAAAAAGGTAACAAAAAAAAAAGGGAAAAGACAAACAACGAAATTAAACGTGGTGGCGGTCTGTTTCAGGCAAGATGTTTGTGTGTGTCTCTGTTTATCTGTCTGTATGTCCTTTATACAAATCCACAATTTTTATCCAATTCTCACCAAACTTCACACAAATATTCTTTAGAATGAGTCGGAGCTCCAGGACCATGGATTAGTTTTAAAGCTTTCATTACACCTGAGCAACGCCGGGCTATACTGCTAGTATTTATATACGTATATAAGATCTTTAAACTTAACTTGAAGACAGACAGACACGTGTAAATTTGTCAAACGTTGTGTCTTTTCTTAAATCACGCTATTCCGTGCGTAAAAATATTGGCAGGGTTATTTTCTCATTTCGTTTGCTACTACAATTACTACTACTAATAGGAATAATAATTCTGGTTTCCCTCAAGTCGTTCTTAAGCACATACGTACGTTACGCTTTGCCATTCCTTCATAAATAATAGCCTTTCAGTTTTGCAGTCATGGTAAGAAACTTGGCCTGAATGAGTAAATCAAAGGAAGAGGAAGGGCTAACTGATAAACGTCTGTTTCAGTGAAATGGAAAAAAAATTCAATTTTTTTCACTTTTTTAAGTTACGACCCGCATTCATATTTATGATAGCTATTACAATATTTTGTGAAAATAGTTAACGAAGACATAAGGTAATTTCTAGAGGTATTTTACTGTCGAAGAACTCGCTTATTCAATCATTAACTTAAATTCATCAAAACATTAAACTAGGAAAACCGTGAAATTTGCATGGGTATTTCTAGTAACAATCATCAAGCCATATGATGATTATCAATGTGTATTTATATATTTCCTGGCCCTTGGAAAGCAAAGTAATTTAATTTCGTAAATTTATGTGTAACAAAAGACATGACTTACATCGGAATTCAAAACAAGCGTGAACATGTCTTGCCTGTAAGATAATAAAAAACAAAGATGGCCGCTATTGAAGACACAATTTATGCGTGCCTATCTCGTCCAAAACGAGACGATATTTGCACACATGCAAATTTTGGAATGGCATAAAAGCGGGTGTCAGCGCTGTTGTCAGCGCAGAAATTTTCGGTGGATTGTGTGTGTCGATGTTGCAGATTGACAGTCAGACTGACAAAGAGTAAGGAGAAGCGGCTTAGTTGTGACTGTTTCCCAACTGCCCTGTGTAACGTGCCGAGAAAAGGAAACCTGAAATCCATTTCTTTGAGGCGACCAAAGAAAGAAAGAAATAGAAACAGCTGGCCTGCCGGCGAGCGAGCCTCGCACTGCACCTTTTGTTCCCCGCCCTCATCATCATTAAATCTTTTTTTTAATACTACATTATCAGTGATTACTTACCTTCTACACAAATAAAATATTCATCTGCATTTAAACAAAGTAAGTTCCCGAGCAAGATGGACCGTTTAATTAATCGATTCTTTTGCTCTTACATTTCTTAAAGCATTGTCTTTTTGTTCAAGCATTTCACGTAATCGTCTTGCTCAAAACTTGGTCTTGAAATTGACTGTGTCATTTCTGTTTTTATTCTGTTGATAATATTTTTCTCCGAAAAATATTTCCATTTCGCTGTTATATCAAATACAGATTTTTTTTAGCATAAGATATAGAGCAGAAAGCGATTTATATAATACCAGGGGTAATTAATCAATCACAGATATTGTTGAGCGTCTAAGAAATATAAAAAACGCATTAATTAAACGCTTCATTGGTCTCTATTTTAGTTGTGAATTCCTTATATCCGCACTATTGAATCCCAATATATTGTCCGAAGATATATATTTCATTGCATTTATTAAATCTTTCTAACGATTGCGTCATTTCAAAGGAGGGGAGGATATAGTTGTAATACTAGTGATAATATCATCAAATCAAATAAATAAAGTTACTAGGAAGTCGAACTAGATAGAACTGACCATGTAAGTTAAAATCATTATTCACAGTAATGACTGTTAGAGATAAAAGCCTCAATTTCACATCTCATATTTCTACCTTTCACAAGGGTATTTATGCGTAAGTGAATAAAACGAACTTAACGGGAAGTGAAACTTGGCTATTTGATTAACAATTTCAAGCCATTATCCATTAAACCACCTGCACATCCAAGCTTACAACACCTAGTATTCCCAAGAGGTCATCCATCTAGTTTCTAACCCTGTCTCCCTAACAAGATTGCTCGTATTCTTTCAGTTACGATAACTGCTTACTTCTTTATTGCCTTGCCTTGATTATGGTGACATGATTAAAAAATACTTCTTTTTAGCCATTTTCCTCATTGTGTCATTTCTGTTTCTTTGTTCACTAAAACGTCATCATTATTCAGATTATGATATTCCAGCATCCTTCTGTAAAACGACATTTCCGTACCTACAAGACTTTTCACCTGTAAAGAGATTATTACTGCATAACAGTTCAGTAATCTTTCCTTTGTTTCTAATTTGAAAAATTCCTGTTTCTTATTACTTTGCTGAGTTTTTGTAGAGCATTTTGTTATTCCATTTCCTCTTTGCTGTTATATTTTCCGTCCTTTGTTACACAATCATTGTTCAGTCAGTGTAAAATGCTATCCTAGCAGTAAGAAATATGGAAATTAATAAGATTACTTGAAAACAAACTTAGCATTTTTCTTATGTGTTTTCTGTCTCGAAAAGCCAGAAAAATAATATTGATCCTAGAACAGATCAAGATTTTACAGAATTCGTCAAGCAAAAAAATATCGTTGTAGAAAGAAAGAATAACAGAGCAAAAGGCTAGTTCACTTGTGCATAATAAATAACAAAGGATTAAAAAAAAGATGAGCTTTACTAATATACTAATGCAATCATGAACGTCATTGAGGCCTTTTTGTTGGAAGGGCTTTGTACTGTAATTGATTTGCAATGATAAATTATGAATACACATACACTTGTATGTGTATGTATCTCTCTCTCTCTATATATATATATATATTTGAGTCAGTCATAGCATAGTTTTAGAAGTAACACCACTCAGGTAAGTGAAAAGTTTCTTCACATTAATTCTGTTAATGTTTCAGCTATACTTTGAAGCCCGGGCAACATTTTTAAGGAGACAGCCGCTCAAGCGCGGGCGACATTGTTAGGGAGACAGCCGCCCAAGCGCGGGCAACAACGAAGTTTATTCTTTACTGGGTTTTACCGAAAATCGAGTGCGTTCTTTTTTTTTATAAAAATAAAAAAAAACGATAAATTTTAGACCAAGACAACAAAATCCATGCATGATATTTTAATATTTCCTAAACAGTCTGTGCTTTCGGTCACAGGTTTATAAGTTAACCAGAAATAAAAATGAACTAAAATAAAAAGGGAAAAATATACACTTTTTTTTTAGAAGAAAATAGAGTTTAATATCAGAGAAAAGATCAATAGCTTATAATAAATAATTAATTTTAAAAATTGTATATCAAATCAACCGAAAAGAATGAATGAAAGTGAAAAAAGAATAAATCACAAAATTAGAAATAAAAAAAAATAAAAAAAATAAAACTGAGGAAAAAAACATGAACCACTGAAAAATATTGAGGTATCTATAAAAATCAGGAGAGATTTAAAAGGCAAATCAGTTTGGCTTACAGTCACTAAATCTATTTTAATATAAACGCTTCAACCATTTTATCCAGGGTCTTGGGCATTACGGTTAACTGCATCCAGCAGCAAGACCTCTGATTGAGAGGTTTTGAGGGGCATTAATAGCTGTGGTTCCCATGTCCACCCTGATTCGGAGTGGTAACACCTGTTAGGGTTCCCAGCTATGGGCAAATTGTTAACCCCCAAACTGAGTTCAAGATACTATGAAAGCATAAAAATAGACTTTTCTAGAAAAATATACATTTTGGAAGAAAAGTTATTACCATAACACATTTTTGAAGGCAAAGATTTTTCTAAGCGAAACATTTTTGAATACAAAAAAAGACATTTTCAGTTTTCTAAAATAAAAAGAAATAAATAACTTTTTGGCATTAAATAACCTACAGTTGATAAGCCATTAATCAAACTGAAACTCATTTTAACCGGAAAATAATTTGTGATCGACAAGAAATCGAACTAATGACAGTGATGTTCTTTTTTTTATTAAAACAAAAGAACAGTTTCTTTATTTTGGCTCATATTTGAAATAACACCGGGAAAAAAAACTTTCTCTGGACTTAATCTAATCCCGACAGAATTTCTGCGTGTTGTTTCTCTTCAGTATCTTAGTCTGTTTTCTCCACTCATAACATGTCTTCACGCAGTGGGAAGTGAAGAGAAAATTTGAAAGTCTAGCGAATTTAATTTACGAAACACTGGTTTCTTAATTATTTTCAGATATTCACAGATTAGAAAAATTTGGCATCGAAATGGGAAGAGGCATTGGACTAACGAAAAATTTCATCCTAAAAGATAAATTAAATATTAACAGGCAAAAAATTCCATTAAAGTTTAACAACAGAAAAAGAATGTGTGCTTAAATTCTATATAATAATGCTCATTTGTAAAGAGGAAACTTTAGGTAACAGAAATATGGTTCTATGGAAGAATGCAAAGAATACCGTAGATGAAGCATAAGAAATAAAGTTTCAAGGAAAATGGAAACAAAGCAGACACTTATTTAGAACGAGTTGAAATTGTTGGGAATATACACGGATGACACGGTGTTAATGACCGAATCGAGGGGAAAAAATAAAACGGCCCCCTTTATATAGGGTGTTACAAGAAAACGTGTTTCAGTTTAACGGTATGTTAATCTCTGTGGGTTATTTAATGCTTAAAAGGTAGGTTTTTAAGATATTTTTGTAATGTTCAGTTATAGTGAGAAAATTGATTTAGTCAAATTTTGATGAAAAGTTTTATTTTAGAAACTGAAAATGTCTTCTAGTTTTGTATTAAAAAATGTATTGCTGGTAATATTTTTTTTTCCTTCAAAAATATGTTATGGTAATATGTTTTTCTTCAAAACTGTATCGTTGGTAATATGTTTCATCCAAAAATGTATATTTTTCTATAAAAGTCTATTTTTATACTTTCATTGTTTTTTGACCTCTGTTTGGGGTTTATCTATTTACCCATAGCTGGGACCCTAACAGGTGTTACCACCCCGGATCAGGGTGGACATGGGAACAACAGTAACTAAGAGGTGGTTCCATGCTCCTCACAACCTCTCAATCAGAGGTCTTGCTGCCAGATGCAGTTTACGGTCATACCCAGGACCCACAAGAAAGCAAGACAAAATTAAAAAGGGACTAATCTTTAACTGAAAAAGACTGAAAGAATGGTCATCATCAAAGTTCAAATATCTGAGAAGCGCTTTAGATGAAGATGAAACATGCTACACTGAGCTCCAAGCCCTTAAGAGAAGCATTCCAAAATCTAAGCAAGGGACTCAGAAAAATTGTGTTAGAAACAATGAATACATACTAGATTGCTATATGGTATCCATCCCCTAATATGGACCATCAATGTTGAACAATTACTCTAAAGATGACTGAAAAAACATTACTTGAGTTTACAGAAAAGTGGTTCTACAGAAGGATATTAAAAATCCCATGGACTCAGCGTGTAAGCAGAAAATGTCAACAAAAAGAACACTTGCACTCAAAATCCAGAAAAGAAAGCTGAAATGAGGAATGAGTGCTTAGAAAACCTAATCCTCTCGAAACTTATTAAAAGCAAGAGGGTCGTTGACGTGGTGTGTTGGTTAGTAAGCTCGTCCCGCGAGAACATTTAAAACTGAGTGGAGATTTTGATCCTCACCTGGTGTTCCATGCCTTCGGACTTATGTCCCATGTAAGCTACGCTTAAAACGTTTTGGGTATCTCGAGGTAGAGAATTGTTTATCAAGCTTGTTTCGCTAGAAACATTAAGATTGTGTAGTGATTTTGATTCTAACTAGGTGCTCCATACATTCAAGTTTAAGGCCCATTTAAGCTACACTTAGAAAAATCGCCATATTGAGAGAAAGAACGACGAGAAAAGGAAAATGGGAAAAAACTGGTCTGAGATACATGAGATAGAAAGTTGTGGAGACCCATGATCGCTTATATCCAGAAGTAGCGAAGCACATGGATGAATGAGGAAAGGGAAGAGATTTTCATCGAACATTTTGAAGAGAAGTTCAGAGGCAGACAACAATTCAGTCAGTTAAGTGCCATACGTGATACACGCTTTGGGCGATCATGTCTCTTTCAGGCATGACTGACTGGGCAGAAGATTATCCTGCGGGTAGGTTGCCATTGCTTTCTGCGGTAGACTGGTTGCCAGCCGAAACTATAGAATCTAATCTGTCCTATTATTTAACCCATAACTGGAGGGAAGTGACAAATTAATACCTTTCCCAAGAGTATTTGTGTGTAAGTGAATGCAAGAGATTCAACTGAAATTCGAAATCGGCTCCCCGGTTCTTCATTCCGGGTTGATATCTACTGCACCACAACTGATCTAAAAATCTTGTGTTGCCTTCAGAAAGTGAACGATCAGAATTTAAAATGCTTCTTATTAACGTTTCTTTATACACCATCACTCTCAATCCTGCCATACATTTCTATAAAATGAGAAATTGTGGAGAGTCATGATCATAGACATCATGAAGAAACATAACACACAAAAAAAGATAAAATAATTATCTATAGCCGTTGGTAGCTGGAGGATTGTTCTTTTAAACTATGAAACTCATGCGAGCAAGGACACTTTAGATAGAGAATAATTGAGGCTTTTGTCTACCAAATCACATCTCCATAGCAGTATGACACTAATTTTATCAGCTATTAAACTGGCAAGTCGTAAACGTACTCTCAAATGCATGCTTTCCACGGTTCAATATGGAAAAGGGTTTTATTTCATAGACACAAAAAAAGAATTGTACTAATATTAAAACAACTTCAGTTATTTTAATGACATGTCTCTTCAGAACATCGACAATAACGAGACACATGGCCTAGTGTATGAGAATAATATACTCCTGCAGACTCAATCGATTCCATTCAACATTTTCAGAGTGTTACTGAGTAAAAAGTGAGACACAAAGAAGGCTAGCTAGTTTGAGTTTTGTTTAACGACATCTCAATCTCTGCGGCTTATGAAATGCCAAAAAAGTGGGGGTTTAAGTTTTTTTATGTTCAGTTATAGTAAAAAAAATTGATTTAGTCAGATTTTGATGAAATGTTTTTAATTTAGAAACTGAAAATGTTTTCTAATTTTGTACTGAAAAATGTATTGTTAGTAATAAATCTTTCCTTCAAGAATGTATTATGGCAATATTTGTTTTCTTCAAAATGTGTTATGGTAATATTTTTTCTTCAAAAATGTATTGTTGGTAATAGTTTTCATTCAAAAATGAATATTTTTCTATAAAAGTCTATTTTTATACTTTTGTTTGACCCCAGTTTGTGGGTTAACTATTTGCCCATAGCAAGAACGCTAACAGGTTCTGCCACTACGTGTCAGAGATGGTTCCAGATTCACATAAACTACGCATCAGAGGCCTTGCTGCCGGATGCAGTTTACGGTTATATCGAGGACCGGCCATCTAGTACAACGTTCGCAAAGATATGATTGTAACAACCAAGATGTATATGTCGATTCGAATAGAGAAGCATAAAATAATGATGCATCATCTCTGAAATTCCGATAAAAAAGCATTCAATTTATATATGCAAATGACTTCTCTATTAAGTTTAACGGGCATTGAGTGAAATTTAATGAAAACTGCAGATTTTAAATGAGAAAGATAAAAAAAAATAAATGTAGGAATGCAATTATTGCTTCACAAAACTTTTCAATACATTATTTGTATTCTTATTTATCAGAACATTTATGTCTCTAGATTCTAACGTACAATGGCGTCGAATATTGAATCAAAAAGTTTTAATGAGACCGTTAACACTGAATATGGGACAGTTAAAATGGGTATTAATTCATTCGATCGTCTTTTACGATGGTGTTTCTTCCACTCTTATTCCGTTTTGATTAATACAAACTACTTTATATTTCTAATAAGGATAGTCATATCTTTTTTTATTCATTCCTCACTGGATATTTAAATGCGATACAAAGATTTTATTGTAACATATCGGCGCGGAAAAGTGATTCATAGAACCATGTTCGATTTATGAGCTAGTCTGTTGCATTCAATTTTGCAGAAATACTCATCTGAAAGACATCGATTCCTTTCTTCTCCCCAATTCTTAGTATAGCTTAGGTAGTAGGGTAGACTGCTGCCTTTAACCTTGGTTGGCAACCGGTCTTTTTTTTTCATGAAACGAGGTTGCCACGTCGACTTTATATGGCTATCGTTTGTCCTTGTTTCTTGACATTAGTTTATGCTGTAAGTGATGGGGGCGTTTTTAGAGTAGTCTTTTTATCTCTTCTGCTGGGAGCTCGAAAAGGAAGGGAATTAAAAACGATCATTATTCATCGTTACGACTTTACCTTCCAGTCGCAAGTGACTTCTTTGTAACAAGCTATGCTTGAGTCCCTGGGTGAGTTGACGATCTCCATATTAGTGATGCACTAGTGAACATCGAGGAAGGTGAAAATGCACGACAGAGGGGAGCGCTCAAGTAAAATTAAGTGACACTGATTTCTGACCCAAGATTTGATTCAATGTAGAAGGCTAAGATTGTTTTATAGTCATTCATTTTGTCTATTTCTTGATATTCTGATTCAATACGGATGTGCCGAGCCAAACGTAAATTATCAGCCATTTAAATGGGAAAAATCAAATATTAAAACAACAAATATTAAGCGATTTGTTATAATAAAAAAAGTCATTGAAAATGTTAAAAACACAAATGTTTTATAACTTAATATTTTTAACAATCTTGGAATTATTCCGAACTTTTTGTCTTGGTTGATATAGATGTTATAATAGACACGTTTCGACCAACTACCCTCCATAGATTGGCTGATGTGCAATATCTCGTTGATTATTGCGAAATATCCTGCGAAATCAATTATTGTTCCTTCATGTTAGAATTCGGTTTTCTCAATACCAAATCCAATGATAGAACTCATGACCACCAGATGAAACTAATACATGTATAACCAACTACTACATCTACTACTCCATCGTCCAAAGGACATTAGTGGTGTATTTTTGGAGCCTTTTATATTCAGTGTCATTTGGATTTTGACAACTGGATTATGTTAGTTGGTTTGTTCCACTTGTCATAATTTGTATTTATTTCTGAGATGAGTAATTTTCAATAATCTTGGAATTATTTCGAACTTTTGTTCTCATCTTGGTTAATATAGATGTCATAATAGACACAATATTTTGACCACGTACCCTCTGGTCATCATCATGTGTCTATAGATTGGCTGATGTGGAATATATCGTTGATTATTATGAAATATCCTGTGAAATCAATTATTATTCTTTCATGTTCGAATTTGAGGATTAGAGTGTACTTGGTCGGAAAGTTGTGTCTATCATAACACCTATATCAACCAAGATTAGAACAAAAGTTCCAAATAAGATTATTGAAAATTACTCATTGTCACAAACGTAAGCGGGTGCGGAAATGTAACTGTCTGGGGTATATTGTAACATACGGCGGAAACTGTGACACCCCATTTTATGTGGACAACGTAAAGAATGATTTTTCAGGAATTGATTAAGATATTAAGCTTAGAAATAAAGACAGTGCTGGCCCGTTCTTTAATGTTTAATCTTCTGTGTGTCAGTGAATTCCAGAATAAATTTACTAACTAATGAATAAATGATTGTAAACGAACAAGATTCCGTTCTACCGACACATGTATTTTTAATGCTATGAAAAGATTAAGAGAAAGAATTCAATTCAAGATTTTATTTAAGAATAAGAATGACAAATAATTTGAGATTAACAACCTGAAAGACAACGCAGCTAAATAGTTTTCGGTCATATGAAGAAATAAACATCTTTGAGAAGCTAAGATGAGCCCACTGAAGGGAAGAAAAGCTGGTGTAAACATTCTTAATCCTCCGTCTCAAGAATAAATAAATGAATGGAGGAACAAGATTGATGAAAAGCAGCTTCTATGAAAAATTTCTGAAGATACCATTGACCGAAACTTTGAGCAAGGACTTAATTTTAGAGAAAATTCTAACAAAAAAGAAAAGAAAAAAGAAAACATCAAAAAACGAAAAAAATGTTTTTTTTCAAAGTAACATCATGAAAAGACAGTGAAGGTTTCTAGGTACATAAATAAGAAATGTGGCTTGGAAAATCTGATACTCAGAGGACATATTGAAGGTAAGATAGAAGAAAACAGTACATAACACAATTGAGCTTGAGCTTGAGCTTTGTTTAACGGCATATCAACCTCTGTGGCTTATGTAAAGCCAAAAAGCTGGGGTTTTAATATATTTTTAAAAAATGTTTGGTCATAGAGAGAAGGTTGATTTAGTCATATTTCAATAAAAACTTTTTTGCTTTTATTCTTTTTTTTGTTTTAGAAAACTGTAAATGTCTTCTAGTTTTGTATTCACAGATGTTTTGCTGAGAATAATGAAAATGTTTTCTAATTTGGTACTGAAAAATGTATTTTTAGTGATAATTTTTTTCGTTCAAAAATGTATTATGGCAATATTTTTTCCTTCAAAAATGTGTTATGGTAATAATTTTTTCTTCAAAAATGTATTGTTGGTAATATTTCTCCTTAAAAACATGTTTATTTTTCCATAAATTTCTATAAAAGTTTACTTTCATAGTGTTTTGACTCCAGTTTGGAGGTTAACTATTTGCCCATATCTGAGACCCTAACAGGTGCTACCACTCCGGGTCAGGGTGGACGTGAGAACAGTAGCAATTAAGAGGTGGTTTCATGCTCCTCACAACCTTCCAGTCAGAGGCCTTGTTGCTGGATGCAGTTTACCGTCGTGTCCAGGACCACTTGAGCTTGAGTCAATGCGTGAAGAATAGGGTTAAGGAAAAAATCAATTTATTAAGAGTAACAAAAAACATGATCATCATCAACTACATTCTGAATGCACAAAAAGATACATTCTTACTAGTTAATTCACAGCTAGGAGGATAAGTGGATTCATACAATTCCTAATGGTATTTGCGCAGAAGTGAACACAACGGAAATTGGAACTCGACTCTCGGATAATGACTCAGTTTTAATCAATTACACTAACCACGCATCCATGCTTACAGAAACTGATATTCGGAAGCGTTTACCCATTTAGCAACTGACAAGGCTCGCACTGGAGGAGCGAATAGGCAACGGGGTGTCAAAGGTCCAAGTATAACAAAGAGCATCAAAAGCAAGGAATATATGTTCATCCATGAATAGACGCGACTTATAGAACTAGAAATTGAACATGTGAAAAATTGATTAAATTTCATATTTTCTTGAATTCATCACGAGAACATACAATTTATCTAACATATTTCAGTTATTCACACTATGTACATTATTCAGGCTTTTGTCATATTTATTTTAACATTAACGACGTTTCGGCCGCCGTTGTACGCTCCGGTCTCCTTCAGGTGATATACGTTGGAACTTCGAACCAAATACTTTCATTGTTCTAGTTCCACGGGACATGCTTTTTTCGGATATCTCAGTTTCACTTATTTCTCTTTTGTAACTCGACTATCCAAGTTTCTCTTCACCTCGTCTCTGGCCAGGTACTGAACTAAACACTTTCGATCAAATCACTCGGTGACTTCAACCAATGCTTTTATGTACTAGGTCAAGAGGATGGCCGGACCGAAACGTTGTGAATATGAAAAGATAGTGCAAATAGTTAAAATACGTCATCTCAAAAATATAGAATTATTTCAGTTATATTTTTACTTTGTAAAATGAAACAGAGGAGCAAAAATAATACCTCTTGCATATACTTACCCCGTAATGGCAAGACATTGGCTAAATCAGTGGTTTTCAACCTTTTTCTTACCCATGGACTATCTTACTCACTTTCTGGGCAGACCCCCGTAACTGTTCCGTAAATATATGCTTATTTTATTTTACTAATATGTAAGTTTAGAAATTCTATTACAGAAACAGTAAACGTATGTGCTTTATTTTAAGTACAACTAATTTAATGAAAATAAACTTGTATCTAACAAGTGTATTTTATGGGTGGTTTATGTACATGGATACCGGTTTAAATTGAAGACACTGTTGCCAGTAATGTCTAATGTGGGAGGTATTTTTGCCACAGTCTGTAATTTATATTTAGATAATACTATAGGTAAATTGTCGCCATTATATATTTTTTTAATCTCTCGCATGAACGTTGTCTTTTTCATTTTTATTAACCGCAGTATAGTAGGGTCAGTTGGGAACTGTCTGTTAAAACAAAAAGTACCATGACGCAATTCACTCGGCCAGAAATTTAGAAACGGCATGCTTTAGGTTTTGGCATTCGCGCCGACGACTAATTCAGAGTGTTTGGGTGTCAATCAAACAGTGCAGAGGTTTTTGAAAAAGTTTCATGATATATCAATTAAGCATCATGGTAGTTTGAGTGATCACTAGTAATAACGACCTTATGACTCCATTAATCTTCCCACAAAGCTTCAGACTTATCATAAAAGTCTACATCAAGTACCTTGAGGAGATATTCTCTTGACCCAGAGCAGCACTATCTGCAGCATGCCATACAAGCAGGAAAACCCAGTCATGGTTGTCAGACAATTTCTGCGACCATATCACCCATTACTTCTGGCCACCTTATTCCCCAGATTGCAACCCACTTCATTATTGTTGAGTGAGAGTCCAAAAAAACTTCTTGCAACACCAAAAATGAACTGAATGCAAGGATTATAGTAGCATTTAACCAACTTGAAAAAGGAAACCACCCGGAAGAGTTGTATAAGATTCCGAAGGTGTGTTAAGGCAATATTTGAAACCAATGACGATTTTATTAAATTTACCCTTTAATATTTCAAGATATATTTACCAAAATTACACGAAAATATGAGGAAAGAAGGCTTGGAAATTTTGACACTCACATAAGATATCGAAATCAACAGGGATAGCAGGAAACAGTAGGTAACCTATCTAAGGAGCTGGTGTTAATGGATGGCAAAACAGTGGCCGAGAGCTACATACTATAATGAATATAAAATTTAGGTTAAAATTAGCTGTTGCTATTTCCAAAAAGTTAATGTTTAATGTCCAGTGTTTTTAAACAGAATTTCAGAACACAAAATTAGATGTGCGTATTATTCAAAGAGTAATATAGATTCCTACCATTTGTTTTTCGATTCCCATGCATTTAAGTAATTCGAAACTGCTTTCAATATACAACCACTTCTGATATCAATTCTGGTATTGATACCAATTCTGTGATGGTATTGATACCAATTCTGATATCAGTTATTATAAACTCCTAATTTTCCGATTCTGATATCAATTTTAGTTTACGCCAGCTTTCACTTTTTAAAGAATATATATTTTTCTTCACAGTTCAAAACAGTAAGTATTTTTTTCCTCTACACCCTCGGTTCCATTCCAAAAGTTTTATTATAGCCATTCTTTCGTTTTCTCCCACATTACTTTTCTCGTTCTGTTTCTCCTTTTTCTTAATTCTTTGTCTCCATATACCCTTGCCTGTTCCTTTCTTCTCCACCCTTTGCTTTACACCAATCTTTCTCCTTCTCAAAAGCATATTTGTCATCGCCAACGGCCTTATTTCATTCACCTGCAGAAGGAGGCCGCGATTGGGTAAACAAATGCCTCTATTTCAATTTTCTCTCGCCGAACCTCTGTTGCCATCGCTCAGAGATAGCTTCCGGTTAAGTTACGTTGAAAACACTGGATCTCGACTTAAACTACGTTGTACCTAAACAGGCGACTGTTTATGAACACCGTTTAGTAGAAAATGTGCTTATGTCAGCGGATATTTGACCTTTCTGGAACATTTTCAAAGCTCTATGTTCTATATTCATTCTGAAAACTGACGGTCTTCGAATTTCAGAACTGATTTAACTTAAATTTGACAGCTTTTGATCGTTTATTTTTAGAAACTAACTGTGAAGTAGTTTTTACAGCTTCTTTTGCTAAGGAAGTCAATGCAATATTTTTATTATAATTTCACTGGTCTGAAGGGGATTACAGTGAAATAAAAAAGGTCCAGGAGATGTCGAAGAAATAAGAAATGAATGGGAATCAAGTAGAGAGAAGATGGCAATTGGCGCTGCATTTAAACCTTTAGGGATTATGCCATCAGGGAAGAAAACAAATAGAATGGAGTTCCACAAACAGGAAGTACAAGAAAATCTGTCAGAGTAGAAAGGGCGGTTACATTTAACTATTTCGACAGTAAAAATGTAGCAGAATTTGTTGAAGTTCATGTTTTAAAAGGATGTACGTTGTCGTGCAGTGGATATCGGCTCGAAATAAGAAATCCGAGAGCTAAATTCGAATTCCAGTTAAATTTCTTGTCATCACTTACGCGCAAATACTGTTGGGAAAGATTTTAATCTGTCGTCTCCCTTTAGCTATGGGTTAAATAGCAGGACAATGCTTACCAACCAAGGCTATAGAAACTAGACTACCTCCTTACAGAAGCACCAATTACGAATGGGGTTTTGGTTCGTGTTTCAATCTTTCTTTTAAAGACAAAAAAAAAACATCAAAAAGTCCGTTATTGATCTGAAAATCATTCATAGAAAAAAATCTGCTTCTCGCTACTGCGTGAACCAATTGACGGAAGAATAAGCAGTCACATTTTTTAAAACTTTTACGACTGATTTATTGTTTTACGAGGGTATATCGCATTATATTTATTTTATTTTTAACAATGACAGATTTTTTTTCTTGAGAATTCCTATTATTTAACTAAAAGGATGGGTGGGGAGAAGATTAACTCAAGAATTTCCCCAAGGAAATGAAATGTGCTTGACTCAACCATGGACAAGACATGAAATCTACGACGGGCTTTCAAAAACAGTAAAAGCTACAAAACAAAAATCTGGAGTGATGTCAAGAACAATTGTAAAGTCAAATTGCCGTATTTTGAACACCTAGAGGGAGAGAGAGAAGAGAGCGTAAGAGCGAAAGGGAAAAAAGAGGGAAAAAAGAGAGTGGGGAGAAAGGGAAAGAGAGTGGGGAGAAAGGGAAAGAGAGTGGGGAGAAAGGGAAAGAGAGTGGGGAGAAAGGGAAAGAGAGTGGGGAGAAAGGGAAAGAGAGTGGGGAGAAAGGGAAAGAGAGTGGGGAGAAAGGGAAAGAGAGTGGGGAGAAAGGGAAAGAGAGTGGGGAGAAAGGGAAAGAGAGTGGGGAGAAAGGGAAAGAGAGTGGGGAGAAAGGGAAAGAGAGTGGGGAGAAAGGGAAAGAGAGTGGGGAGAAAGGGAAAGAGAGTGGGGAGAAAGGGAAAGAGAGTGGGGAGAAAGGGAAAGAGAGTGGGGAGAAAGGGAAAGAGAGTGGGGAGAAAGGGAAAGAGAGTGGGGAGAAAGGGAAAGAGGATGCAGCGGATATAATGAATCGAGTATTTGAGCAATGATGAGGTTTTGGAAAGGATGGAAATAAAGAGTAAATTAATACCGAGCATCAAAGTTAAAGTTCCTGGGATATGTGATGAAGAAAGAAGGCTTAGAGAATCTGATACTAACAGGTTAGACAGAGGGAAAGAGAGACAGAGGGAAGCAGCGGATAACATATTTGAAGGGCCTGAGCAGGTGGATGGCAGAGTGGGGGTTGGGTGCAGTAACAGAAGAAAGCGCGCTAAGAGCTACAAGGAATAAGGAGACGTGAAAGGCCATGATCGCCTACGTCATGAAGAGACATGACACATAGAAGACTGTGAGAGGACAGCCATTTTTTTTTACTGATGACGAAGTATTTATGAAGAACAGTGTGTGTTCATATTACTTATTGTCCTCTGCCCTTATGTGCGAGCAACATTTAACAACGTAGACTACAATAAAAGTGGATAAAGTTGGAAGCATTTAAACACAAACCACATATATACTTTTCATATAAGTGCATTCAGTTTCGATAAAGTTTGTCTTACATCACATTAGTTTGACGGAAGATCTGCCTTGTTTCAAGATTTAATAGCGATACTGATTTTATTTTTGTTACGGCTTGCACCGCAGGTTAAGTTTAAAAAGTTTGCCACGACTTGCACCGCAGGTTAAGTTTAAAAAGTTTGCCACGACTTGCACCGCAGGTTAAGTTTAAAAAGTTTGCCACGACTTGCACCGCAGGTTAAGTTTAAAAAGTTTGCCACGACTTGCACCGCAGGTTAAGTTTAAAAAGTTTGCCACGACTTGCACCGCAGGTTAAGTTTAAAAAGTTTGCCACGACTTGCACCGCAGGTTAAGTTTAAAAAGTTTGCCACGACTTGCACCGCAGGTTAAGTTTAAAAAGTTTGCCACGACTTGCACCGCAGGTTAAGTTTAAAAAGTTTGCCACGACTTGCACCGCAGGTTAAGTTTAAAAAGTTTGCCACGACTTGCACCGCAGGTTAAGTTTAAAAAGTTTGCCACGACTTGCACCGCAGGTTAAGTTTAAAAAGTTTGCCACGACTTGCACCGCAGGTTAAGTTTAAAAAGTTTGCCACGACTTGCACCGCAGGTTAAGTTTAAAAAGTTTGCCACGACTTGCACCGCAGGTTAAGTTTAAAAAGTTTGCCACGACTTGCACCGCAGGTTAAGTTTAAAAAGTTTGCCACGACTTGCACCGCAGGTTAAGTTTAAAAAGTTTGCCACGACTTGCACCGCAGGTTAAGTTTAAAAAGTTTGCCACGACTTGCACCGCAGGTTAAGTTTAAAAAGTTTGCCACGACTTGCACCGCAGGTTAAGTTTAAAAAGTTTGAAAAAGTTTAACAAATTGTGGATTTGATTTGTTTTTTGCAGATAAATATGGTATCAATCAACAATTTTTGAGAATAATTTCTTTTTACCAAATACAAGCCTTACTATTTAACACAAAGCTGGGTGATCACATAAATCTCTGCGTTTCCCGATGGTAACGAACTCGACTAAAATTTGAACGCCACTCTCCGATTTCTAATTCCGAGCTGTTTTCTATTACATCAGCCACACATCCAATCGATATTCGGATTAGCGTAAAACGAAGAAGCAATAACCATTCCTTCGTAAGATAAAATATTCTTAAACGTTTGCATATCTGTTTGATTTAAAATCTGACAATCTTCCGATATAGAAAGCTTAAAATATCTAGTAGTACGTTTACTTGTTGGGTTTCGTGTTTTTTTCTTTTTGAAATAGAAACCAAAAACCTAAGTACTACTTCAAAATTCAGACAATATACTTTTCTGTGATCATTCCCAACATTCAATAGCGTAAAACACATTCAAGTGATTTAGAACGCTGAAAACAGAAGAAAAAATATATACTTGGCACGAATTCGAGTGTCAATAATTGTCATCTTCTTTATACAATCGATTTTCTTTAAAAATTAATTTTCAAATATAATAGTCAAGAAATTAATGTAAAAATATTCCATCTCATGTGAAAAATATTTACGGCCACATCACGTTGATCATTGAAGTTAAGGAACATCGGACCTGGTCAATAACTAAATGGGTGACGGTTTCTGAATACCAACTACTGTAAGCTTGTATTTATGAATAATATAATAGATAATGGATAAAAATTGTTTGAGCGAGAGTCAAGTTTTAATTTCACTTGGGCTCGTTATATTCACTTTTATTTAAACCATCATATCGCCCCAAGCAAGGCATTTTACTACCACTGTTTTGCAGGGGGTTACATCGAAGAAAAGTTATGAGAGAGAGAGTCACAGGTTATAGGGGGTGTCAAGAAGTGGGTAAGAGAAGGATGAGAATACTAATGAGAGTGCAGCGGACGGAGAAAGGAGGACGAGAGTGCAGCGGACGGAGAAAGGAGGACGAGAGTGCAGCGGACGGAGAAAGGAGGACGAGAGTGCAGCGGACGGAGAAAGGAGGACGAGAGTGCAGCGGACGGAGAAAGGAGGACGAGAGTGCAGCGGACGGAGAAAGGAGGACGAGAGTGCAGCGGACGGAGAAAGGAGGACGAGAGTGCAGCGGACGGAGAAAGGAGGACGAGAGTGCAGCGGACGGAGAAAGGAGGACGAGAGTGCAGCGGACGGAGAAAGGAGGACGAGAGTGCAGCGGACGGAGAAAGGAGGACGAGAGTGCAGCGGACGGAGAAAGGAGGACGAGAGTGCAGCGGACGGAGAAAGGAGGACGAGAGTGCAGCGGACGGAGAAAGGAGGACGAGAGTGCAGCGGACGGAGAAAGGAGGACGAGAGTGCAGCGGACGGAGAAAGGAGGACGAGAGTGCAGCGGACGGAGAAAGGAGGACGAGAGGGCAGCGGACGGAGAAAGGAGGACGAGAGGGCAGCGGACGGAGAAAGGAGGACGAGAGGGCAGCGGACGGAGAAAGGAGGACGAGAGTGCAGTGGACGGAAAAAGAAGGATGAGAGAGAGGATGCAGGCACATGTTTATTTTGCGCAAATACTTTTTATGCAAAAAATTATTTTATTTGCACAAATACTTTTCGGCAAAGTATCGATTTACCTCTTCTATCCCCCACTTATGGGTTAATTAGTAAATTTAGCTCGAAACGAGAAATCGGGGAGCAGAGTTCGAATTCCAGCCGAATTCATTGCAATCACTTACGCGCAAATACCCTTGGGAAAGGTATTAATCCGTCTATTACTTCCAGTTATGGGTTAAATAACAGGACAGATTGGGTTCTATAGCCTTGGTCGGCAACCAGTCTACAGCAGAAAGCAATGGCAACCTACTGCGTGATAATCTTCTGCCCAGTCAGTTATGTCTCTTTCGAGACATGATCGCCCAAGCGTGTATCACGTATGGTACTTAACTGACTGACTAAGTTTAAACAAATACTCTTCCATAATTTTTATAATCTAAAATTATTTTATGGCTATAAAATTGAACCATTTTGGCACAATGTCTAAGGGAATGTAGGGAAGGCTGGTCAAATATAAACAGCGAATTTACAAAAAAACAATGATATAAAAAGCTTAAAATGGCAAAAATAGATAAAATTTGTGTGATGAATGGAAAAGGAGATAAACACAAACTAAATTATAAAAACGAACAAAGTAAAATAAAATATGTTAGTAGCTTCCGTCCTCTCCACATTAAACACGAGCAACCGCTGTATTCTGCTGACAGTAGTTGAGACTTAATTCTGCCTAAGAAAGAAGGAATCACAAAATAAATATGTGAAAATCAAGATTGACCCAGCTGAGATTAAAACCGGACGAAACTAAACTGAGGTGGTCGGAAATCTCAACATGGATCATGATCGAAAAGAACACCAATCACTCAGTCGGTACACAAGTGCTTAACCAGTGGAAGAGACCAGAAAGGAAACCGTTCTGTTGAGTCAAAGAGACCTAAAATAGAAAATCAAGGCAGGTTACGTTCACTCTAACCAAGCTCGCTACTTTTGCTCACCTTTCGCTGAAATCTGTCCACACCAAACGCTTTTTTAACACATTTGATTTTTCATTTTGAGCTAGTACCCAAAGAATCCGATCAGATCGCAATAATAACGTTTGTATCGCAAGATATCCTCCATTTGCGACGTCAATATCACCATTCTTGCAACGGCTTGTAAGGTGAAAAACAGCATCCGTTTTTACTCAGAATTTAATTATCACAGGTATATGTGAGTTCGATAGATGAGAGATGTTCGGAAACAATACGAGCCGTCAGCTCGCCGACATAGTCACAGAAAGGGCGCAAGACTGGTAAAAGTCGTGCGTAGCGGTTCCCTCTAAACCAAGCTCACGCCGATGACAATCGAACAAGCCCTATCTGAAGGCTACGCACAATGGACCGAGATATCCCCTTGACATTTTGAATAACGGTGATTGTTTCCCAAGCCTATGTCATGTTCAGCCTTAGAAATCGGGGAATTCATGGTAAGACAAGGAAGGTTTCCCTAAAGCTCTTCAGCCCCAATATCAAGACTACCGTCAACACACGGAGTGGGAAAGCTAACCTCGAGGCGTGTAGATAACACACCAAGAGTGGCATTTCCAGCTCCCTACGACACAGGCCTCTTTGCAAACATAACGCCTTCCACCACCCCACAAGATAGGAAAGTAATCACCTTCTTATGGTCCTTACTGAAAGGGAGTTCAGACAACCGGTAAAGGATAAGAGGGAATATGTACATGGCACACGCCTCAGGCCATGTACGCGGAAACTTGGCTCCAATGCCAAAACTTAAAGTAGGAACGACAACAGACTGGTTCCGACAGAGGTCTGCCCCAAACGAACCCAACTTCTGCAAGAGGATCAGCCTCATGTATCGCTCCCCTCGTGCTGACGAACCAACCAAGACAGCGCAAAACAGCTTTCCGTTCATCTGAATTACAGCACGAGGGGAGCGGTACATGAGACTGATCCTCTTGCAGAAGTCGGGTTTGAATCCGACATCCTACAGGACATCAGAAGTTACTAACGGTCGATCTTATCAATCGCCTTGTACTGATCCAATTTGATCGATGTGGCCTGTTCGTCGTATTTACACACCCTAGGATGGTGCGGATCAGATGCAGGTTGCTCTGAATTGTTAAACTCTCCACAGTACAAGTGTGCTCATGTCACTACAGGATCTCGGCAACTGATTTTAAACGTTCCGTCAAACTCTCGGCCAAAACATTTAACACTATTTAGCAGTTATGAGCCTGTAATTACTAAAATATCGCCGGTTATCCTTGTCCGCTTTCAATAGCGTGATCACACTTCTGGAGATTCATTTGGGGCGGACCTCTGTCGGAACCAACTGTTGAACAGGACTGTCAAATTAGCACAGAGATGTGCGACAATCCATCGGGAAAATGATCAATCTCGGAGACTTGCCACTGCTTCTTTCATGCCAATTAAGCAGCACACACAGTGCTCTCACCCTCGAAACTAGCTGTTTCATTTGGCGAAGGCCACTCAAATAGCTGCTAAATTCTTCACCACAGAGATTAGGCTCTTTGGTAAACTAGCTGCCGAAATGTCTGGCTCAGGTTTTGATTGAACTCAGAGTACGTCCTTCCTAATTATCGACTTCTCGAATGTAACAATTGAAACCTAGGCGGAGCTCTTTCTTGTGCAAATCAAGGCATATTTTCACGACTTCATTAGACATCTTGGTTAAATACGTAACCATGATAGCACTCGCTAACCGCACTCTCCAAAGCCTACCTAGCTATGCGTATGTCTAAGGACATCCCAAGTCTCCGGCCGAAACAGCTTTATCTAGGGAGAGTCGTTGGCTGCGTACAGTAGTGAGAGAACTAATGCCACCCTTAAGCCTCTCCCATCACCTATTCCCAATAACCCCCATTAATTGGCTGTCAAATAAGAAGAGATTGAGTGTTCAGTTTGCAGTCATTCTAAGCCTAGCATGTAAGACCTATCCGGCCATGTCTATGATCCAAACAACCTAACTAGTGGAACGTAGGGCAATCCAACAAATATAAATCGACCCCTCTCACAAACATTCTATCCAAGTGGCTAGCCATCTCAGAGCCCAGAGATAACTGAAACAGATATCCAGAAAGGCATAACTCGTGAATCTAAAACAGTCAAAATAAAGGGCGCTGTTCTAAATTCTAACGTATATAACCTGAATAAGTCCAAAGCGTACAACGGCAGAAACGTTGTGAATATGACAAAGATGAGGACGATAGTTACAACAGCTAATCTCAGAATATATGTATATTTAGCATGCAGTCCTATTACGATCTCGTTAGCAAAACGAGATTTGTCTCGCATTGATAATGAAAACGTCCTTCAAAACGTGTTTTAACTACACAGATCTTATTTAAAACCTCCTTGATATAGAGAGTGATTTAAAAACATTCCGGAAAAAAAAACTATTAAAATTGTTGACTATGTCTGAAAGAGCGTCATATTGTTTTCCAACAGAATTATTTGTCAGTAAGAAGACTTACATCAAGTAAAATAATTTAATTCCCGAAAGGCTAGCGAATACGACAAGCACTATATATATGAGAGAGAGAGAGAGAGAGAGAGAGAGACCGAGAGAGAGACAGATAGACCGAGAGAGACAGAGAGAGGTCCCAGTGAATCAATTTTCTGGCTTCGATAATAAAGAAGAGATTCTCTTCAGTTCCCCAGCACACAAATATTTGTCCTTGAAAACCACAGTGGCAGGATTATTGAATTTCATAGAGCAAAGATTAGATCTGAATTGGGTTTATTGGACGGCAATTTTTGTCATTTTCAGAAAAGCTTGCTCCTTCCATTTTCAAGAATATTGGTTTTCCAACACCATTATACTTAAACTATAAATCGCTTCCGGTGTCAATCATGCCTAATCACGTTTCAGACATTTTTCTATTCCTATTTTGTTTTCTGAATTCAAGCATGACCACCATCAATACATCTGCTTTTCTTTGTTAACAGTCAATTAGAGCTTACAGCTACATCACGTTTAAACAATGGTTCTTGGCTGATCCCTGAAGTTAAGCAACGTTGAGCCTGGTAAATCTCGAAATCGATGACAGCTCGAGAATACCGGACACTATAAGCCTGGATGTGCGAGGGATAACGGCAGAGAATGAGAACGCAGCGAGTCGATTTTGAATTCCATTCGGGTTGATTATAGTCACATGAAAATACCTTAAAAAAGGGATTGAACCCATCTCTGCTGTGGATTAAATAATAGAACAGATCAGAAAAGCATCGTTTTTATAAAAGAATTATTCCACTTTAAAAGGTTGATAGGCCGTAAAAAACAAATCATTCAAAGCACATGGGATTACCTATAACGTTTAGGAAACGTGTGAAAAAACATCGTACAGAATTAATCACAAGTATATTCAAAAGATATCGGCTCAGAACGCGAAATTGAGAAGCAATTCCCGTTAAATCCATTGCATTTGCTTACGCGCAAATACCATTGATAAAAGTATTAACCATCCTTCTTCCTCCAGCTCTGGATTAAATAGCACAACAGTAGGTTTTATTGCCTCGGCTAGCAACCAGTCGATCGCAGAAAGTAATGGTAACCTACCGTGGAAAAATATTCTGCTCGGTCAGCTATGTCTCTTACGCCTAAGCGTGTATCACGTATGGCACTTAATGCTTGAACGTATCTTCCTGACTTGAAGCTAAACATACTATATATATATATATATATATATATATATATATATATATATATGTGTGTGTGTGTGTGTGTATAAATTTGTAACAAAGAAATATTATTTAATCGTTATATAGAACCATGCAGAGATGAGTTTTTCTAACGAATTGCTCCGAATACCACCTTGTTCGAGATAAGGTTATGCAAAAGGTGTACCTAGAAGCTTCGCTGTGGAGTCGATGTTAACTATGTTTGCACACAAACATCATACCATCACAGTTTTGTTATCATTAGAAATTAACATCAAACACTGCATCGTTAATAAAATAAAAGTAAATTCCACGCGTATATTAAATATTTTGACTTTTATATAATGCAATTTATAAATTTACTTTTTTTGTGTTACCAAGAGAAATTATACATTAAATGATTTATAAATTTAGTAAATTACTGTCTGAGAATAAGAAATTACTTGCAGAAATAATGTATTTCACTTTTATCTTTTGTGTACTTAGTTATTTAGCTCAGTGATTTGGCATAATTGAATGAATTGCTGAATTAGTGTTGCTTCGGTAAAAACAGTCTGATAAAATTGCATTCATTATTTGCATCTAAAAATCATAAGAACTACTGAGTGTTGCAAAGAAAAATCAGTTACCGTAGCACATCATGAGAATTTTAATAAAATGAACGCGCGAGTGCTTCAGAAGCAATAGAAAACCAAGTCGCAAGACGCACGTGTGCGTCCTATTAATCAAACACGATGGAAAAACACGATATCAGATAGGAAATAAATCGTGTATTATCTTAAGTTCTGAAACATATTAGCACCACAGTTGTAAAGGAGTCTATTACAAAAGACAATGAATACGAATCCTGACTAAATACACTTTTTTATATATTGTCCGTTTTATGATATTGATATCTTGAGGTATTGTAGTTGGAACAAGTGTCTAATGTTACGACGTCACTTGTAGAAGTCAAGATACCGCTGGTTCAATTCGCCGTCCTTGCTTTCTGAACACGTCACAATGTATCTTCGAATTTTTTCTCCTTGTTCTTGTTTTTCTGCTAACGGTCTGTCTCCATCGATTGCTCGCCAAAAAAAAAAAATAAAATAAAAATAAAAAAAAACAAAAAAACTGTGCTCTGTTAAATTGGGGCTCCATTTGTCTATCTCTAGGCTTTGCTGCCATGTTGTTTGCCAGCAACCACTCCGCGACCACAAAAGACACAGTCAACCGTAAAGAGATTATCTATCAGATCCTTGTGACTAAAAATGAGATCGATTCTCAGTAGCCGCTTTGAACTTGCGAACTAGGAAGATTACATACATGGATCTTAAAATTTTATTTCAGTGCTAAGTTCCTCCTTGACATTCCCATCACCGTCAGTCCATTGACTGCTCACGGTCTTATAATTGCTTCACACTTGACAAATTCCCTCCACATATATGTAAGGTATTCTTTCATGTAATGTGTCTTCGGTTAATAGATCACGCAGAACCCATCCTTCTTCAAATCAGAAAAAAGTGGGTGTTTTCCAGCGTAAAGTCTCGGATGGTTGTTGATTGAAATGAGAGAACACTCCATCCTAGCCACTGATTTCAGTTTTAGAGACATTCATTGTCATCAGCACACCGGCTGCATACATAAGTTCACTATGCATCCTGATGGGTATCGATCCACCGTCTTGGTGGAGAAGAAACTGGTTTAGATTCCGATGACCTAATCACGCTGTGTGTAGTACTGAGTTACCTATTACTACTCACACTCGCAGAATGACTTGCCACTTAGCTAGTTTAATTGGTTTGAATCTCACCAAAGTTACAGTGATATTTTGGCTTGACTACTGGTAAAAGAGGATGTGCGTTATGGTGCATTGGATATCGGCTCAGGAACGAGAAATCAGGGAGCCGAGTTCGAATTCCAGCCGAATTCATGGCATTCACTTACGCGCAAATACCCTTGGGAAAGGTATTAATCCGTCTCTTCCTTCCAGTTATGGGTTAAATAACAGGACAGATTGGGTTCTATAGCCATGGTCGGCAACCAGTCTACCGCAGAAAGCAATGGCAACCTACTGCAGGGATAATCTTCTTTCGCCCAAGCGTGTATCACGTATGGCACTTAAGCTGATTGACTGACTGGTAAAATCGGAACGGGCTACTGAAATTCACATAAAAATCTAACTTGTAATTATGACAGATTTTGTTTTTCAAGTCATTTAATCTTTCCCTACACGACAAAGTTTATTTCATGGTATTACCGTTAAACCAGTTTTATAAATCAACTTTGAGACGGTACCGTGATAAATCCGTCTACTCTACGAATATGAGTATTCGAAATCGGGATGCCGTTAACATTTGAAAGTGGAGTGAAACAATCTTAACTGCAACTAGTTTGGTTCATCACAAGATAAATATTTGTGGAAATAATTTCAATCTAATTTTTCTCTAGGTGTTCAATCAAAACCTTGGAACATTGAACAGAGTCAGTCGTCAGTTTGGGGATGTGTGAAATATTAAAAAAGTAATATTAAATACAAGCAGATTTAACACTTATATTAACCACAATATGAACTATCCAACCTTGTTTAATTGAGATAAAAACCCTGTATATTCCTTGTTATATATTACATATCATATCTTGATTGTTACTCTTTTAAATGTTTTTGAGTGTGAGAGTGTGAGTTTTGTTGAACGGCATATCAACAACTGTGGGTTATTTAATGCCAAAAAGATGGGATTTTAAGTTAGATTTCTTTTTAATAATCCATTATGTTGAGAAGGTTAATTTAGTCAGATTTTCATTGTTTGTTATGCTGAGTATAATTTTTCCTTCAAAATTATATAAAAGCCAGTTTTTATACTTTTATAGTGTTTTGACCCCAGTTTGAGTGTTATTTCCCCATAACTGGGGCCCTAACAGGTGCTATCACCATGGGTCAAGGGTGAACTTGGGAACAATAGCAAGAGGTGGTGCCATGCTCCTTACAACCTCCCAATCAAAAGCCTTGCTGCCGGATGCAGTTTACTGTCATGCCCAGGACCAAATGTTTATCAGAGGGCAACGTTGACGGAATAGGATGCACACAGACAAGAGGAAGAAACAACCAGAAACCTATTCGATAAGACAACGAAAGGGGCCTCAATGACAGAGTTAAGTGTAAGAAGGGAGAGCCGAGAACGGAGGCGAAAAGAAAATGACAATTGAGGACAGAACAAAAACAAAAAAGAGGGAAAAAAGCTTTAACTGAAAAGAAATGAGAGCGAGGATGGAAATAAAAAGGATAGGTGAGAATCGTGCATGGAATCGACCTGACTATGGAGAGACACTCGAGAAGAGTAAAAAAAGAAGAAGCGGGAGCCATGAACGGAGCAAACAAGCAAAGAAAAGGACAACAGAGCAGATAAACTAAAGGAAAGGAAGAAAAAAAAAAGGACCGGGAACGAAGATACAAACAAAACGGAAGGATATCAATGAATGGAATAGATGAGAAAATTGAGGAAAAAGTGAGAATAGAAACAGGATGTGAAGGTAGAGCTGTTAACAGAAGAGACAGAAAATATATGGAAAACAACCGAAAAAATGTATCGAGAGGAGGAAGCATGGGCCGGTAACGGAACTAACAAGAAGATACAGGAACAACCGGGGACAGAACCGACAAGAAAAAGCAGGTGAACCCAGGACAGAAACAGGAGGAAGAAGAGAGAATCAGGAGCGGAACAATCAAGAAAGGACTGAGCCGAGAGAAGGAAGGAGGAGCCGAAAACTGAACCAACAAAGAAAGCGAACGACAACCGTAAACAGAAACGATAAAGAGAGCCGGAATGAAACAGACAAAAAACATGGGACAACCGAAAGGCAAAAAGAGACGTAAACAAAAATTAAAGACAGAAAATAAGTTATATTTAGAAAGGAAAAAATAACAAAAAGGTCATGGTTAAAAACATTACAATTATTTATTTTTAACCAATTCTCGTTTTCACTTCCTTTAGTTGATAGCTAATTGTTTCTTCGTCATTTTTAAGATGTATGGAAGTGTGGATTTTTGTCTTCACTAATTTGATTGATAATTTATTCCCTTTGTATTAGAGATCAATCATTCTTTGTTACAAGAAAAAAAAAACTTACTTATGCGTCAAAATATCTCATTATTCTAATAAACAACAAGAAAACAACATCTTTTCCGTTTTGGCTTCAAAAAATCTTAGCTTGCTTAAAAGAAAAAAAAAGAAAAAAAAACACATTTCTCATACCTGGCGAATTCTCAAGCATCAATTTATCGAACACTAAACCTATGTAAACAATGTATGTTACGTTTTTCTGCATCTTCGAATTACCAAGTGACCTATGGAATGAATGGCTGTCATAAGATTGACAAGTATTAAATCTTGTGGCAGAAAATAAAAAAGAAACACGAACTGAAGACTAATATATACGCTTTTCTTATAGTACAAGGTTATTTGGAAAATTGCGCACAACGCCAATCTACCAGTTAAGGAAAGTCACTGCATTCAAAAATCAGTTTTTCGTAACCCAAATTGCTTGATATCTACTGAGAATTTACTTTAGTAGTACAAGGCTAATTTCAAATTAGCGTTGGAAGAATATGCTGCACCAAGTTTGACAAAATTTTACTACAGTCAAAATCAGTACAAGTAGTCATTTGCAGATATTTAAAAATATTTGTTTAAAACAGTACATAATGCAGGGCCGAATTATTAGGGTCCGAAAAACTTTCAGCACCTGCTCATACTTTAGCAAGGAAATAAACGTAAACATATCCTCCTGCGCCAATTTAACTATTAGTAAGCCAATCTCGACTCAAAATTCTGACAGTATTTACATTATTCAGACTATTATCCTCATCGTTGTTGCCATTTGTACGACGTTTCGGCCGTTGTACGCGTTTCAGCTGCTCGAAATTTCGAACTGAACCCTTTATTACAATCACTGGGGTATATTAACTCCATTCCTTGCGTAAATCCACGATTGGAAGTCATGAGTTATCTCCCTCTACCCCTGCAAGTTATTTGTTCGCCATTGCTGTAGCCTGGTATTGAACTCCCAGCTGTAAGAGTCAAGTCAGGAAATAACCAACGTCTGTATCCACTGGGCCATGTGTCCTTAAGGACAACCGAATTTTTGGGACTTGTAAACCTAATGTCCAGTAACACTTTTTTTAACAGAGTTCATATTGTAATTTTTGGTATTAATGGTTTTCTCTCGTATTTTTTTGTAAGGCGAGGGATCGTCCACTGCCTTCAGTATCGAGCGAAAGTCATAAGCGGTTATCCGAATAATGTAAATACTACCTCATCTCAGAAATATAGACAAATTCTAAATTATCTGGTCTCGATACTGGACTACCAATAATGTCAGGAATCATTGAATTCGCTCATCAAATACCAATTGCATTATTAGAAGATAAATTTCGCATAATCTGATTCTGTAATTATTGTAAAATTAGCTGTTTCCTTATAAAGAAACATTCGGCAATCATTGACCGAACAGCCAATATGACGTGATATTTGTAAAATTTATTTACTTTTAAACAATCTTTTAAGAAAACAGGCTTCTGAAGTTCAATACCGGTTATCGCTCTTTCCAAGTATTGATAGAGGTTTCTTCTGTCACCTTTTCTTAGATCTTCTTCCAGTTACATGTGATAACCATTTTTTTCTTGCTGTTGATGATCTTTAAGTGATGTGGTTCCTTTTATTTGTTATAGCTTTCCTTTGTGGACTGGCTCTACAAAATGACAATGTTCAAAGAAGGAATGGCCTCGTTATGATCTACGGAAATCCTTTGCTGAAAGCCATTTTTAACCATTTATCTTGGAGAAAACAACTTCCCTTTTTCATCCGCTTTTTGTCTTTTTACTCTACCTCACTAACTCTGAAGTGGAACTCTCTACATTCCGATAGAGCCGCTCCGACAACAAACGAAATACAAAGATCTTATTGACCATTTATATTTTTTTAGCTAGATGTCAAACAGAGGTACATTTGTGCCACAATAATCTAAGTATAGTATTAAAAAATGCGTAATCAATTAGAGTCAAAAACACCTGTATAGTCGGAAATAGTAAGCAAACATTGAATTTACAACGAGTGTGTGTATTCCCTTACAAGTCAGTTAAGTGCTACACGTGATACACGCTTGGACGATCATGTCTCTTTCAATCCACGACTAACTAGGTAAAAGATTTTTCCTCAGTCTACCGCAGAAAAAAATGAGAAACTGCTGTTTAGCAACGAAGTCTATAGACCCAACTCTGTTCTGCTATTCCACCCATATCTGAAGAGAGAAGAGACGGATTAGTACTTTTTCCAAGAGTATTTGCGCATAAATGAATGCAATGAATTCAACTGGGATACGAACTGGCTTTCCGATTCCGAGTTAATATCCATTGTACGCCAACATCTATCGTATTCCAGGGGGATGATAAAAAATTCTCCACCCACCCAAGAAGCCTTTAACAGCAAAAAATGTTTAGTATTTGTCTATATTTCTGAGATGAAGTAGTATTTACGTTATTCGGACTATTGTCCTCATCTTTGTTTCCATTTATACGACGTTTCGGCCGTTGTACGCTCCGGCCTTCTTCAGGCGCTAGGAATTTTGAGCCGAACTCTTTATTACAATCACTTGTGTATATTAACTTCATTCCTTGCGTAAAGCCTCGATTTGAAGTCATGAGTTATTTCCCTCTTACCCTTGTTCACCACTGCTGTAGCCTGGCCTTGAACTCACAACTCTTTAGGTCATGTCACAGGAACTAACTAAGGTCTATATTCACTGGGCCATATGTCCTTAAGAAAAGCAGTAGTGAACAAATAAATTGCAGGGTTAGAGGGAGATAACTCCTGATTTCAATTGTGGCTTTACGCAAGGAATGGAGTTCATTTACCCCAGTGATTATAATAAAGGCTTCAGTTCTATAAATATTTTCACGAATTCTGCTCCGATGAACTTAGATCACTGGTGCCCCCTAAATACGAATTTGCACGAGATACTAGATTAGCAACTAGATCCCACACCCTTTTACAGTGAAACCGATAAAATGCAACCGCATCTTTTACTCCAACAGTTTCTTTCCTCGCACTTCCCGACTGTGGAATTCCCTTCCACACGATTGCTTCCTCGACGGCTACAATCTCCAGGAGTTTAAATGTAAAGTCAATAGACACCTCCTAACACACTAACCTGCTCCCATTTTATCAAACACTCTTCCCATCTGCCCAACCCTCATCCTCGGTATCCTTACTCATCTGTCACCTTCCTCCTGACATTCCCTATGTTTAACCACTCCTTCTCTTTACCTTCCCCTATGTAGCCCCATGCGCAATAGTGGCAGTGGAATGCCTTGCTTGGGGTGAGATGATTAAAAAAAAAAAAGTTCAAAATTCTTAGCACCTGAAGAAAGCCAGAGCGTACAACGGCCGAAACGTCGTACAAATGATAAAAATGATGAGGTCAGTAGTCCGAATAATGTAAATACAGTAAAAAAATTTGGAGTTTGGAAATTGTTTCCCGAAGTAGAAGAATATTCCGAATTCCAGCTGAGGTTGATTTTCGCGCAAATACACTTGAGAAATATGAATCTGATGCATCAACACGCAGCTACAAGTTAAGTCACAAGACGGTTTGGATTCTTTAACTTCGGTTCGTTACAAGTATAGGAAAAAGTGAAATCGTTAACGTACTGAAGACAAAAAAATTATTTCCAAAATTCCCTTTCGACTACTAACATGAAAGTTACATCACTTAGCGTCCTATATCATTTTTTCTCATAACATTTTAGGTAAGCTTCCATCAAAATATCTCTGTATGCATATTTATACCTACTCTGTGAGGAAGAAATAACTATATCGATTTCTGAACTTCTCTTATTATCGTCTCTTTCAATCCGACACTACTACTCAGAACTACTTCCCTCCCCAATCTTTGTTTTGGCTCACGGAAAGAAAAAATTACAAACAGTTTTTATATCTATATATTTATATTTACTCGATGCCAAATAAGAAAAAAAATTCAATAACGATGAAATATGTGTCTTTGCGTGTAAAGCTGAAAGTCTTCTTCAATAAGCGACCTCCCAACTGCTATACACGTTTTCGGCTGAGTGCCATTAACTGAAGCCAAGCATTTTGCGAGCATTTTCTAACCTGAATCTATAAACATATACAGCAAATAGATATTAAGATAAAGTTAGTCGATAAATAGGCAGCTTACGACGGCTTCAGAAAGACTGTCCAGAAATGAATTCGAAAGACTGATGAAAGAAACAAAGTGAAGCTCGCTAGAAATTTATTTGAAAAAGAAAAAATTCTGTGGATCCATTTGACGTCCACATTTAAAAATAGGCAAATATTTTCAGCACAAGAAATACGATAAATCATTAGACCCGGCGCCCGTAAGGGTCATCGGTGAAGCTCGGGATACAACATCAACTGCAACCGTAGCATCAACTAGCGTATCTCGGATAGAATTTAGAAATAAATGAAAAAGTGAAAAAAATGGCGCAAATAAAAAAAAAAAATCAAAAAAGTTTATTGTAATATACACTACTGGTAAAAATGTCAATTTTATATATATATATATATATATATATATATCCAAGTGAATAAAGAACGAAGAAAGTATTAACATTAATTTAAAACATTGCTCAATATAGAAATAAGGCTATGACCATAGCATCATTATTACTATAATATATATATATATTACCATAATTATTAACTACCTGGTGAAACATTGCATTTTGCATGTCGAAACAAGATATACACTTGTAGTAAATTATAATTTGTACATGTTCTAAACTATAACACACACACATATTATATACACTTCACGGCATAATTATTGCAGAAAAATAAAAAGGCACAATTAAAGAGCAAACACGGGGCAACAATTTTCATAGTTGGTAATAAACTTTACTAACTGGTAGTGAAGAAAATGAACTGATCTAACGGTGCGTCATTATTGCCTCTCTAATGAACTGAGGTAACACTGTCTCTTTTGTCTCCCTCTCTCTATGAAAGTGACAGGATGGAAATATATATATATATTTGTTTTTCTTTAATCCGAAGTGGAAGAGTAGGAAGGTAAATTCCAAGAACCTGATCCTAATTAATATTAAAAAATGTTTAACATTTAAAAGTGATGCAGGCAGAGAGCTCAATGTATTAAGAATACAGAACCAATATAAAAATTAGAGAATATTTTCAAAATTCAAAGGTGTCGGATGTACATTTCGACACAGGATCTCTAATAAAGATTCTAGGTCCAGAATTCTAAACGAATGCAGCTGTAATTCTGTGGATGCCTGCCCGGTGGAGGGAAGATGCAAATCCACCCAGGTGATTTAAGAAGCCCGCATTTCTCCATCAAACAAACAAAAAAAAACGACTTCCGGAACCTATATCGGTATGTCCGACGGCCCTTTCAAACAAAGACTGTATAACCACAGGTACTTTTTTCGAACCCCGGTCACAGGTATTAGACAGCTCTTTCACGGGCATTCTGGAAAATGAAAGAGGAAGGGCTGGATCCTGAAATTAGCTGGAAACTGATAGGTTCAGCCCGTATTCCGAGGAATTTTCGTAATAGGTGCTGTCCTATGTTTACTGGAAAAATTTTCAATATTAAAATACCCCCACCAACACCGGCTACTGAATCTTAGGAGGGAATTCATCAGTAAGTGCCGCCACAAGGCAAATGTTTTGAATACTTAAATTTAGAATTTAAATCCTCGTTGACTAGATGTTAGAATATAAATTAAAAGGATTCAATTTTAGTTTTCATCTTAATTTTAACTTAACGTTAACCTTAAAAAGTATTTTAACCCCCCTACCTTCCAATCCCAAGCTTCTTTAATTGCCTATCTTTAGAAAATATGGATTCTTTTACTAAACCCCTTTTTCCTTGGTTAACACATATATGTGTATATATATATATTTTTTTTTTCTCTAATTATTTTAAAACTGATAACTTCCTGTAATTGGCATTTAGCTCGCTTCTACCTAAAAGTTTTAATTAAATAAACTTAAATAAAAATTTATAAATTCCTATATTGAAACCCAATTCCTTCCCGCCTAAATACACCTCTTCAAACATCCAAAAATCTTAACCTTAAAAAAGTAATTTAACTGCTTTAGTTGTCTATCTTTATAAAATATGAACTCCTTTACCAAATCCCTATATATATATATATATATATATATTTCTTTAATAACTTTATAGAAATGACTTCCTGCAATGGATAAACTTAATTAAAAATGTTTAAGATATTACATTTAAATCTATTCCTCCCCCTCCTAAATATACCATTTTCAAACCCCTGTAAACATTCACTAGCCTCTACCATTTGATATATGATACCCCGTCTACCTCTTGTCTCTACACCCTGTAACCCCACCACTACCTGTTCTACTTTGTGACCGTTGTTAACCTGGCCCCGCTTCCACACTTTACCCAGGGCCTTCGCCATTTGGGACAAAACAATGTCGCTGACGTGACGTAGAATCTCTATTAGAGATCCTGTGTCGAAATGTACATCCGACACCTTTGAATTTTGAAAATTTTTCTCTAATTTATATATAGTCATCCACAGATATATACCCTCACAAATAAATACACAACGGTCTTTATTATAAATGGGAGGATATTTATGCGCGCGCACACTAACTTTTATTAACTTTTTGATATAAGCAAAAAAAAAAATTGTTTTACCTCCATTTATACCTTTAAATTATGTAAAAAACAATTATAATAAAATCTAATATGTTTAGACACAAGCACACCGTATTATATCAACCTTTAAAGACAGATATACAGGTGTTTAACTATAGGGTCTTTATAGGCACTGTTATATGTGTGCTATTTTACCGTGTCATTATTAACGTTCACCGTTTCGGGTAAGTCTGACGGAGCTCTTCCCTTTTTGAGACTCAATATTTCAGCCTGGCCTAAGTAAATTGAACAGAGAATACGTTATATGTCTTTCGCCTAGCATTAAGCTAAGAACTAGAATAGCGTTTGCAAATAGTCTCACTGGATTGAAACTTTCATATAGATATTATGTATGGCACTAAACTCATTCGGAAATATCTAAATTGTCAGCAAAACAAAATCACTTTATCCCATCAATGGGTAGAAACGGTTTTCAGTGAATTGAGCGTGTAGTACGGATCGAGAAACACGTTTATTCGATGCCTGTGAACAGAAGCACAAAGAACTGGACCCCAAATAAACATCACTGAGAAATTTTCGAAAACAATAACTTCTAAAATGGATAGCATAAACATGTGATGATTTGGCACACGTCATATGGAGACGTTTTAAGCCTAAGATCATTAAGGGTTTGGGGTCTTTCACCCTCCTACCGCCTCTCCATAGCGACATAGCCGATACTGATCAGATATCGACCTCTGTACCATCCGTCAGCTCTCACTATGTCTAACATGCTGTGCTCCCCGATGCCATACGATAACACCACAGTTTACTCTCGCCTCGATTAAAAATCTGGTGTTGGTGAGTTTGAGTTTGAAAAAGACCTTTAATCCGTGGTGGATTGGGGTAAGAAATGGCTCGTAAAATTCAATTCTTCCAAAACAAAGCTGCTGTCAATTAACCACCACAGACAACCGCACCTCCCTCTCATTAGCATGGAACAAGCTTGCCTCCCAGAGAGTAAAACACTACGCCTGCTTGGCCTTACACTCTCAGCGGACCTCAAGGTGGAATGACTAGGTCGAATCCATTGCTAAATCCGCTGCTATGAAAGTCGACTCTCTGTGCAGAGCCCGGAAATTCTTTCCGTCTGAATCTATCCTGCACTTATATAAATCTACCATCCGGCCGTGTATTGAGTACTGCTGCCACATCTGGTCGGGTGCTCCTGCTATTCTCCTCGGGGTTCTTGACAAAATACAGCGGAGAATCTGTAATGTGATTGATACCGACTTGGCTGACCGCCTACAGTATCTCTCTCACCGGCGTGACGTGGCTTCCCTGTGCCTCTTCTCTAAATACTTTCATGGCTTCTGCTCTGACGAACTTAAATCACTGGTGCCCCATAGATGTGAATTTGCACGAGATACTATATTGGCAACTAGGTCCCACCCTTTTACAGTGAAACCCGATGAAATGTAACCGCAATTTCTACTCCAACAGTTTCTTTCCTCGCACTTCCCGCCTGTGGAATTCCCTACCGCATGCTTGCTTCCCCGACGGCTACAACCTCCAGGAGTTTAAATGTAGGGTCAATAGACACCTCCTAACACACTAACTCACACCCACTCTCTCCCTACGTACATCCTAAGTCGTCTATCACCCTCCTTCTGACATTTCCTATACCCAATCGCTCTATGTAACCCCCTGTGCTATAGTGGCAGTGGAATGCCTTGCTTGGGGTGACACGATTAAAAAAAATTCTTCTGGCATTTTATCATCCTGTTCACTAACTTCTAGACATATCCATAAAAAATGAAGGATGCAAACACAGCAACCGTTTCGCTCTCGTCGGAAATATGGCGAGATGCAAGGTCTAAAGTAGTATGTTACGATCTTTCGTCTCACTTTATGTACGTATTACGAACATAAAATAATGACAATCATTATTTTGACATTTCCCACAACTTCAAACAAAAGGTAAGCAAGAGAGCGCCTATTAATGCTGGAAAAAAGCGATAACAGTGAAATTAAGAAGTGCGTTGTGGTGCAGTACATATCGGTTCCTATAGCCTTGGCTGGCAACCAGCCTAGCGTGGAATAATCTTCTGCCCAGTCAGTCATGTCTCTTTTGAGACATGATCACCCAAGCGTGTATCACGTATGGTACGTAACTGACTGACTGATTTTGTAAGTTTCAACTTAAAGTAGCACTGTCTACTCGGCCAATCAATTCTGAATATTTCTTCAGGAGGAAGCTTAATTTATTACCCCCCCCTCTCTCTCTATATATATATATAGAGAGAGAGAGAGATCGTCAAATGAATAAGGAACGAGGGAAATATTTACAACGTTCAAAACATTAATTTAAAACAGTGCTCAATATAGAAATAGAGCAATGAGTATATAAAAATTACACTTAAAACATGTACAAACGACTACAAAAGTATATATTTTGTTTCGACATTAAAAAATTTTGTTCAATAAATAAATAAATAAATATATATATATATATATATATATTTGAGCCCTCTGCCCAGATCTATTGCTTAATATTTTATATTTAAAAGCGTGTTTGGAGATTATCTTCTCTCCACACACACACACACACTCGTAGTAATAGCATCGGAAATTCTAAGTTTTTTTATTTGGCAATTTAGTTTAGTTTCACACGAGACTAAGCCCATACACCTGAAATGCTATATTTGTGGTCGAATAGCAATTTTGTATTAAACAATTTCATCCAGTTTTCGTCTGATTAAAAGGTCGGACGAAAAGAATTGGTTTACGCGATGCTCTGATTGTCTGTGTTTGTTTACGCACATTACTCACGGATGCACGAATTTAACTTCGTCAATCACCGTTGAGATGTGGATGTACGGCTTTTTCGAACGTAGACCTTACCTTTTCCACCTAACAACCTCTTCCTCACATCCGAAATGCTGCAAGCTTCTTACTGCTCTATCGTTATTTTTATGCAAAGTGGTTAGACAAACTACATTCCTAAATTCTAGCAGTTCTAATCCTCACGGTTAAGACCCGTCATGCCACGCACACTTTAGTGAACCACCCTTATTGTCTTCGTATTCCATTGCTGAGATGTACGTTCCCCAAACACTACAAATTTCAGTATTTGCCTATATTTCTGAGATCGGGTAGTATTTACATTATTCATACTATTGTCCGTATCTTTGTTGCCATTTGTACGTCGTTTCAGCTGTTCTATGTTCCAGCCTTCTTCAGGTGCTAGGAATTTCAAACCGAACCCTTTATTACAATAACTGGGGTATATAATTCTCATCCCTTAAGGACGCATAGTCCAGTGGATATAGACGTTGGTTATTTCCTGTGATTTGATCCAAAGTGTTGTGAGTTCAATACCAGATTATAGCAGTGGTGAACTAAAAAATTACAGGGTTAGAAGGAGATAACTCATAATTTCCAAAAGAAGCACTATTACACAAGGGATGAGAATGATATGCCCCAGTAATTGTAATAAAGGGTTCGGTTCGTAATTCCTAGCACCTGATGAAGGTTGGAGTGTACAACGGTCAAAATATCGTACAAATGGCAACAAAGATAAGGACAATAGTCCGAATAATGTAAATACTATAATTCAAACCTGTTTAAATCTGTGGTCAATCGTTATCTTCCACAAATATCCGCATGGAACTGGTTCTCTTATTCTGTAACACTCTACTTAAAGTGGCTTTTGAACCTTGTACTTGGTAAAAATCATTAGAGGAAAAGAATGTGGGATTCTCTACTTCGATTGGGGTTTACTTAGCAGCCTGTAATCACTTGCCTCCCTCGCATGTATGTCCTAAGTGCAGACAAAAAATCCCTGTGAAAACAACATAAATCAAGTAAATGCTGCATCTTGCTTAGCTCAAGAACCCTAAGTGTAACATCTTTTTTGGCCTGATCGGCGGTGAGACGTGTGCACAGTACAGCAAATATAAAATTCGTCAAATACTGAATGGGTTAAAAAGAAGGTCGAAAGACGGGAAATTTGTTGACATTGTACGATATCAGGCACCACACACCAATGCATATTTGAAATCTCGTGAAGTCACGCGAATCATTGATTTTTCTCTCGTTTTTCTCCATTTATGAACATAGACCTGCCGGGGTGGTGACATCGAAGTCACATGATCCATAAACACAATTATTACAAAATATTCAAGTGACAAAAAAGTAAGAAAGAAAAAAGACGACTGCACGCATCTCTTACAAAAAGTCATCTTGCAGACGTGATTGTTTGACATGCTTAGAGCGTGAAAAAAGTTCTGTAAAATTATTATTATTATTATTAGATTAAAATTTCATTACAGAAAAATGAAGAAACGAAATAAAACTATTGATTATGCAACGAGGCCCCACGGCAAGTAATGCTTGATGACAAAATTCTTCATACGAATTGAGATATTTGTTTTAGATGAAATGGACACGGCTTGTGAGACAAACACCGTAGTCAGGCGAGATTTCACGAGAAGCGAGCAAGATTAAAAAAAAAGAGAATAAAAAAGGAAATAAAAAAAGCAAAATCGGAAATAGAAAAATAAAGAAATAAAAAACTTGGTGTGAGTGTCTGAGGTTTTGGAAATGATTCAAGTCATATAAACCTCAATGCCAAAACATCGTGTCAAGCGACGCACAACTACTTTTCTGATGTTATTTTTACATTTTGTGAAAAGATGATAAAAACAATGCAACATCAAGGAATAAATTAGTTTGTCTATATTTCTGTGATGAGGTATTGTGATTATTTATACTTTTTACATTGTTCGCACTGATCTCGTCTTTGTTGCTAGATTCACGACCTTTCCGCCTTTATAGGCTCTCGTCTTCATCAGTCCATTTTTCTATAATTTCTTGCTGATAATCCTTTTACATAGAAAATAACGTTGGTCTATCATGAGAGTTGTTAACCACTTGCACCATTCAATCCTAGTTTGTTCGAGCTGCTGTCCTGTATCTAGCGCAGTTGTTACGTTGTAAGGCACTGCTTATAATGGACATTTCTTGTTTATATATATATATATATATAATATTTCTTGTTTATATATATATATATATATAATATTTCTTGTTTATATATATATATATATATATATATATAATATTTCTTGTTTATATATATATATATATATATATATATAATATTTCTTGTTTTTTATATATATATATATATATATATATAATATTTATTATATATATATATATATATATATATATAATATTTCTTGTTTATATATATATATATATATATATATAATATTTCTTGTTTATATATATATATATATATAATATTTCTTGTTTATATATATATATATATATAATATTTCTTGTTTATATATATATATATATATATAATATTTCTTGTTTATATATATATATATATATATATAATATTTCTTGTTTATATATATATATATATATATATATATAATATTTCTTGTTTATATATATATATATATATATATAATATTTCTTGTTTATATATATATATATATATATATATATAATATTTCTTGTTTATATATATATATATATATATATAATATTTCTTGTTTATATATATATATATATATATATATAATATTTCTTGTTTATATATATATATATATATATATATATTGGAAGCAATTTGCTTGAAAATTCATCAACCGAGCCTATGCAGACAGAAAGAGCGGTTTTTACTCTCCTTACAATTGCTGGTGAGTCTGTGAGTGTAACATTTTTTCACTTTTAAACACACTTGTGGAATTACATGTTTACACCCCCTTACATTTTATGTGTTTTTTTCAATAAATTTATTTTAATCGAGTTCCATCGTCTCCCAGCATTGTAAATAATTTATTTTGCCTTATCCTTTTCTTTATTTCTCTTAAAATTAAAGCCACCGAGAACCCTTGATAAGAGTTGGCCGAAAGATTCCTCGGGTTTAAACAATATGACGTCTGTTATTTTTAAAGCCATTAGTAATTTCTGTGGGTACAAATCTTTAATTTTATATTTACGTCGGCGGTACCCCGGAAAAATCTTCGGCCAGATTAATCAGGTTGTAAAAATATGGCATAGGGTGAATAATTTGAGAATCAGAAGATCTTTTCTCAAATCTTGTTTGTCTTGTGGTGTCGTGCCTTATATTCAGAATCGGTTAGCCAGAATTAAAGCCACTAATACCTCAGTTGAACATTCTTTAGTTAAGTATGAGCTTGATGAATTGTTTGATTGCTCAAATGGGTGCTTACGTTCTTTTCTTTCAAATTTGAACAAAATCAAAACAGAAATGAGCTTCTTTGATTATTTCCGGTTATCTCGCTTTTTAGTGAATTGCAGTTTTCGGTTGGAAGAATCTGCAAATGGGAGAAATAATAAGTACCTCGAATACTTAATCACCAAAAGGTTTGGTTCTGTGTCAGGTGATCTACACCGACACATTTTCAACTAATCCAATATTAATCTCACTGGTATTGAGCTTTCTGTTCTATCCCGTGGATTGGAATTTTGTATTCCTCCCTCAGCTGTTAATAAGGAACGGATTCTTTCTGAGTTTGAGTTGTTATACTCTCAAGTCATCCATCATGTTCCTGAGTCCGTCGAGAAGTGTTCTGAGGTTAAATCTAGGTTGAGTTTGCCACTGAATATTCTGCGCTAGGTTGCAAGAAAGATTCTCTCGACTGGCGCAGTGTTCATTTTGAAACGATTAGAGCTTTACGCTCGTGGGATGACATTTATATCACCAAGCCAGACAAGGGTGCCGGTGTCGTGATTTTGAATATATCGGATTATATTGCAAAGATGCATAGTATATTGGATGATCCGTCAAAATTTACAGTTATCGGTCCAGCCGATACTCACGATAACACCGGCAAAATAGAAGCCAAACTTCAACGTTGGCTGTTGTCCCAGTATAAGAATGAAGTAATTTCTAAGGACATCTATAGTAGGATCAGACCCGTGGGCTTGCAACGCCCTAGAATGTATGGCCTTCCAAAAGTTCATAAAGACGGAGTCCCACTCAGACCTATTTTGTCTATGGTGGGCTCCGCACTACATGAGTTGGCTAAGTGGTTGGCTGAGATTCTCCAACCTGTGTCTCTTGCTCTGTCTGCGTACAATGTCATCGACTCCTTCAGATTTTCTAGTTTCATTAGAAACTTAGATTTTTCATCTAGGGATAACTTTATGGTCCCCTTTGACATTGTCAGTTTATACACAAATGTTCCATTAAATGATACTATTAGAATTTGTGTTGACATGTTATATCGAGGGAATTTAGGTGCCGTGGCAATTCCCGAGGAGTTTTTCCTGGAATGTATGCGATTGGCAACTGAGGGGGTCGAATTTAGCTTTGACGGGACAATGTTTGCGCAGACAGACGGCGTTGCGATGGGTAGTCCTTTGGGTCCTGTCCTTGCGAATATTTTCGTGGGATTTCATGAGCGTCTGCTATTTGAGAGGGTAGCTGAACCTCTGATATATCAACGATATATTGATGATACCTTCTCTTTATTTGACAGCGTCGTTGATGCTGAACATTTTTTAGTTCAGCTAAATTCTTTACATCCTTCCCTTCAGTTTACCATGGAGATTGAAAGGGACGGATGTATCCCATTTTTAGATGTCTTTTTTCAGCAGCGGGACGGTACTTTCGTGACTTCTGTTTTTCGCAAACCAACCTTCACTGGTTTGTATACTAATTGGAAGTCGTTTGTCCCTAAGTCTCGTAAACTAGGTCTGATAGAAACCTTGATTCACTGTGCCTTGAATATTTGTTCTCCTGAGTGTTTAGAAAGCGAATTAATTCGCTTGCAGGAGATTTTCGAAGGCAACCGGTACCCGGTTAATGTGGTGAAACGGGTAATTGATCAAACGTTATAAAGAACCTAAGGTTGAAGGACCTAGCCGCTGCCCCTTGTATGTGAAAATACCCTGGCTTGGTAGAAGATATCAAACTATAACCGACAGAGTTTCGGTATGTGTTTCGTCCTGTTATCCTGCGGTGCTGTTGCGTGTTCTTTTTCAGACTGGACCTGTGTTTCCTTCCTTTAGTAAAGATAGGTTGTCCTATTTTCGAAAAAGTTCAATTGTTTATGCTGTTGTGACGCGGCATACATAGGACATACCGATCTGAGGTTGGAGACGCGGGTTTCACAACACGTCCCCGCTAATATACGTTCCAGTGGCTCTCTCAGGCCTATAAGAACAACACAATCTGTTCTGGATTCCGCTATTGGCCAACATCTTTTGGACAATCAAGTGTGTGCCTCGGCATATGAGGACAGCTGGTTTACTGTCTTGCACAGTGCTCGGTCTACCCACCATCTCCGTATAGGAGCCTAGAATGTCAACTACATGACAGGGATACTGAAATCAACTGAAATTTAAATATCTGGAAAGTGTTCTAACAGAGGATGAAAGGTGCATCCATGAGATCCGAATGCGGATTGATATGGCTAAGGACACATTCCAAAAGCTGAGTAGAGTATTGATAGAAAAATTTCGTTGGAAATAGAGTACCGGATTATTATTTGATGTCTGCCCTTCAATATGGCAGCAAATGCTGGACAAACTCAAAGATGAATAACTTGAAGCAATCGAAATGTGTTCCACAGTAGGATGCTGATGATATAAATGTAAGCAATGACAAACTTTTGTAGAGGCTGGAAACGCAACGGAAACATATCAAATATCAGAAAAAGACAGCTGTAGTATATGGGGCACGTGATGAGAAATAAGGACTAGGAGAATCTGATACTCACATGACAGATAGAGACAGGAGAGAGCAACGCGTAACATATTTAATGGACTTAATCAGGTTTTGGGGATGTTCAAGGGTGTTAAGAGCTACAAGGGATAAGGAGATGTCGAAGGCGAGGATCGCTTACGTCTTGAAGGTCCATGGCATATAAGAAATCTTCTTTCGTCTAAATTTCATTGATCCTCAAATTTAGTATTTCGAATGATTCATCCCTGAGCAAGAATTTGCAAACGGTCATATCACGTTGAATACACCGGTTCTCGTTCGATCACCGAAGTTAAGCAACGTTGAGCCTGGTCAGTACTTAGATGGGTGACTGCTTGGGAATACCAGGTGCTGTAAGCGTTTAGTGACGGATGTGCGTTGTGATGCAGTGGATATCGACTCGGAAAGAGAAATCGGGGAGCCAAGTTCGAATTCCAGTTGAATGCCCTGCATTCACTTACACACTCGTACCCTTGGGAAAAGTTATAAATCCGTTCCCTTCCTCCAGTTATGAGTTAAATAACAGGTTAGTATTTGGGACCCTGTCATTAAACAAATCCTAATGAATCTTCCTCCAAAAGAAGGAAGCCGGCTCAACCCGACTGGGGTAAATGCAGCTTGCATACATAAGAATTTGCAACAAGAATTTACATAAGAATAGTAAATATTCTTTATTACATACGTTATATATGAAAATGAAATCTGTATAAGGGATGTGCTAATTCGTTTTGCTTAATTAAGCTATAGTTGGACACTCAAAAAATTTTCAACTTCTTAACATCCATAAAGCATTCAGTAATAATTTGATAATCACGGCATATCCTGATCGCACTTTCTCTTCATCTTTGTAATCAGTGAATTTATTAATGTAAATCTAATTACTGAATTGTTACTGTGATATTAACCTTAAACCATTAGTCCTATACATACGATGGCAACAGCTGTCATGCAGTTACGCAAGAACTGCTACGGTTTTCCCGTCATCTTTCCAAAATGGTTTTGTCGATCTCAGCCATTGTGCTGAAGAAAAATATTTTCAAACTTGACTCTAGCGCAGAGATTTCTCGTCGCGGTCCTTCCTTCCTTCCTCGGAGAGACGTGTCGTCGTCCTTCCTTCCTTCCTTCCTTCCTCGGAGAGACGTGTCGTCGTCCTTCCTTTCTTCCTCGGAGAAATGTGTCGTCGTCCTTCCTTCCTTCCTTCCTCGGAGAAACGTGTCGTCGTCCTTCCTTCCTTCCTTCCTCGGAGAAACGTGTCGTCGTCCTTCCTTCCTTCCTTCCTCGGAGAAACGTGTCGTCGTCCTTCCTTCCTTCCTCGGAGAGACGTGTCATCGTCCTTCCTTCCTTCCTCGGAGAGACGTGTCATCGTCCTTCCTTCCTTCCTCGGAGAGACGTGTCATCGTCCTTCCTTCCTTCCTTCCTTCCTTCCTTCCTTCATCGGAGAGACGTGTCATCCTCCTTCCTTCCTTCATCGAAGAGACGTGTCATCGTCCTTCATTCCTTCCTCGGAGCGACGTGTCGTCGTCCTTCCTTCCTTCCGTCTGAATTTTGTGTAACGTCATGTTAACCCCTGTGGGTTATTTACTACCAAGAAGGTAGGTTTAAAGGTAATTGTTTAAGTTCAGTTATAGTGAGAAGGTTCATTTAGTCAGATTTTGATGAAAAATTGTATTTTATTTTAAAAAACTGAAGATGTCTAGTTTTGTATTAAAAATATATTGCTAGTAATTATTATTTTTTCTTCAAAAAGGTATTATGCCAAGCTTTTTTCAAAATGTATTGTTGGTAATATTTTCTTTCAAAAATACGTATTTTTCTAAAAGTCTACTTTTATGTATGTATTTCTATAAAAGTATACTTTTATACTTTCATAGTGTTTTGACCTGAATTTGGGTGTTAACTATTTGCTCATAGCTGGGACCCTAACAGGTGCTACCACTCCAGATAAGGATGGACCTGGGAACAACAACGAGGTGGTTCCATGCTCTTCCCAACCTCCCAGTCAGATGCAGTTTACCGTCATACCCAAGACCTCCGAGAGACGTGTTTCGGTCCTTCTTTCTTTAGAAAGATTAAAAATAGCAACTAAATTTAACTTTTTTCTGTTAAATTCCGATATCTTTCAGCAAAAAACAAATTAAACAACTTTCAACACGAAATATTTCAACAAAATATGTCTGGATAAAACAAATTCAATACGACATAATTAATCAGTAGAATTGAGCTAAGCTAAATTTTACTCCTATTATTAAATTAGGTCAACTGTAAAAACCGAACGCTACACAATTTGAATTTCCCCTCTTTATCCGAGCCACACAATTCGGACCAAGACTGAAGTAACAAAATTTGCTATTTCCTACCACTTTGCTTTTCAAAACTAATTTAATATCTCAACCTTGATCTGTACGACGATAACAACTTTCGCGGTTGTAGCTTTTATATAAACTCCTATGCAAACCACTCGTGCCATTAGAAAATGAGATTTTGTGTAAGCCTTCAAGCAGACGTTATTTTATTCATTAGTGTACCAGAGATTTTAAAAGATATAGTAAAGATTCGATTGTCTCACACAGCGTGAAAGATGAAATAAATTTTTTAATGTCAAGCATCTTACATACTCACTTTTCATGCGGCTTTTAAGACCCGGTTCTAAGCTAAGTTTGAGGGGTCACATGATACACGAGATAAAATTAGCTGAAATACTACAAGCAGTACGTACTTTAATTGTATGCGTGTAAACTCTTAAAATTAACTTTAAAAATGAGGTCATCAAAGCTGTATGATATGCGAGTATATACGGTATTGTATTTTGTACCGACAATAAATTTTAAGTAAATAGAAGTGAAAAGTATTAAATGAAAAAAAAAGAACAGAAGAAAACGCAAAAATATAAAACCGAACAAAGAAAACGCAAAAATATAAAACCCAACAAAGAAAACGCAAAAATATAAAACCCAACAAAGAAAACGCAAAAATATAAAACCCAACAAAGAAAACGCAAAAATATAAAACCCAACAAAGAAAACGCAAAAATATAAAACCCAACAAAGAAAACGCAAAAATATAAAACCCAACAAAGAAAACGCAAAAATATAAAACCCAACAAAGAAAACGCAAAAATATAAAACCCAACAAAGAAAACGCAAAAATATAAAACCCAACAAAGAAAACGCAAAAATATAAAACCCAACAAAGAAAACGCAAAAATATAAAACCCAACAAAGAAAACGCAAAAATATAAAACCCAACAAAGAAAACGCAAAAATATAAAACCCAACAAAGAAAACGCAAAAATATAAAACCCAACAAAGAAAACGCAAAAATATAAAACCCAACAAAGAAAACGCAAAAATATAAAACCCAACAAAGAAAACGCAAAAATATAAAACCCAACAAAGAAAACGCAAAAATATAAAACCGAACAAAGAAAACGCAGAAATATAAAACCGAACAAAGAAAACGCAGAAATATAAAACCGAACAAAGAAAACGCAGAAATATAAAACCGAACAAAGAAAACGCAGAAATATAAAACCGAACAAAGAAAACGCAGAAATATAAAACCGAACAAAGAAAACGCAGAAATATAAAACCGAACAAAGAAAACGCAGAAATATAAAACCGAACAAAGAAAACGCAGAAATATAAAACCGAACAAAGAAAACGCAGAAATATAAAACCGAACAAAGAAAACGCAGAAATATAAAACCGAACAAAGAAAACGCAGAAATATAAAACCGAACAAAGAAAACGCAGAAATATAAAACCGAACAAAGAAAACGCAGAAATATAAAACCGAACAAAGAAAACGCAGAAATATAAAACCGAACAAAGAAAACGCAGAAATATAAAACCGAACAAAGAAAACGCAGAAATATAAAACCGAACAAAGAAAACGCAGAAATATAAAACCGAACAAAGAAAACGCAGAAATATAAAACCGAACAAAGAAAACGCAGAAATATAAAACCGAACAAAGAAAACGCAGAAATATAAAACCGAACAAAGAAAACGCAAAAAAATAAAACTGAACAAATAAAACGGGAAGGTACAACCGAAAAAGTAAAACGTGGGAGAGGGGAAACGTAGAAATAAAACGGGGAAAAATAACGAAGAAATATAACAGGAAAAATAAAAAGAAGAAATAACGTCGCAAAAAAAAAAAAAATAAAAAATAATAATACAGAAAAATCCCGAAAAAAAATAACACGGATGAAATAAAACAGAACCAAAAGGTGGGGGGGGGGGGGGAAGAACAAAAAACCAAAAACGGTAAAGAAATGAAAAAAAGAAAAAAGAAAGACGCAGAATGAATCATGGAAAGAATTACGATTTATTGAATGTGCAGTTAGTATAAAGAGGTTGTCAGTGCTGTTGTAAAACGGAGTAAATATCAACTAACCTCCAGAATGATATGCGCGACACGACTGTCATAAGAAGAGAGAGTGCCATTTATGATTACATTCACTAATGCCAAGAGCGAAAGAGTTCAATAGGCTTAATTATTTCGACTGTTTTGTGTGCAACTTAAATTAAAAAGAAAAAGACATTCTTGTACAAAATCGAATCCACCCATTTTGCGTTTTAAAAGCACGCAACTAGTCTGCTCCACGAAAAATAACAACAAAAAATAAAGAAAATCCTGGGGTCGGTGACTCTGTACACTAGTGCTTGTCACTTCACTGAGAGATTACAGCGAATCTTTTGGTTGGAAAGAGTTCTTTGAATATCGATATCAGTCTTTTCAGACTTCTATAGAAGGTAAACCTCAAACGATAATATATTCTTCTTTAATAAGTGTCCTAATATTTATGCCAATGACGTAATATCATTGAATTTTTAGATTGATGCAAAAATCACCGATATATTTTGACACCATGTTAAGACTCACCTGAATGCCACCAAAAGCAGCTGCTGAGCATTATATGAATACGTTTCTATCGGGATATTTTAGTCATTTCTCTCTTAACGAATCAATTCTTTAACGAACCCGGACTTAAAATAAACTATATACAATATCTTTAAAAAGATTTAACTCGTCGATGTTGTACGATGTACGAAAACTATTATTATATTATTTTTTCCAATAAAATTGATTTCTGAAGAATAAAATATTTCCTTGTATTTTTACAGTATAATGTACAAACATAAGCTGACTTTCGAATTTGTCTTCATAATCGACTCGTCAGTTTATATAGACATTTTTTTTCTTTCATTATACATTTGACAAGGAGACAGTGTTTCATTCTAAAGGCAGTCGACTGCATCTAGGACACAGATATCTTTAGATACAGCGTATAAGTGACAATAAAGGCATTCGAATCTAGTTGACACAAACCCATTACCCGTAATACATCTGAAAAGTCTGGTTAAATGCCATTCATTTAGCGACCAGCATGTTGATACGGAACCCAGTCATTAAATGAGGAATATTTATATTTAAAATAACTTAAATTCTCTGTAATTAAACCTCAAGTAAATATAAAATCTACAGATGACTTGGATTTCTGCTAAAGCTCGAATATAAGAATCTGGGCTTAAATCATTTAACATAGGATTCTTACAGAGTAGGAATCGAATATATAAACGAAATTATTATTTCAAGTATCAATTAATAATATTTTGGGTTATGTATTGCTAATACGGAAGTCTTTTAGATACTAAGTGAAGTATGACAGACATGAATATTTGGGTTATGTATTGCCAATACGGAAGTCTTTTAGATACTAAGTGAAGTATGACAGACATGAAAATTTCACGAAAAAGAAAAGAATATCGAATTACGAAGTAATATTTAATCCCCTGTATTCGAATGAATGTTAGAAATTTTATTGCAGATGAGGCATAAATCGACGTACGTGATTCTGTCGACGAATACTAAGAATGAATGGAGTTAACCATGTAAGTAAGTGACGCTGTAAAAAACTGTATGGACATCCATGAATATTAATTAACCAATGGTGTTATAAAGATCGTACAAGCGCATGCGCATTTCCCACATCGAAAGCGCCCTTTTCCAGCACGGTGTTCCAGCCCAAATAAAAGATACTTCGAAAGCTGATTTTCCTGGTTTAAAAATCTAGGAAGATATAGAAAATAACATGTCTTTCCATAATACCTGAAACATAAGAGAAGAACGGAAACTCATCAGCGCTTAAAAGAGCTATAAACAAACAGAAGTGTCAAGAAAGAGCTATAAACAAACAGAAGTGTCGAAAGAGCTATAAACAAACAGAAGTGTCGAAAGAGCTATAAACAAACAGAAGTGTCGAAAGAGCTATAAACAAACAGAAGTGTCGAAAGAGCTATAAACAAACAGAAGTGTCGAAAGAGCTATAAACAAACAGAAGTGTCGAAAGAGCTATAAACAAACAGAAGTGTCGAAAGAGCTATAAACAAACAGAAGTGTCGAAAGAGCTATAAACAAACAGAAGTGTCGAAAGAGCTATAAACAAACAGAAGTGTCGAAAGAGCTATAAATAAACAAAGAAGTGTCGAAAGAGCTATAAACAAACAGAAGTGTCGAAGAAACCTATAAACAAACAGAAGTGTCGAAAGAGCTATAAACAAACAGAAGTGTCGAAAGAGCTATAAACAAACAGAGACTATTGAAAGAGCTATAAACAAACAGAAGTGTCGAAAGAGCTATAAACAAACAGAAGTGTCGAAAGAGCTATAAACAAACAGAAGTGTCGAAAGAGCTATAAACAAACAGAAGTAGTCGAAAGAGCTATAAACAAACAAGTGTCGAAGGCTATAAACAAACAGAAGTGTCGAAAGAGCTATAAACAAACAGAAGTGTCGAAAAGAGCTATAAACAAACAGAAGTGTCGAAAGAGCTATAAACAAACAAGTGTCGAAAGAGCTATAAACAAACGAAGTGTCGAAAGAGCTATAAACAAACAGTGTCGAAAGAGCTATAAACAAACAGAAGTGTCGAAGAGCTATAAACAAACAGAAGTGTCGAAAGAGCTATAAACAAACAGAAGTGTCGAAAGAGCTATAAAACGAAGAATTATCGAAAGAGCTATAAACAATGAGAAGTGTCAGAGAAGAGCTATAAACAAACAGAAGTGTCAGAAAGCATAAACAAACAAGAAGTGTCGAAAGAGCTATAAACAAACAGAAGTGTCGAAAGAGCTATAAACAAACAGAAGTGTCGAAAGAGCTATAAACAAACAGAAGTGTCGAAAGAGCTATAAACAAACAGAAGTGTCGAAAGAGCTATAAACAAACAGAAGTGTCGAAAGAGCTATAAACAAACAGAAGTGTCGAAAGAGCTATAAACAAACAGAAGTGTCGAAAGAGCTATAAACAAACAGAAGTGTCGAAAGAGCTATAAACAAACAGAAGTGTCGAAAGAGCTATAAACAAACAGAAGTGTCGAAAGAGCTATAAACAAACAGAAGTGTCGAAAGAGCTATAAACAAACAGAAGTGTCGAAAGAGCTATAAACAAACAGAGAGTGTCGAAAGAGCTATAAACAAACAGAAGTGTCGAAGAGCTATAAACAAACAGAAGTGTCGAAAGAGCTATAAACAAACAGAAGTGTCGAAAGAGCTATAAACAAACAGAAGTGTCGAAAGAGCTATAAACAAACAGAAGTGTCGAAAGAGCTATAAACAAACAGAAGTGTCGAAAGAGCTATAAGCAAACAGAAATGTCGAAAGAGCTATAAGCAAACAGAAGTGTCGAAAGAGCTATAAGCAAACAGAAGTGTCGAAAGAGCTATAAGCAAACAAGAGATTTAAAATAGCTATGAACACACAGAGGAGTTGAAAAAGCTACTCTCCTGGTAAAAAGGATTTGAAGATAAAAATTTTAACCGACATTAACAGTCAATAAGTTCCTAATAGATACAGCTAATTTCACCCATTACTAGAGATTCAGGGCAAACAATTATTTCAGACAATTATTTTTTTTATCAGCTCCGAAAAATCTTTTTGCGATAAGTTATGGAAATCTTTCTAAGTCGATGTAATTTTTAAGTTAGTTTTGGCAATAATTACTAAATTCTTTAATAAAAAGTGGACAGGCAAAAGAAAAAAAAGCAACAAAAACAAATTAAACAGCTGAAATTAATTAAATACTATTTATTTGTTGTCATATTTGATTACTTATAATTCTCCGACCTGTAGAGGAGAAAAGTAACTAATCGATGTTAAATCGGGCGTTTTGGAAAAAGCCATATCTCACAAGAGAATCATAAAAATAGAAAAGGGATAAAAAATATTTCGTGTCTGAATATACAAGAATGGATTCTTCATTTTAGTTATCGGCCATCATCGATCACTTCCGAATCTTTCCTTTCCTAATAAAGATAAATGGAAAAAAAAAACAACAAAAAAACAAAAAAACAAAAAAAAAAGACAAACGAAAAAACAAGCAAGCTTCAAGTCTTCGGCGAGACTAAGACCAGAGCTCGATTCCATCGAAACCTACAGATTTCGTAGAAAAGTTTGAATATTTTGAGTATGTAAAACACTGTTGACTGCCATTATGGAAGAATCGTAAATTGAATGCATCCTAAATTAAATACATCCTGTTATAATTCTGCTCGCCCCTTGCTAAGTTTATTACATCATGTCAATACCTCATAAATAATGAACTATTTAATTTTAACTGCTTGAAAAAACACAAATGCCATCAGAGACGCTACTTGGTTTCAGTGAGAGAAAGTGAAAGGAAGATAAGTGTTTAACGTTTGCCATTACCCTATAAGTCATGGACTATTCTATTTTCTTGTATGGAAAAGCCATGTCAATGATAAGATATGGTTTCGGTAAGAAAGAAATGTTTAAAGATTAGTATAATGGAAAAGTTTTCAATTTCAAATCTTCATTTGCACCCCCTTACTTCTTAAAAAACGACCAGCATTCATATTTATGATTGTTACTGCTGTGTGTTTAAAGATTAAACTTACATATTTAACGATGCAATAGGGGCTGTGGTGAAAAGTAAATAAAATAAAATGGCCCACCTCAAAGCATCTTTGATGTTTGTAATCCAGTTACAGAGAGATAAGAAAGGAGAGACCGAGTGAAAAGGTTCAAAATGGCCGCGTCACAAGTTCATACATTTAGAGTCGAGTCTAGTCTAGTCTAGTCTCGTGAGATAACGTGGGTACACGTGTTTTAATTTGGGATTCCCCAGTGTGTCGATATAAAAGGCGGTGGTGAAGGAGCGCGGGCGTGAAAGGATAAAAGAAAGACTGAAGGGGGAAAACGAGGGGAGGACGACGGTTGAAGGAAAGACTATTCCACCTATGACCACAGGGGCCTGTGTACAGATAATTTATTCCGTACAAGTTGCTATGTACATATTCAACCATTAACTTAAAAGTTAAAATCTGTCAATGTTCACACATAAACCGTTCAATTTGTACGGGTACTTTTACTAAACAATTATATCGGAACTGATAACAAAAGTTAGTGGCTACATATTCTTCATTATTTCATAACCTACGACTGCTTCAGTAGCCGGAAATACCCCAGAACAGAAGAAATAGACTGAGTTTTCTAATCTTTTCAGTGGGCCTATGGATAGCGTAGCGTCGCCTAATTACTCTCCTCTGTCGAAGTGTGTGTGTGTGTGTGTGTGTGTGTGTGTGTGTGTGTGTGTGTGTGTGTGTGTGTGTGTGTATGTGTGTGTGTGTGTGTGTGTGTATGTGTGTGTGTGTGTGTGTGCGTGTGTGTGTGTGTGTGTTGTCCTCGGCCTGTACAGTAGACTTTCAAGTTTTAATTCATAGTTGTCTTTCTCTTAGACCGGTTGCCATCCAAGGCTCTAGTACTCAGTCTATCCTGTTATTTTACCCATAGATGAGAGGAGAAGAGATGGATTTATTCCTTTACAAAGTGGATTAGCACGTAATTGGATATAATGAACTTGAACGAAATTCGAACTCGGCTCTTCGATTCTGTAATCCGAGTCAATATCCATTACTCCATCTTTGCCTTAATGAAAATGTAACCTTATTTGCCCATATTTCGGAAAATCGAATATTGTAATTATGTACACTATTTACAATGTTGCCCTCATTCTTCTATGTGCCCTGTCCCTTCAGAACGTAGGCAATCATGGCTTTTCACGTCTCCCTATAACTCGTTGCTCTTAGCACGCCTTCACCTGTTACACCTCGCAATCATCATCCACCTGATTAGGTCCTTCAAATATGTTATCCGTTGCTTTCCACTGTACATTTTTCCCTCTATCTGGCCTGTTAGTATCAGGTTCTCCAAACCTTCCTTTCTTATTGTATGTCCCAGGAACTTCAGCTGTCTCTTCCTGATGCTCAGTATCAATTTCATTTTTCTTTCCATCATGTCTAGGACCTCATCATTGCTCACATGCTCGATGCATGATATTCGCAGCATCCTTCTGTAGAATCACATTTTAGTTGCTTCATCTTTGATGATATGGTCCAGCATTCACTGCCATATTGAAGAACTGACAACACACAGCAATCCAGTACTCTCTTCCTTGTTTCTAGTGAAATTGTCATGTTTCTTAATACTTTACTCAACTTCTGGAATGCTTCCTTCGCCATGCCAATTCGCCTTTGGATTTCTGCGTCGCTTCCCAGGTATTTAAATTTTTGTACCGGCTTGATTCTAGTATTCCCGACCTGGCATGGTCATCAGTTGCCCTCATTATTATTGCCATATTCCACACAAGTACATATGGCCCAGTGAATAAAAATTGGTGACTTGATCCAATTTATTTTGAGTTCAATATCTGGCTCTAAAAGACAGAGTGTTAAAGAGAGATAGCTGATACCGAGACAGCTAAAAAAAAAAAAAAAAAAAAAAAAAAAAAAAAAAAAAATATGATTCATAGAAGTAAAACAATATACTCCGGTGAACGAACGAAGGATTTTGGCTCGAAATTATAATCACCTGAACAAAGTCGAAGCGTAAAACTTCCGAAACGTCGTGAATGTGGCAATAAAGATGATGACAACCAGAATTGGCAGAAAAAGGCAAATATATATAATTTTTAATAAAGTTCAACCTATGAAAAGCAGTAAACCCACTAAGACACAGGGGTTTACTAAGTTTGAGAGGATTAGGAAACCAACTATATTAATGAATAAGACTAATGGAGTATTAATCAGGTATACAATCGATAACGATAGACATTGCATTTAAATTTTGAAAAACAAAGTTGGCTGGAAAGCATAGAACCCGAAAGATGTCCCACAAAGAGGAGTGCGGGCAAAGAACTACTTACGGTTACATCTAGCTAATTCAAATGTAAAATAATGTGACCTAGCTGCCAATCTAGTACTGAGCTTAAATTCATAAAGTCTTGCTACCATAACAAAGAGTTCATTCAAGAAATTACCATGAAAGTATTTATAGAAAATCTTCAGGGAAGTTACATTTTAGCGGTCGTAAAGTGGCTGAAGTCGAGATGCAAGGTCAAGACCAATTATATATCTGATTCTTTGGATTTTATCAAGAATTTCTAAATATATATAAGGATCGCCGAACCATATGTGGCGGCAATATTCAAAGTATGAATGAATGGAAAACTTATAGATTTTGGTGAGGAAAATTATTTCTAGCACAACATTGAATCAAATTTCTTAGCAGCAAACGTAGCAATGGATTCAATAGTCTTTCCAGTTCTTGTCAGCCAAGCATGTTAGTCCTAGAAAACGGAAGGATTTACTCTTGAAGATTAGTATCAGCCATGCTGTGAGAAAAGAGGAAAGGGGTCTCTCAGGAAGGGCTGTTTTGTTTTAGTGACTTTAGAATTAAGAAATCATTCTTTGCGTTAGTTAACAGGCTGTCAGTCAATTCGAACTGATCAGACTTCGTATCGAGACAGGAGTAAATGGTTAAGTAATCAGCGTAGATACAAATTTAAAACAAATGAATATTTTTGAATTACAATGATTCTATCTCAAAACTAGAATTTCAGTTACCAACGTTCAACACCATAAATTAATTAGCTAATCATTTTATCTTCGGCGCCAAGTAAATATTCAGGATTCCAACCCGAAATGAAATATTTTCCACATTTTCTGGCTATGCCAGTCAGTTAAGTGCCATACGTGATACACGCTTTGGGCGATCATGTCTCCAAAGAGACATGACTGACTGGGCAGAAGGTTACCCTGCAGTAGGTTGCCATTGCTTTCTGCGGTAGACTGGTTGCCGACCAAGGCTATAGAACCCAAACTGTCCTGTTATTTAACCCATAACTGGAAGGAATAGACGGATTAATACCTTTCCCAAGGGTATTTGCGTCTAAGTGAATGCAATGAATTCAGCTGGAATTTGAACTCGGCTTCCCGATTTCTCGTTCCGAGCCGATATCTAATGCACCACAACGCACATCCATATGCCATATAGTAAACGTATAAAATCCCTTGTTTTATCAGGCTATAATCAACTTTCCTTGTCCAAACAATTTTTGAGCATCCAGCTACAAATATTCCCGTATTGGATAGCCAATACGGAAGAAAATTTAAATACCAATTTCGATTGGATCTAAAAAAAAAATGCCTGCAAGTGTATTCTTTCTGAAGAAAACAATAATTCATTTAAGGGATTTGAAAAAAATCGTGGACTGAAGTTACGAAATTGATTTTTAAATCAAATTATTTAAATTGGTTTAATAGCGACACAACAAATTTTCATTTTAATGTGAAGGAAATTGTTAGTGGTCCATTAAAAAAATAATTTATTCCAAGCAAGGCAAAAAATCCTCTAAGACCCAAGAGGGTGGCGAGAATGACGGAAACTGCGAAAACGTTGTCAAAAAGAAAAAAATAGGAAAAATAGTATTCATGGGGACAAACGATAATTGAAGTTGCATTTAAATTTTTGAAGATAGTCGTTGACAGAAAAGATGGAAGAGTGCTACAGCAAAGAGTGTGAGAGAGACAAACACTGAGAAAATTTAACAGTAAAACGGCAAGGCCTATTTGTTTATCTAGTCAGTCAGTTAGTCAAGTGCCATACGTGATACACGCTTGGACGATCGTACCTCGAAAGGGACATGACTGACTGAGCAAAAGATTTTTCCGCAATAAATTGCCATTATTTTCTGCGGTAGATTAATTAGCAACCAAGGATACAGAACCAAATCTGTCTTAAATTCCATGGCTAGAGGGAGAAGCAGGGGATTCATACCTTTCCCTAGGGTATTTGCGCGTAAGTGAATCCAACGAATCTAACTGGAATTCGAACTCGGCTCTCCGATGTATCCCTCCGAGCCGATATCCACTGCACCACTACATTTAAATTTATTAATTCCTGGTACAAAAGAAAAAAAAAAAAGAAAAAAAAAAGAAAAAAAGATAAAGAAAAGCAGAGCTCAGAAAAATTGTCATGAAATATCGGGGGGTATGAGGAATAAATTGTCTAATTTACGCAAAAATGAAAATCTGAATGAAATTTGGGGTATAGTGAATAAATCATCGTCTACAAGTGTTCGGAAGTTGCAATATGGAGAGTTAGGTGGCCAGACGTAAGGAATGATGTTGTCGCAAGATATAGTGTCTTCTAGCAGTCATCCTCTTGACTCAGGGCAGCACTACCTCCTAAAGACACTTGATGAAGGCCTCCGTGTTGTGTTGGTAAAGAAATGAAGATATAACGTCGCCATCACTCCAGCAAGATATAGTGGCTTCTAGCAGTCATCCTCTTGACTCAGGGCAGCACTACCTCCTAAAGACACTTGATGAAGGCCTCCGTGTTGTGTTGGTAAAGAAATGAAGATATAACGTCGACATCACTCCAGCAAGATATAGTGTCTTCTAGCAGTCATCCTCTTGACTCAGGGCAGCACTACCTCCTAAAGACACTTGATGAAGGCCTCCGTGTTGTGTTGGTAAAGAAATGAAGATATAACGTCGACATCACTCCAGCAAGATATAGTGTCTTCTAGCAGTCATCCTCTTGACTCAGGGCAGCACTCCCCTAAAGACACTTGATGAAGGCCTCCGTGTTGTGTTGGTAAAGAAATGAAGATATAACGTCGCCATCACTCCAAACACCACCGTGTTTAGTGGATATTTGGTTTTCATGACTCTAGGTTGACCTTTTAGAGACAGCATTCCTCTGTGCTGTTCTTATATTAACCCACAAACACTCAAATGATCGAATTGGCGCTTCCGGTTCGAACGCCAAGTAATCAAGCTTGCCATTTTCAAATGTTCACTCAGGTTCGTCATCCCTAGAAATAGGCTGCATCTTTACATCACATCTAAATAGTATGACATGAGTGACAATGCTATTTCCATCTAGCCTAATGTCTGTCGCATTCTGTACCTTAATCGCAAACCATTCTGTAGAGATCTATCAGTCATCGAAGTAAACCGAAATTACAAGTAATCAAAAATAGCGAATCGTGCTAATTTAAAATTAGTCCTACAATGACAGAATTCTTTATTAAGGGCGTGATATTCTAAGTGGTTAATGTGAGAGTGCTAGATTAGATCCCATTCATTTTGCTTTCGCCAAAAATGTTTACCGCGCTGAAAATTGTTTAATTTTCTCCCGAGATCAAACGACAAAAAATTATAGTTATAATTTATAATTGTAATTTCATTGGTCACGCAGTCTTATCTCCTCTACTTAATGTCAAGAAAAAAAATTATTTGACACCATAAAGAGAGCATACTTCTATGAAATAGAGGAGATAATCAAGTTGCTGATATATTGCTATTTCATTGCGCTGTAGCATTTTATGGGTAGTTTAAAAAAAAAAATAGGGACAAGAGATTTAAGCACTGTATAGCAACTTTGGTTCCAAGGACCACTGGAGAGTCTGTAAATGTGTGTTGAACAACAGGAAACCCTCTATCTCTCCTCTGTTTAATCACTATGAGTTCCACACATCCACCGCTAACAAGGTCGAGTGCCTTGTTTGTAAATTCTCTTCCAAATCCACACTCAACTGGATTACCCACACAGCAAAGTAATTTATATATAGCCCCGTCTCTGGTCCCAAACAGTTTCTAAGTAAAAAATCCTTTCCTGTAGCTCCTGTTTTCCAGGAACTTTAGGTAGCTCTCTGGATCCTCAAATTCTAAAACGAACCTAAACTCTTTTAATCACCATAGAGAAACTTTCCTACTTTCCATCAGTATGGATGGCGCTACTCTCTTAGAAAAACAACACATTGCTTCTCGTTGGCCTCGTTCTCTCAACCAAGATTTAGCTGAAAGAGTTCATCGCATCGGCCATTAGTTGGGTCACCCTACGTTGCCAGAAAGTTTTTCTTTCTCGTGAGAATCGATCTTGCATATTTATAAATCTACGATTTATCCGCGCGTTAAATACTGTTGCCAAATCTGGTTGGGTTCTCCTGCTGAGGTTGTTGACAAAATCAAAAAAGAGAATTTGTAACGTAACCGGAAGCTCATCGTCAGTCACTTTCTCACTAATGAAATGTCTCATCACTGATTTTTCAAAAATATTTTCACGGCGTCTGCTCTGATGAGCTTCGTGCTCTGGTGACATGAATTTACACGGGCTACGATTTTGCCGGCAAAATTTAGCAAATGTGACCACCACTGCTACTCTAGCAGTTACAACTCCTTGTGTACCAGTGGCAATGCTGTCTTTCTTGGATAAAACGATTATGAAAAAAGAAGAGAAAATAGAGAGAGAGAACGAAAGAGAGATAAAGCCACACACACCGAATAAAAGACAAAAAGAGAAAGAGAGAGAGAGAGATAAAGAGAAAGAGATGAAGGCAAAACGAGAGAGAAAAAGAAAAACAAAGAAAGAGTCAGAGAGAAGAAAGAGAGAAGAATCGACAGAGAGAGCAAGAGAGAAGTGTAGACAGAGATGAAGAAAGAGAGAGAGAAGGAGACAATGAAGGAAAGAGAAGGAGACAAAGAAAGAAAGAGAGACGGAGACAAAGAGAGAGAGAGATGAAGAAAGAGAGAGAAAGAGACAAAGAAAGAAAGCGAGAGAAGGAGACAAAAAACAAAAAGGGAAAGAGAGGGAGAGAGAAGGAGACAAAGAAAGAGAACAAGACGGAGTCACAAAAGAGAGACGAAGGCAAAGAGAGAGAACGATAAAGACAAAGAGACAGAGATATGAAGACAAAAAAGAGTTGAAGACAAAAAGAGAGACAGAGAGAGACAGAGACAGAGAGAGACAGAGACAGAGAGAGACAGAGACAGAGAGAGACGATGACAAAAAGAGAGAGAAACATGAAGACAGAGAGAGATACAGACATTGAGTGAGATACAGACATTGAGTGAGATACAGACATTGAGTGAGATACAGACATTGAGTGAGATACAGACATTGAGTGAGATACAGACATTGAGTGAGATACAGACATTGAGTGAGATACAGACATTGAGTGAGATACAGACATTGAGTGAGATACAGACATTGAGTGAGATACAGACATTGAGTGAGATACAGACATTGAGTGAGATACAGACATTGAGTGAGATACAGACATTGAGTGAGATACAGACATTGAGTGAGATACAGACATTGAGTGAGATACAGACATTGAGTGAGATACAGACATTGAGTGAGAGAGAGACATTGAGTGAGAGAGAGATACAGACATTGAGTGAGAGAGAGATACAGACATTGAGTGAGAGAGAGATACAGACATTGAGTGAGAGAGAGATACAGACATTGAGTGAGAGAGAGATACAGACATTGAGTGAGAGAGAGATACAGACATTGAGTGAGAGAGAGATACAGACATTGAGTGAGAGAGAGATACAGACATTGAGTGAGAGAGAGATACAGACATTGAGTGAGAGAGAGATACAGACATTGAGTGAGAGAGAGATACAGACATTGAGTGAGAGAGAGATACAGACATTGAGTGAGAGAGAGATACAGACATTGAGTGAGAGAGAGATACAGACATTGAGTGAGAGAGAGATACAGACATTGAGTGAGAGAGAGATACAGACATTGAGTGAGAGAGAGATACAGACACAGAGAGACAGAGTTAAAGAGAGAAACGATCTGAAGTGCTTTTTAAAAACGGTTCGGACGATGACAGTTGTCTTCTTAAAAACTGAAGATTTCTGCGCCTGATTATCAGATTAGTACAGCGTAATTACGAATAGCCGACATAGTTTTGACATTGATTGTGGAAAATCGATAGAAGTTTGGCATTCATTTCCAATAGCCCTGACCCCCAGACAACACAAGGTTAAAAGAAATTGAGTCTCATGCCAAAAATATTTCTTTGGGATGTTGCTTCCTGTCAGAGTTTCACATTTGCAAACAAGGTGCAAAGTTATTTGGATGAGGAAGAACTGAAACAAATGGAGACGGACAGGAGGAGACCGAAGTATAGAAAGTCAAATGCGAAATGAATGTTAATGAAGGAAATTTTTCAACAGTAAAGAGAGAGAGAGAGAGAGAGCCGGAGAAGACGGGAAGAGAACAGGCGGAAGAGACGGGAGGAGGAGGGAAAAATGAGGATAAGGGAAAGAAAAAGAGGAGACGGGAGGATAAGGGAAAGAAAAAGAGGAGACGGGAGGAGGAAGGAGAGAAAAAGAGGAGACGGGAGGAGGAAGGAGAGAAAAAGAGGAGACGGGAGGGAGGAAGGAGAGAAAAAGAGGAGACGGGAGGAGGAAGGAGAGAGAGAGGAAAGAGGTGACGGGAGGAGGAAGGAGAGAGAGAGGAAAGAGGTGACGGGAGGAGGAAGGAGAGAGAGAGGAAAGAGGTGACGGGAGGAGGAAGGAGAGAGAGAGGAAAGAGGTGACGGGAGGAGGAAGGAGAGAGAGAGGAAAGAGGTGACGGGAGGAGGAAGGAGAGAGAGAGGAAAGAGGTGACGGGAGGAGGAAGGAGAGAGAGAGGAAAGAGGTGACGGGAGGAGGGAGCGGAAGAGGGCAGACGAGAGGAGGGAGGGGAAGAGAGTAGAGCGGGAGGATAGAGAGCGGTATGGATGAGCGCAAGATTGAGATCGCTGGTGAATAAATGAGGAATGCAATGTGAAGTGACGTTCCCGGCAGAGATCCGGGGCGAGACGATACGGTTTAAAGAAAACTAGTGGTACTTCAACTCGACTGAACGAGAGAATGATAAATGAGTTGAAAATGAGAGACGTGTTGATAAATGAAGGACAGAAAAAAAAAGGAGGAAATTGACAAGAGACGCTGTATGGATTGGATGAAAGAAGAATGACGGGATGAGAGAGAAGAGAGTGATTCAGACAGAGGGAGAAGCAAGGAACTTAGAAGGGTCGATAACTTGAAGCAAAGTGGTTGGGCGAGGCCGAAATTCTGCGTGGGCAGAGTTAAATAAGGTCAGTTATTTCCTCACGGTACTGCTTCGATACAACTTTATTCCCTCTCGGTCAAAGAGACTATGTTTTGTACAATCTTTTATTTCTTGAAAGCATCTTAATATTATGTATTACCATTTATCATATTCCGGAAGTAACATTTTCAAATTAACATATTTGCACCCAATCCGTAACCCAGTAAAAGGGGTCACGCTGAAATTCGTTTACCGGAGGCAAAAATACAACGGTGTTCCATTCCCTTGGAGCGATTATCAACGAGGTTGCGTTAATGAAACTATTCAGCAAATCTGTCCAAACGTATAAATAGAATGAATCCATTATTATTGATATAAAATTTGCACTATGGACACCTATGCGTGCTTCAAGGGTGAATCATGAGGCGTGTGACATAGGGAGCAGAACTGTACATAACGGATAGGGCTTGGTCCATTTGCTAAATATCATCAGCTGCTTGCAAATAAGGGTAAATATGGTCGATAGAACGGAGAAATAGTTAACCTAACGACAGCGAGGTAGATTGTGAAGACGATCATATAAGGCTGCACCATAGTGCAACGATAGTTAATAGCATTTGGTGCACACACCACAGGTCTTGCTTTGACGTCTTTATATTGAATTGTTCCGGTGTAAACCATTTCTTTCCTGTGAAATAATACCGTGGCTCTTGTGCTGCTAACAACGATTTCAATGTAATGCCCGAATTCAACTCAATGAAATGCTAGGAATTTCAATAATTGGATTATCAGGTAAGCGGGGCAGCTAGGAGTAGCATCGAATGAGTCAATTCTAAAATATAGTCATCTCAAGACTGAGTTGAAGAGAGAGAGAGAGAGAGAGAGAGAGAGAGACCGAGGAGAGGACGGCCTGAGAGAGAGAGAGAGACCGAGGAGAGGACGGCCTGAGAGAGAGAGGAGGAGACCGAGGAGAGGACGGCCTGAGAGAGAGAGGAGGAGACCGAGTTGAGGACAGCCTCAGAGAGAGAGAGAGAGAGGAGGAGACCGAGTTGAGGACAGCCTCAGAGAGAGAGGACAGCCTC